>PVJD01000305.1:0-497932 GCA_004026545.1 Mormoops blainvillei
CTCTGGTTTTTCAGTAGAGAACTGACAGCATGCTTTTACTACACCATTGGACCATGGTGGAAAAAGATCACAGCCCTTCCTACACTCATATTGTACTATAGAGTTCAACCTGAGTCCCAGGTGGCAGGTAAAGGAAAATCCTACCACTTGTAAGAATTCCTACAGCCAGAGATAATAGAATAAGTGATGATCAGGAAAGATCCTAATAAACTGTAGCTTCTGGGTTTATATGTATTACAGTTTAATACATAAACTAAAAAATGAAGAGGGAGAAATCTTGGTATGAACAACTCTATATGTCAGAATTTTTCTTCTCATTCTTCTTGTAACTGTAAAGAATTAACAGTAAAATTTACACACTAAAACCCCATTTTCAGTAACATTAATTAACAGTTACACTCCTCATGTTCAAAAACATAAATAAGGGCTTGTATAAGCAGTTCAGATCAAGTAGAAGCCACAACAGAGGAAGAGAAGGGTAGGCACATGGGATGTATCAAAAGAGCCCAGGAACAGGAAAATCTCCAAGTGCCCACAAAAAAATATCATTCCTGAAATGAGAGGGTCTCTTTAAGTTCAAAAATGATATTTCTGTTCAGAATAAGAGATGTAAACTTCAGGAAGTGGCTCTCTTAAACCAAGTTCAAGATATAAGAAAAAATAGCAAAAATAATAGCAAAATATGTCACTCTCAGGAGAAAACTATTGTCATGGAACAGAGGAAGATATCTTCAAATATTAGATAAGAATTAAAAATGAATCAAATGAATAAAGTAGTCACTCTTATGAAGGAAAAAAACACAAAATAATCAAGAAAAATGAGAAAGAGATAGTGTAACCATAGTGAAAGATGAAATAAAACATAAATATGAGTTGGCAAAAGACTAAAAGCCACAATTATGACAAAAAATAAAATTGGGTGATAAAATTAGATTATATCTGGTGGTAAAATGAGAAAAAAAAACCCTTATTGGTAGGAATAAGAAAAATGAAATAAAAGGGAATGGAATAAAGAAGAAAATCTATAATGGTTTAGAGAGAAATTGAGAAATATAGACTATCAGCTATGAAGATTCAATTTTTGCAATGCAAGTCCCTAAAGAAGAAAGCTTAAACAGTGAGACAAAACAAATATTCCAGACATTTTTTAAAATATGTTAAATATTACAGATATTTTTAAATAAAAAAGATGAAAAATAACAAAGGCTCAAAATTGGAAATAAGTGCAAATAAGTATCAGAGAAATTAGAGTAATATAGTAAATATTGTGAAATATCCTGGCAAAAGTACTGACATTTTTAAATAACTAGTTTTTTTCTTTATTGCTAAAATATATTTTTAAAAACTTTTAAAAGAAAAATATCCACATCATCCAACAACCTAGAAAATACCCTGAGAAACAAGTATGAGACAATGATTTCACCTCTCTCACTCAACCATAAAAACACACATGACATAATGAAGTTGACACTGCCCCCTTTAATCCTAAGGGGCTTTAATTCACCTCTTACAGATAATGATGAAGTAAGCAAAAATATTAAAAAATATAAAAAAATTTTCAATAACATAATTAGTAAGATAAATCATATTGGCATGTGTATAAAATCATGTGCATAGTTGTGTGTCTTTATATATAATACAGTTCTATATACCCATTTGACAACCATAAAAATTGTCCATACAAAAGCACATGAAACATATCAATAATTGCACAGTGTATTCTTTAATAAAAATATAATGGAATAAGAAATTAATGAGTAAATGAGAAAACAAAAAATTCTCCAAACTAAGAATGAAAAAATAAAAGTTTCTAACTTTTTGTCAAGTAAAAATTGCAAATTTTGATCACAAATTTTTTAAAAGAATGATGCAGAAAATCAGAATCTTCATACAACTGAAGATGAATGACATGAATAATAGCCTAAGAAAACACAATCTTCCAAAACTATTAAAGCAAGATTCAAAATCTAAATGGACAAAATTGATGAAATTGTCAAATAACAGCCTACCCAATCAAAAAAGTGACAAGCTCAGTTGTTTTAATGGAAGATTTCTATGAGGCTTTTGAAGAAAATAATCATAAGGTCATTTGAACTGCATTAGAATATAAAAGGGACAAAAAGATCTTGAATTTATTTTAAAGAAAAGGATATAGTGGTTATTACCTCATCAAGAAAGCCCAAGAAATAAAACTACATCTCAGTAAATCTTAATAAAAAGAGTATTGTGAAAATCCCCACATAAAATATCAGCAAATTTAATACAGCAGTATGTTAAAAAATATAGATCATGATCAAATGATATTAATAGCAGGAATGTAAGAATGGTTCAATACTAAACAGTCTTATTAATAAGTCCAAAAAGGAAAATCAAATAATTATCTCAATTGATGTTTATAAGTGCATTTGACATAATTCAAAAACAGTTAATTTATTTTAAAAATCAAAAAAAATAGCTGAATGTTAACAATGTGGTCAATTATCTCACAATAAACACATATATAAAATTATTATGGTGTGTACCTTAAACTAATACAATTTATACGTCTATTATATCCAATAAAACTAGAAAAATAATAGATGATGCCAGCTTTTCCTACAGAAATATATTTATTTCAGCCTAGAACGGTATCATGCTTAATGTAAACATTACAGGTATTCCCAATAAAATGAGAATAAAAAAATGATGTCTCCTATCATCAGTATTCCTTAATATAATATTTTAGTCAATTAGAAAACAATCAACTAGTCAATTATGTTCAGTCAGTTAGAAAAATGAAAGAAACTGGATGTATAAAATTGATAAGGAGGAAAAAATTACCAGTATATACAGATGTTAGAATTATATATGCAGAAATCTGAGAATCATGTGAAAAATTACCTTGCAAAGTTAATATACTAATCAGTAGTTGCCATATAGGAAAATAATAGCTACTATACGATATAGTAGTAGAATATCCCATTTATAATGATAACGAAAAGGTAAATATCTTAAAACCAATAAAAACATATAATAACTATATAGGAAAAATTAAAATGCTATTACTTGAAACCAAAGAAGTTTTCAACAAATGTAAGTCACATGTCTTGAACAGAAAACCTCATCATAATTTACATGCCAGTTCTCCATAAATTAGCTTTGTATAATCATTGTCCTCATAAAATCTACAGGCTTTTCTTTTTTAACAAGATAAGCTTATTCTAAAGTCAATATGGACATTATAGCAAATAAATAAAAGCCAGTGAACCTCCTAAATAAAAAGGAGAAAAATTGGTCCTACCAGATATTAAAATGCATTATACACTTGTTTCAAGAAACTGGTGAACTAATACATCTGTGAATCAGGAGATCGGGTTAGAAATTTCAAGATCTGTGTTCGGCAGAATTTGAAATGGTCCCTAAATCTCTGTGCAATGCCTTCCCCTTGCGTGTAGATGGGACATGTGAATATGATGGGATGTCACTCCCTGATTAAAGACATTATATGGCAAAGTGAAAAGGTATGTAGAGGTAATGAAGGCCTCTAACCAGTTGGCTTTAAGTTAATAAATCAAAAGGATGAAGTGGGGAACTGTATGGCCCTCAAAGTACCCCAGGTTGACAGCCAGCAAGAAAGGAGAAACTTTAGTTCTATAACTTCAAGGAATTGAATTCTGTTAACCATCACAGGACCTACAAATAGCATAACTTAGGCTATCCTGACCAGTACTGTAACCATGACTTAATAGTTCTATTAAGGGATAAAGGGGTGTTTATTCTCCTTTTTCTCAAGGCTGCAGCCAACCTTCTGTTTCCTTAGAGTATGTAAACAAAACCTTGAGTTTTCAGTCCTTATACAACCTGTATTTACAGCTTAAAGAAGTCTGTTTCCAGGGAGAAAGGGCTGCTTGGCACCAGCTGGGAGGGTCCACAGGTATCCACACTAAATCTACAAATTGTTGCTTAAAGGGAGATAGCACATAAACAAGGGGAAACAGCTGGAGAAGAGGCAGATTCATACTTCCTCACCCCCTCCCGTGCTCCTTCTCAGGAGAAATGGACATTTACCTTCCGGATCTCATTGTTTTGCTTTCCATCTCCATCTCTATAAAAACCTCTGCCTGCATTGAAATTATTAAGATGGGTTTTTGAGGACAGAAGTCCCCTACCTTCATGAATTGCCAGCAACTGGAGTTAACCACTTTCATTCTCAGCCCCTGTCTCACAAGTTTGACTTCCATGGTGAGAGGTAGCCTGGACCTGGGTGTGGGTCTTTTCACAGTTACAAAACAATGACTTAGAAAGTCTAGAAGCAAAGAAAAACAAAACCAAACAACCCCCCCAAAAAAAACTGAAACTGAAAACTGTATTTTTAAATGTTCTGTGGAAAAAGAACCACTTTAAAAACTCAAAACACAAATGTTGGACTGGAAAAATAACTTTATTCATAAATTATTATAAAGCAGGCATATCTTTCCAATATAGAAAGTTCTCTGAGAAAATAAGACAACACCAATGATGAGAGAGTGTGTCTTGACCTAAGAAATAAATATAAAATCATGTAGCAAGAACTGTGAATGTGAAAAAGGACTCTGTAACACTCAAAATAAGAAAAACACATTTAAACTACAGAGTGGTATAGTTTTTAACCTACAAGGTTGTCCAGAAAAAAATTCACAAATTACAAAATTTTGGCAATATAATCTATTAGTGAAGCTGCAAGTAGAAAGGTATTTCTATACATTTTGGGTAGGAATATACTGACTGGTAGAAACCCTTAGTTAATTTATATCCATGTTTTGTTAAAGAGTGTTAAAGTGTTTTTCTAATTGTGCTATGACTAAGAGTATCACAATGACTTTAAAAATTAAGCCAGAGGCCCCGTTTGATGGCAATATTCAAAGTATGATATAAACCTCCAAATAAGATACAAGGGATCTGCAGATGAATCTGAGAGGATAAGAGGGCACTGTGGTAGGTTATATGTCCTTCTGTGGATGTGTATATATGTATATGGGAAGGGACATTAAAATTAACCTAGGGTTTATCTTTCCTGAGTGGGAGAGAGAACAGCACTACCTTGAAAGCATCTTGGTGGAGAACGGTAGAGAAATATGTGCTTGAATATAAATGCTAGAAACATGAGATAAAAATGTTAAGACTCCAAATTACTTAACTCAAATTCAGGGAAAATTGTGGTTGAACCTGAAGTCCACATGTTTCATTGAATAGTCAATGAATAATCTCAAAAAATAGAAAGACTGTTGACACAGGTGCTTTGAGAATACATTGCATTAACCAAATCATTGCAGCCTGTTATTGAGATAATGGTAAAGCTTCAGATTATTTACAAGTCAGATATCTTAAGGACATTGTCTATATACATTAGGTGCTTTGGGACAAAGGTCCTTTCTTGTGAGATTTAAATGTATTTGAAATCTTGTCATTGTGAGATTGAGTCCTGGCTAGTTTATTTGGAAGAAGATCTCCTGGGACATTCTGACTTAACTAATATGACTTTTTGTTAAATAATACCTCAATTAAGACACTAATGTTATTTTACCTGGTTTGTGGAGTGAAACTGTATTTCTTGTTTTATGTTTGTATTAGGAAATTGAACATATCAATATTTAATATTTAGTCTACTAATAATGACCTCACCAATCTTATTATATATAACTCAAATCATATATATGTACTATAGAAAGTATATGCACAGTATATAAACCAATTCAGGAGAATTTTTTCTAATGATAGAAATGTTATCTAACTGTGCACTATCCAGTATGGTAGCCACTAGCCACATAGGACTTTTGGTAATTTTTTTTTTCTCCTTTCTATAAGTGACTTTAGTGAAACAAATGTGTATGACAATGAAATGATCATTTAAAGTACAACATGGACTTTTTCTTCTGCATAAGGTAAACTTTAATGGAATTACAAAACAGAACTCCCAAATGATCAAGTAAAAATATTTGAAAAATTAAAAAAAAAATAAAGGAAAAGGTCAGAAAAAAAGTAAATAATAAACATAAAATGAGATGGAAAGAATACAATTACACATATTGTCACCTTTAATGTGTGTGGAGTCAGTAGTCACCTTAAAAGATAGTGTATTAGATGGCATGTAAAAGAGACTAAAGCCATACGCTGTTTAAACTGACCCACCCTTCCCCCTCAAAAAAACAAAACAAAACTAAACTAAACTAAACTAAACTAAACCAAAAAAAACACCTTAAATCAAAGTGATCATCAATAACCATAGATAAAAGAAGACTGGACAACAAAGTAGTAGGTCAAAGCAAAACAAAAATGTATAATAATAACATAATTGACAATACCAATGTCAGACAAGGTGAGATTTAAGCTTAAAACTACCAATCAGGATAAAGTGGTTCACTATAAAAAAGAAAAGGCAAACATTTTTCAAAATAATAATAACAATAAATAGAAACTAAATGTAGAATTTAAAAATAAAAATTCAAGGAGATTCTGATAGAGACATAATTATAATAGAACATTTTAATTTGCTTCTTTCAGAAAGAGAATAAGTAAAAAAATTTTACTTTAGGATGTAGGTGAACTGACTATAATCCCAGCAATTTGATTTTAAAACTCTAGAATGTAAAGTTGGTAAGAGCACAGCTCTGTTTCATTTCTTGCTACCTCTATTAGTCCTGCCAGTAATGCCTGGTACAGGGCACTCAATAATTATTCACATAAAAAATCTTATTTCCTTCCAATAGAAAAATATATCTATATTTTAAAGCATCAAAAATATTAAATTAAAAATTATAAATGCACTAATGTATAACATTTGGATCATATTGAAAATCAAAATGAAAGTTACAGTGCCAGAGGTTGGTGAAGGATCAGGTAAAAATTTTGTTCTGCGACTTTTTTAGAATTGTCCATTTGATAGACACATTGAAACCTTATTTTCAACAGATATTAGATATCATTGTTAAAAGCCAATACAAATACAGGAGTGGGTAAAAGTGGGTTTACAGTGTGAATATGTGGAACAGTTTATTCTTGTATTATTTATTAATTATTGTATTATTTTCCATATGAACTGTAAACGCACTTTTACCCACCTCTTCATATGCTGATGAAGTGCAATATTGAAATTAATTGTTGCAAAAGGTGTTTTATGCAAAGGTGATTTCTTAAGTCAGCGTGCTTCTGCCTCCTTTCCAGAGGGACTGAGGTGAAGCCCAAGCATTTCATAACGTACCAACTGGGGAAATAAAACAAACCAGAGGGAACTTTTTCTTCATTTGTGACTCTGTGAATAGCAACTTGCCTGTACCTCCTGCCCCAGTTCACCCTGGCAGGGGTGGCAAGTAGGAGAAAACGATGTTGTCAAATCATCCATAACTGACCAAGAGGTGCCCCATCCTTCCGTTTTAACTTGTGCCAATTCACCAATTTATTTCCGATCAATTCTTTTCTGACAAAGAAAGTGAGGGATGAATGTTTTAATGAGCCTATGATAAAAATACTGAGTTTTTCTGTGTTCAATTCATGAGAAAATATGAGATCTGTCTAATAACTCATACAGTAAATGTTTAAATGTTTGAAAATATAGGATATTGTCAAGCATACAAAAGTAAAAAGAAATGATATGAGAACTCCTAACATTTGAATTGCTTAGCTTCAACAGTACCAGTAATTTGGCGACCTTTTTATACCAACTCTACACATTTTTATTTTATTTATTTATTTGTTTGTTTGTTTTGTTGTAGTATTTTAAGGCAAATCCATTTCTCCCACAAATACTCAGTATCTTGAACACAGGCTGGTTTATTAGCATAAAATCTAAATAATAACTTCTAATATATATTAATCACCAAACTAATAATGTGTTTACACTTTTTTATTTGTATATAATACAACTAAATGTTTAATCTGGTTTATAATTTACAGTTTAGGCCAAGTCAATAATTAAAATAGTCTTTTCCAGTAGCATAGGTTTGCTCTTTGGTAAAATGTTCCCTTCAGCTTTTGCATCTAAAAAGGCATCTAGATACACATTAATGACTTGGGTAGTTTGTGCATCTCTGTGTAATCAGGCAATTTTCTTGGGCTCATATCACTCTATGATCATGCCCTCTGGTTGTAGTTTAAGATATCTTTGGTCCACTACAGGGGTCAGCAAACTGTTTCTGCCAAGGGCCAGAGAGCAAACGTGAAGTCCTGCAGGTCATTTGGTCTCTGTCACTGTTACCCATCTCTGATGTTGTAGCATCACTGCACCCACTGACAGTACATAAAATAATGAGCTTGACTATGGTAGAAGAAAACATTATTTACAAAAACATAGGGGGAGGGCTGGATTTGGAGCTGTGATCCACTTGGCCATGTTATATTATGCTGGCTTCCTTGCTATAGTCTGTGGGAGCCACTGTATAAACAGTGGGTACAACAGAGTATACAGACCAGACTATCTGCATCATTCCCTGGCTCTTTATTCATTAGTTGTGTGATGCTTACAAAGTCATTTAACCTTTCCTTATTCAACTTCTTCATCTTTAAGCAGGAGATTATATCAACCATCACCTCATAAGGTATAAATTTGGATTAAGTTACCAAATACATGCGAACAGCTTAGAAGAGCACTAGAGAAATAGTAACAATTACTTCAATTATTATGATCTTGGGGAATGTTAGCCTCTGGCCCTCATTGACCCAGTCTCCAGTTAAATCTTGACTGCAGAGACCTGAGATTTTTGCCAGTTCATTCAAATGACTGTACCCAGGTTATTCTGGGAAGCCTGTTGTTCAGTCTCCTTGAGAAGTCTACCCCAGCCCTTTCTTACCTAAGTTCTCTCCCATCATCCACATTTCTCATGCTTTTTTCTCTCTATTTTTGGCTCTCCTTCTTATAGCATCCTAGAACGTATGATGCGCACACACACACACACACACACATGCACAATATACGTATATTCTTCACAACATCGTTAGAATTAGCTCTGCTACCATAGGTTGACAGGGCATTCTGTCTACACCATAGAATCACTCTGTGGCTTTGGTGTGTTGAGAGAGAGAGAGACAGACAGACAGACAGACAGACAGAGAGACAGAGAAAGGAATTTCTGCAGCGGAGTTGGAAGGGCACTAATCATTGATCCTGGTGGGCAATATTTATTATCCTCTTGCATAATGAATGTCGAAACTGAATAAAAATGCGATGTTATCTTTGTATTTCTTCTTAAGGAACTCAACCTCATTCTAAAGGTGTTGCTAAGGTTAGACAAAGGTAAAAATTCAAGAAGGGATTTAGCAAAATTATAAATATTGAACATGTTACACATAAAAATGAGCTCATTTTTAGTAGATTTAGAAAGCCATATATTAACATGATTATAATCCACTGGGCTTTAAACAATAAGCATCAAACCACTATCACATTACTTTTGCATAGTTAAGAAATAGATGTGGTGAATAGATTCCAGGTGATTCCTTAGTTAAAAACATAATCGGTATAAACAGTTGACCTTTGAATGACATAGGTTTGAACTGTGTGGGTGCATGTATACATGGATTTAAAAAAATAAATATCCAGTCAATCCTTCCAAACTGTATTTTTTTTATATTTATGAACTCCCATTGGGAATCCATAAATGCAGAAGTCCAGTTATAGTCATTGTCCTACACAATTTTGTATATAAGACCTAAGTGGTTGCAGAATTTTGTACCCACAGAGGTCCTGAAACCAAGGGATAACTGTACTTGTTTTTGGGGTGTTGAAAATTATGGATTTTCAACTGCCCTGGGGAATCAGGGACCCTAATCCATGAGCTGTTCAAGGGTCAACAGTGTATTGGCTCAACACTTGATCAGACTATGATCTCCTTAAAAAAAAAGGAAATAATACACACAATAAATAAATGCAATATAATGTGTTTAAAATATAATTTATTAAATAGCATATGCATGTTATAATACATAACATACTTTTTTATATTATCAATACAATACATATGTCTGTATATTCACATGTATTGTATATATTTCAAAGAGTTTTCACATGCATTATTTTATTAATAAATCAGTAGACTGAAAGGTTAGAAGTGTTTAGGAACTTTCTTATGGGTGACTTTAGTCAGAATAAGGGAAGCTGCTCTGTATTTTCTTCTCTACTAAGCAGAGAGACTTGTCAAAAACTCCTATCATGTTGAAAATCTTATCTTTGTCTCCACAGGTTAATATTCATATGCTAACCAGTGCTGAACATTCATCTTCTGCCTTGACGCTGATCATAAACTCCCACTCTTCAAGTCTCGCTGAATTTTATCCTCACTAACAACGGTTCACATCACCTGCTTTCTTTCATCACCATTCCCTTAGCTATGAGTCTCACAGGCCGCACTGCATTGTCCCCAATCTGGCCCATCTGTATCCACTGGGAAAACTCTCTAATCCACTCAGCAAGCAGAATGGTCTCTTCCAATACAAAACAGATTATATCACCTCACCCACTCTCGTCCTGCTTAATAAAACTTAAATAGCTTCTCATTGCTTTTAAGAATAAACTTAAAATATACAATACAAAATATTAGGCACTGCATATGCTCACCACTACTTATGAAGCCTTCCTCTTCCTCTTTCAACTCCAGCCAGAATGACTTTCCAATGACATCTCTCCCTCCTACATACAAGACCAACTAACATGCTATTTCCTCCCCTTGAAATGTCCTTCCTCCCACCTTTCAACAAGTTACTCCTGCTTATCCATTTAGTTACCAGGCAAATGATCATTTCCTCAAGAAGGCCTGGCCTCATTTCTACGATTAGGTAAAAGCCATCATTATTATGAATTCATTGCACCAGGACCACTTCTTCATAGCACTTACTGTGGTGACAATTTTACATTTATCTACATAATTAGTTGAGGTAATTATAGAAGCTCCCTAAAGGCAAGCATTTATTTTTTCCTGATTTTGTTCACCGCTGGGTTTCCATAGCTTAGCACTGCACCTGCCATATAGGGAATACAATAAATATTTGTTGAATTAGAAAATAAACTTAGAAAGAATAATAAATACCAAGATATTCTGCCAGCTGGTAGAAGATGCAGAGAAAATACAGATACAGTATTAGAAATATAAAAACTGACTTCTCTAAATTGAGGACAGAGGTTAAAAGAGCACACTGAATACTCCAGAGTAAAATCACTATGTCTGATGATAATTGGAGAGTGCTGAAAGGCTTCAGAGAAAGGATGTTTTATTTCTTTATTTCTCCTATAAGATAGTTCCGGGGTGTCCATTTGGGGAACTAGGTTGGAGATGCCGATGGTCTTTTTTCCAGGGCAGGGAAGATATCATGACAGTAAAATTCTTTAAGATTCTGTTAGTGAAATTTTTTATGATTCAATTCTCTACTTTACCCTGGATCCCACAGGCTCTCATCTATTAAAAAATGTACTCTTGATAACAAAAACAAACTTCACTGAGGTCACACAGTTAAAGATTTTGACATTAAGCTCATTGGGCATTCCAATAAAACACACTTACCTGCCATTCTTGAATAAAGCTTATAGCTAGCAACCAACCAATTCACTACATAAAGTGCAATTACTGATTTTTGTTTTATTTTTAAACTTGCATATTTACGTATTTATTTATTTTAAATTTTATTTTACCATTAGTGTTTAGATTTAATATTATTTTATCTTAGTTTCAGGTGTACAGCCTAGTGGTTAAACAATTATATACTTTGTTCTTTTTCAAAGAGCCCCATCTACACAGTACATGAAAATAGCTATGTCTATTTTGTTAAGAATTCAACCATTAAGAATTCAACTATTGATAACCAACATTGTATTAGTTCAACTCTCATAAGTTTGGGAAAGATTAGTTATATTCTTAGTTATAACTAATTAGTAGCTATATTCTTATATTCACAAAGCTGACCAAGGAACTGTATATTTAAAAAGAGTACGGTTTAACATTAGTCATAACAGGTTGAACATAGCAAGTTTTTAGGAAATAGCACGGGAACCTAATGTTTAAATTTTATCATCTATATTTCACTTCAAGGCTTCTCGAATTTATATCTTTATCTTTGTTTATTAAAAACTAAAACCCATGGGTATAAACTTACCATGTTCAGGAACTGTAAAAAAAGCCAGCGGGGAACAAGGACAATAACAACTGATTGGTCTATGGCTGCTCTCCTCAAATATTTAAATTCCTCAAGTCCATGAAACAACAGATACAATGCAAGACCAATTCAGATATTCTACAAATGTAAGACAGGAAAAACCACAGACGAACCCAAGGAACATTTAAGCTTCAGTTTGAAGTAAAACCATGTGATTAAAGCAGGGACTTAGGACAGAGCAGTCATATTAACACATATTGTAAATTTTCAGCCTTCTTCCTTCTGCCATCTGTGAGCCTGTGGAGGTCTACTTGGAACAGGACTCTTTAAGAACAAATAGGTGGAAGGCTGTAGTCCAAAGCCATTTTTGCTGATTATAAGCAAGGTCTTCCGAACACACAGCTCTTCTTAAACTTGAAAGTGTTTATGCTTAAGATGAAATTGAATTCTATCTAGGCAGATGTGTCCACGTGTACAAAGCAAAGAATAACACAGTGACCCCTGGTGGTAAACCCAACCAAACCAGAGTCATGTGGGGAAAGGTAACTTGTGCTCACGAAAACAGTGTCATGATTTGTGCCAAAATCCAAGCAACCTTCCTGCTAAGGTCATTGGACACAGAATCCATCTAATGTTGTATCCCTCAAGGATTTATACTTATTAAAAAGTACATAAATAATAGTGGATTTGTTCCCTTGTAATTTTTTTTCCACAGTCTTTGTAAATGATGAGTCAGAGAGAGTATTTCCTGGAGAATGACTGAAGGAGTCTTGTAGCACCATGTGGATGCGGCACGTGCATAGACGCATGATACTGAAACCTTCAGATACAGGTACTCTCAATGAACAGAGCAATATTATTGCTAAGTTTATTACTTATACAATATACCATTATAAAAATATAAAATATTTCTACATCGCTCAAGATATTGCACTAGAAGTGACAAACACAATATTTTCCATTTATCAAAAAAAGTTTTCAATCTTGTATCAATCCAAGGTTAATTTTATTTATAGTTAAATGAATGGGCTATTTTGAAGAGGGATTGAAATATGAACTGAATGTAGTTGGGGGAGGTGAAATAGTTAAAGAACAGTTCCTATCAGAGGTGAAATTAGAAGACACATCTGGGGTCTTGATGCCATTTCTCTTTTGGGCTCAGGGAGAACATGGAGGTGGGACAATTCTCATTGTTGGTGAAAAGAGAAGCACAACACATGCTGGGAGGATGTCAAAGGCCAAAACCAGGGTAAAAAGTTCAAACTAGCCCATTGCTAGAGGGCTAACAAAAAGAAAGTCAAAAGAGAAAGAGCAAAAACCAATTTTGCCAAACTCAGCTTCATAAAGGTAACTTTGTAGGATCCTAGAGAAATTCCAGAAATTGAGGAGGTTTCTCTAGCTTATCCTTGTGCTTCCAGGAAAGGCCCATGCAACTATGGCACCTTAAGAAGCTAAAGCAGAAATGCATCAAGATATATTTAATAATTTTTATTCCAACAGAAATTTAAGGGTATTTCTAAAGGCTCATAAGCTTCAACAGATACATAAATTAAAGGAGGGCCTGGAAAAGCATATCATATTGACCTGCAATTTGCTAGAGCATGGCCCAGGTAGAGGGTGGAGGAAAAGAAGGCTTACACTTGTGAGTATCTAAAACACAGAGTTTATTCTTGTATTATTATTTAATAGTTATTGTATTATTTTCCATACAAACAACTGTAAACATAGTTTTTCCCTACCCTATATGATTGTAACATTCCAATAGCTCAAGAGAAGGGAAAAAAAAAAAAACATAATCCTATCATTCACAGTGCCCACGGAAATATAAAATGCCTCAAAGAAATTAAACAGTTCTCAGACTAAAGAAGTTATTTCTTACCACCAAAGTATGATTTACCATTGGAATGTAATAGAATTTAATCTAAAAACTATCAAAGTTTAATATAAGTTTAACAGCAAAATAATAATTAGGCAAAGTAATTGTAACAGGTTGGTTATAATATGGCAGTGTTAACCATTTATCAGAGCAGTGAAATCATGCTACATCCAAATACTAATCTCTGAAAAACACGCAGTGCCGACTTGAGAAGAAAATCATGCATGCAATAGAAATGCAATAACAGAAAGAATATGAGGAGTGTTAAAAAGTTATGGACTTAGAACCTTTCTGGACGCAAAGGGAAACTCTAAATCCCTACCTGAGGATGATGTTACAGCAAGAATGCAGGTATCCTGGCTGACAGAAGTGAGGAAAGGTGAGCTTGCGGTCAAGGAGGATAAAACCACAGTAAAAACAAGCAAATCCCTTTTGAGTGATTGTTTATTCAACAGATCTCACATACTTATTTGAAAATGTCAAAATACAGTCAAAATTAAAATGGCATAAATAGAACCTTCAGAGAAAACTGGTCCAAAGGGAATCGAGTGATGCTTGTTCTAACAATACTCAGAGGAAAACACCAAGTGGAGCAGTGTTATTAAAGCCATTATTTCTTTTGGAATTACTAAATGAACTTTCCATTTTGCAAATATTTATAACATATATTATGTATATATGTGTATACGTATGCACATACATATATACTGTATATGTGTATATATACACACACATATATGAGGTTTGTCTGAAAAAAGTCCAACCATTGTTAATATAATGCAAATGGTTTGCATGACATTGGTGTAAGCTGACAGCCAAGGAGAGTGGGCTGGGATGCACATGTGTAAACAATGATGATGTCACTGTCCTAGTCGTTAGGGCAGTAGATGCTGTTGAGTGAGCCTGTGTACTGCATGGCCATTACTTTCAAACAACTGAGCGAGTAGAGCAATGAATCTGCATCAAATTTTGCATTAAGCTTGAATATTTCTGTGCAGAAGCTATTTGGATGTTTTAGAAGCCTGCAGCTATGGGCAATTGGTGACTGGCATCTTCATCATGACAATGTGGCCGCTCATGCATCACATCTGGTGCAGAGGTGTTTGGTGAAACATAAAATCACCCAGGTGACTCAACTCCCTACAGACCAGATTTGGCACCCTGTAACTTCTGGCTTTTTCCAAAACTAAAATCACCTTTGAAAGAAGAGATTTCAGACCATCGATGAGATTCAGGAAAATACAATGGGACAACTGATGGTGATTGGGAGAACTGTGTGAGGTCCCAAGGTGCCTATCCTGAAGGGGACTGAGGCATCATTATCCTATGTACAATGTATCTTGTATTGTGTATCTTCTTCAATAAATGTCTCTATTTTTCATAGTATATGGTTGGATATTTTCATAGTACCTGGTTAGATATTTTCTGGACAAATCTCGTCATATATGCATTTACAAAGGAATCATTATTTTTAAAACTCTGGATAAAAGTATTATACTGAAACAAGAATGTTTTTCATTTTTGTGTTTTCACAAGTACATAAAAGATAAAAAGATATAAAAGTATATATATCATATGAAATTTCATGACAAAAAGTTGAAAAGTTGGATGAACCTAACATTTTCATCTGTAAAAAATCCCATGAACACAGCCTATGTTATTGGAATGCTACTAAATTAAACTTTTTATCTCAACTCAACAAAGCAATTTGAAATTCAAGGGAGAGAGAATCTTGTTATTATAAGGATAACACTGACTTTAATCTACTACTATTTTTTTCAGTAAATCTTTCACAGACATTTGGGACTTATGTTCTCATGGTGTCATGATTATTTTACTTGTAGTGCAATTAGTATACTCTTTTCCTAAAGGGATCATGAGACAACTAGTTAGCCACTGGTGTCTTCTGGTGTTTCTTGCAGCTGAACGAGGAAGGAAGAAACTTTTCTTGGGGAGAGGAAGAATGAGGGACAGGGCGGTGTTTGCTACTCACTCTTTCCTCACCACATCTGCCCTGCTCTGTTGGTCCCAGTGCTGATGGAGTGAAGAATGGAGTCAGAATATGAAATGGCCAAAGGCTGGGTTAACAAGCAGAGTTGGAGAAAGATTCACTGCCCCAGACTTCCTGCACCTCAGATCACAGAGAGGCTAAGGAGTACAGGGACCAGCATGAAATCAGGTGGGTCCACTGTTCCCGAAATCGTCCACTAGAGCAGAAGCACTTTGTCCTACAGAAACATGTACATAAACCACTGCCCAGGGTAAGAAGAGGTGTCCTGGTCCATTAGTTATTACAATATGTCTGTTCACACTAATGTAACCAAATGTGGACTTAGAACTTGAGGAGCCCTGGTACATAGGAATGTGACAATTAACTAATGACTCAGCTCATGAATGCTTGTTTCACAACACTGAATGTAGGAAGAAAAGCCAGCATATCTAGCAGATCATCCATCAGCAGGAATGGGAAACACCTGAAGAATGGAAGGTCTGAGTATGGCTACAAACTATTGAATCAGTGTCACTGCCCCAGTAAAAGCCACATGCCACTGAAACATGAGCTCCAGGGGCAAAGTCTTTCTTTTGTGCAGTTTGACCCTCACTACTTGGAACACTGCTTGGCATGTGGTCGGCATTTAATCAATATTTGTTGAAGCACTAGGAGTGTTTCACCACCAGCAACACCATGAGATGCTATATGCAACTAACCATCTAAAATCACTGCCTTTTTCAGTATCTTCCTTTGAAACCACCACAAGTTGGTCTCTCAGGATAAGTTCCTTTGCCAAATCATTTTGAAGCCAGAAGTTATGAGTTACTAGCACATAACTTAGACTCTTATCCTCCCAACCCCATCCTCCACATTGGAAATATAAAGGTTATAAAGCTAAAATCCCTGAACACATTGGTGGGCTTAGCTCTTTGCGTATAAGATAAGAACATAACAGACACTCTCCACCCTGCATAATCATCCTATTTTAATAATTAGGAGTGTCTACCACCAAGCAATCAGTACTCGATATCTATTCCACTTTCAAAAACCTCAGGGATCATTCTAATATTCTAATAAGAGAGGCACAGCTCCTTCCATGTAATGAATACATCTAGGAATTTGGAGAATGAAAGAAGCCCTATCCTGAAGGTGGGGAGGCTGTGACCTGTGGCTGGAAAGCTAGGTGAAAAGATGGTGAGTGATTTGGCAGGAAGTCACAGGAGAGGCCAGGATTTGGAGTCAGACATAACTGATTGCGTTGAGCACAAAACACAGGGGTGAGAATAGAGCTGCTCATTAGCTCCGACTATTAAAATTCCCCTCCCTTCTTCCCCTCTGACCACTAGCCTGGGCATGTGTCCATGGCCAAGCACTGTACTTTCCCAAGGAACAAAATTATTGATTAAGACCTTTACTCTGGTCACTCCTATTAAACAATATCTATCGCTTTCATCTTGGGGTAATACTGTCTAATGGATTATAAAGTCTATCAATTTATTAATTAGGTTATTATATCCTGAGAAACTGGATGCAAGAAAATAAAGTAAATAAAATAAAGTCATCTTAAAAGTCTCCTAGGAAGATAAGCTGCCATTTTTTATCATGAGCTTCGTTAATGGATAGTGCAGTCTTTAGAAAGCTGATCATATAAAGAAGTTGAACTTATCTAGGAATGAAAGTACCCAAATTTATTAATTCCTCTTTGTCTGTTAAAGTAAGAAGATCCATTTTGTCTTGCAACTTGGTAATTCAAGTTTCCACACCCAGACTCAGGTGCTATTTTACTAACTTTGCTACTATAAGCTGTCATCTGTCTCCTAAGGCAGCATTCACTGATTGGATGTAAGACTGGAACATTTCAGAAGCTAGATTTATTTTTATTTGTTTGTTTGCTTGTTTATTTCTGCTGAGGGGTCAACATTCACTACTCAAGGCCCACTGGAAGGGAACAACTTCCCTAAGCCGTTTCCAGAACAAAGGGATGGCTGCAACCAAGCGAAAGTTACAAACTGGAGTTTAGCCATATTTTGTTTTTTGAAATATGGTCTTCTGGGGGATTCTTCAGCTAGAGCTTAAATATTAATTTGAAGCCAAATGTTTTTTCTTAAACATAATGCATTTCCCTGTCTATCTGAAAGTGCCAATAAAAAGATGCATACATTATAGAAACAGGGAACAATACTGGTAGTAAAGTGAGGTTCACGTGAAACACAAGAGCATGTGCCTCTCTGAAGAAAGTCAAGACATCCTAAGACACAGGGGAAAAATAGGATATAGGGTATCCTTTAAAAGGATATTAAAAAAAGAAAAAGAAAGGGAAGAAAGAGAAAGCAAAGAGAGAAAAAGAAAAGAAAAAAAAATGTCCACTCATGAACCCTGAATTTTCAATGCCATATGTTTTAAGGGGTATTGAAATTAAACTGATATATAGAAAGTAGATGGGAAAAATCTACAGAAAAGAAGAGACATAAAAATAAATTTAAAAATATAGAAAGTTATTCAAGAAATCATACAAGAAGTAGAAATACTTTCCTGTAGAAAAGCTGACCTTTTCAAAGAAACAGATTAAATGGAAAAGTTCATTTGAATGCCTAGTCTGATAAACAGCATTGCTTGTTAATAAAGTGCCCACTCTGCAGGGCAAATAGATAGACCAGTCTAAATCACAGGGATGACATCAGTATCTTTCCTGCTCATACTTCTGTCTGTGTGAAACAAGCATCTCAACAGCTTTCATATAAAAACATAACCAGCTATGAATTTAAATTGATGACAGCCCATGTTTCTGGGTGATTAAACTAAATTGTTTATGGTATCCGTGGTATGAATTCAACTCAGGAACAATTAAGCTATGCATGCCTGGTACGGGGGATCACTGGTCTGGGCATCTGACCATTTATCACTTGCCATGCACCTTTTCATTATCATCTCTGCAGCTCCTTGATATGCAGATATTGGCTACCGCTCTGGAGTGGAATCATTTGTCACTACCATCAGGTGGCACACAGCGAGTGCCAGTTAATTCAAGTTTTTGAACATGCATTCTGTGTTGTAACAATTCATAATGAAATTCCACACTAGGAATGGCAAATGGTTTTCTCACCCCTACCTTTTTCCTTTCTACATCTCCTAATTTTCCTCCTAAGCACACTGTGAGCAAGCTACAACTCACTGAAAAGCCAACTCATAACCCTAGTTTCATTTATGCACTCATTCAAGAACCCTTTCCCAAGAAACACTATAAAATTTAGCACACTCTGGGTTGTCAAAAATCCAAAGACAAAGTAACATGTCTCCAGCCTTGTGAAGTGAGACTGGAGGTACACAGAGATGACATCCTGTGACAAGCACTAGAACAGGGATCTACAAGTGGACAATTCCCATGGTGCAGTCTGAGGCTGGGAATGGTGGCGCTTTCCAGGTCCACCACATTTCTTGACATGAGAAAGTCACAAGCACACATATGTTTAGCGCAATAATAATATATATTGCTGTATCTTTATTATTGAAATTCTGCCATTTTGTGTATTTTCCTAGTTTCTCTGACAACATTGCACACCATAGAAACTGAGCTGGAAATTTCTTTCTCTCACATCTTTGTTCCTAACGATTTATAGGTTCAAACATTTCTGGCAAAAATGATTCAAGTTTGCATATGAAAACTTAAATTGCTGAGCTATAATAGTTATTTTCTAATAAAAGCTTCACTTTACATAGTGCCAAAAAGCATCACATGTTAATATAATTACTAATTTACTCAAAAAGTAATGTAGCCTGAATTCAGACTGCTTGATTATATTTGTGCATAGAAGTATGAGTGTTCACTGTTGTCCTCCTGATGGCAGTACAGAACAAACTCACCAAAGGCCAGACAGGAAATCAACCCCTGAAGTGATTTAGTCACACTCCAGAACGAGGCGCACAAATGGCCCAACCTTTACCATTGAGATTCCACCTTCTGCCTTTCTATTTCCTAAGGAGTATTTCCCAAATCTTAGTAGTGAGCCTTTTTCACTAGACTGGGAAGAACTCACAGTTATGGAGTATGTTATGTGCTGTAAGGTGTGCTGGACAGGTTTGGTTCCCACAGAGCAAGGTACAATCATGAGTGTCTGGAAAACTGAGAGATTGAGAATACAATGGAGTAACAAGACAGTTAAAAGTAATACAGCTAATAAACACGAGAACTGGATCCTGAGCCTGAAGGCTAAGCTTTCTTTGCCCTACAAGTGGTTTCATACCTGGGGAAGTGGTAAAGTCACCTGGGAAATAGGTTGCAAACTCGGATACCTGAGTCCTGTCCTTGGAATCAAGAAGCTTTTGGAGATGCTGGTGGGAAACCGACCCAGGGACCTAGGCACGGTTCCACAGATTGTCACTCGAAAATGGCAAGGCTAAGTGCCTCTGCCACTAATGTGTGTATTAACTGATTTGATCATCACAACAACCTTAGGAAGCACATGTTTGTGTTTTCTCCATTTTATAAATGAAGATGCTAAGGCTAGAATCATTAAGCAATTTGCAAGAGGCTGCATGGCTGGTAAGTAGCCAGCTGGGATTCAAGCTCAGGCAGGTTGGCTCTGAGCTGTCCTTCTAACCTCTACATTACCCAGTTTTTTAGTTCACTGTCCCAAATCCTATGCAGCATAAAGGTCCCAGGAGACCCACCCTTAGTGGGTCTCTGCCAGTGACATGGAAACAACTTTTCTAAACATGAATCCACAACTTTCATTGGTTCCCAAACACTTACACTCCAGCACATGGATTAGTGGCTTACAGATCAGCTACACGCTCCGTTAAAAAAAAAAAAGTTTTAATGTTATAAAATTAATTTTTCTTATAAAAATGCAGTTATATATATTCATATTCCTTGAGGGGAAAATGTCAGCGACAACACTGGGTAAGTTTTATTAGACTAGGCACACATTCTTCAGCTCAGCACAGACCTCAAAGCCCCCTGCCTCCATCACTCACATTCCTACTCATCCAATATTGCTGTTTCAGTCCCAGAGCCATACAAACACAAGCTTGGAATACAGCACTGGGGATTAAGGAGAAAAGATGCCCACCCTGCTTGTTACCAAAAGGCTTCATTTAAAATACGGGACTAAGCCAACCAACTAATCTGACCTCTGGAACAGCCCTTTCCACTGTCAAACCTATCTCTAAAATTTCCAATAAATAATATGAAAATAAATTTAAAACTAATAGAGAGAAAAAAAGAAATTAAATGTCCTGTCCATCAGATGAAAGTTGCCAGAGTACACTATCTTTATTTTCTGCCCTCCCTTGTTTCTCACATCTGGTCACTCCCCACCCATATGCTCTGGACAAAAGATGGAGTTTAGAGTCACTTTCAGGACTCAGTTCCAGGGTCCACTCAAATGCCCCGACTCTCCTTGTATACTGCATGTCAAGTTCAGTAGTGGTAACAAGTGTCACTGTAGACAGCTCCACCCCACTGCCCCCATCTCTCTCCACCCTCACCAACCACTGCAGCTCAATATTGCACCAGAATTATTCTTTTGCTCTTGTCTAGCTAATGTATCATGCCTGAATTCCAGGTCTTCTCCAAATAATTTCTTAATTATAACAGGGATTCCTGTTGTCCCAGAAACTTTCTATAAATGCCCTTCCTAAGGTCAAATCCTGTTTTACTTCCTCCACACCATTCAGCAATTATAATATCTCCATCTGGATCTATGACTGGGTTTGACAGAGTGTGTCATGGTCACACTTCATCCAAGGTGGAGACTAGTTTGGAAAGCTACACTATGGCAATGCAAGAGGATTTTTTAAAAAGGTAAACCTATGACCCTTTCTCTTATGAAAATTTTGAAGGAAGTCCTATCTTGAAAATAAAAGTGAAGGGAATGAGAAAGGATCGTCCCCTGGTTCTAGGTCTGTTCCCCTCAGGTATCTGATACCCTAAGGTTCTGAAGGCCAGCGAGCTGTAGCATTGGTGCACAGTGCCTAACACTAGAAGCTAACGTGCAAAGGCATGGCTTCTCCTTCTCCTATCCAGAACTCAGTAAGAACACCAGGATGTTACTCCAAGTATTCCAGTTCATAAAAGCACCAATTTGAGTCATAGTTCATTTCATAGTTTACTAACTCAGAGAATTTCATGTAAGAGCCATCTAACACATAAGAGAAAACAGAATAAAAAATATGATCTATGTAATCAGGCTATAATTATGAGGCAACGCTTGTTATTTTTAGTGTTTCTGTTCCTGGGTACAAAGGTTTCCCCCATCAAGCAGACATCAGTGTGCTCTGGGTGGCCAAAGGCACAGGGTGAACTGTCATTTGAGGGTTGTAAAATCTACAACTTCATTTCATTTAATTGTCCATGTCTCATGCAAAGGAGCAATTAGAGTACGCCTTGCTAATACAGAGAAAAATGATTGCTTTACCGGGAACCTTACTGGAAACAGAGGATATGCAGAATGAGTGAGTAGAATCTACTTCATTACTGTCTCATCCGAAGGTTGATGAAAGACTCTGTCAAAAGGAGGCTTTGCAGAGTTTCCAAAGTGGAAGCTACCGAATCCCTACAACCACTGTTAGAAGCACAAGGGCTGTGCTTAGGTGACTATAAAACTTTCATGATGGTATTTTTAGAGAAGTGCTTCCAAAGCACTTCTTCAAACTTTGCACAAGCCAGAAGAGGGAGGTTATGTTTTAATATGTGACACAGAATAGTGATGGATGCAATGAGGAAACATTTGGGATAAAGTCTTCCATGTGGTGATTTTCCAAGGACTAGTTTGCATCACATTGTCCAAGGCAGCAGCCAGAAAAAACTGTCACTTGGCATTCTGACCAAAGGGAACCCAACTATTTAAATGATTAGTATTTCTTGCCCTACCTTAATATTATTCTATAAAGTTTACCACCTTCATTAAAATTGAGAAAATAAAGATCTTTTTCTAAGCTTTTTCCTCTCAATACATAGGGGAGTGAGAAGTTCTGTGATGCCTCTCTCCCTCTCCTTCCTTTCTTCTTATTTTGCTTTAATTATGAACTCACTCAGTGATAATCAGCATTGCCCCAAGCCCCCATTCACAGCTCCTGAGATAGTCCTGGAGGCTTCTCTTTTCAAGTTATTTCAATCCCCTTGATCTCTCATTTATCTTAAGTAGTAGATTCAATAGCAAAGTATTTGTTCACTACATTTTAAGGACTTTTTCAGTGAAAGGCCATTACTTTTTGCAGTAAACTGAGGATAGAAGTGGTTTTACAGTCTCTTGAGATAACCAGCTTCGATTGATCTAGTTAAGCTATAAAACATGTTGCCAAGGTTAATTATAATTCACAAATCACACCAACATGTGGCATTCACTGATGAAGACAGTCCTGCATATTTGTTTGAGGTATGCAAACAACATTGTGAGAGATCAGTTTTAATAATCTTTTACTCCATGTTCATTGTCAGGAAAATGTGATTCACGGAAAATCATTTACCCATCGCCAAATGCATTAATGCAAAACAAATTTACTCTTTTAGTCTTTATAAAGAAAATCAACACAGCCAACAGAAATCAGTTGACAAGTATAAAAGGTTTTCAGTCAGTTTAATATCCATGAAGTGTTTATTGATGTATGAAGCCGAAACATTAGTTAGATAAATGCTTTTTTTTGTCTATGTGGATTTTGGAAAAATAATCTGATGGGTTTCTTTCTAGTAAACTATTAAAAAAAGATTGCAAACAACTCAGAAGTAGTTTCAGGGCTTTTTTTTTTCTTTTTTTTTTTCTGGTAGGTGCTGACAGTGATGAAAAACTTGGAGACTTAGGACCAAAATGAGACTTGTCTTCCAAAGCCAGTGAATGTTTCGCTTAGTGCTGTGGAGTCAAATGACCAGCATGTGCACTGCTGCCTGGAAGCTTTATTTGCTAATGACTCATCCAGAAAAAAATTCATTTATTTCTTGTAAAATGACTTTTTATGAGATCTTCTATGGCGGAGACTGATCTAGACTGAGATCAGCAATAAACAAACCAGGTATGGTTTTTATCTCTACACAGGTGACAATCTCATGAGGAAAACAAACCTTTATATAAATGAATATAATAAAAGGTGCTATGACTCACAGTACAAGAAGAACAGGGAATAAAGTGAAGAGGCTGAAGCAGACACCCACCTTGTCCAGGCCATAAGCAAGATGCCTTGGTGGAAGTACTTTAGGTGCATAAGTAAAGATGATTCATAACTTGTCAGGTAATAAAGAACAGGGGATAGCTTCAAGCGGAGATAATCAGTGCTTCTCATGTATTTTAGCCATGAGATACTCTCAGCCAAATTGTCAGGCCATGTGTGTAATTAAAAAGCAATGAATACAGCCCTTGAGGACATGGGTCCCAGCTAATAAGGAGCATCAACACCAAAAACTAAGCACCATTCCCTTTTAGTCATTTAAGAACCTTTTTCTTAGTTGCACATGTACAGCACTGGTTCTCAAATCAATTTGTTAACCAAACTGGCACAAAATTGCTCACTACCTCTGTTTATGTCAGTTCTGTTTTCACAGGCCTCTATGGGAGAAAGCTTTTTGACATTAGTGGTAATAACAGTTCTGCTAGAGGGCATTTTCAATGGAAGAAAGAAAACAGGAAAGAAAGAGTAGAAGAGCCATCAGGGTCTAGCCCCCGGTACCACTGAGACCCCAAGATAAACATTATCTAAGGTCACAACATGTTGTTCAGCACCACTTACTACAGAAGCAGAAAAGAACCTCAGCAAAATGTCTAGGTCTTCAAGGAATTCATAAGTGCACCTGCACTTACTCCCAGTCTCAGGCTGCATACTTTTGTAATGTCATGCAGTCAGAATAAAGAAACAAAGAATGAATCCATCACTTGGAACTGTTCAGTGACTTGGAGACTCAGATAATTTTAGTAAAAGTCCTCATTTCCAAAGGTGGACAAGTCTAGTTCCATCCCCAAAACCTTCATAAAATTCTGTCTTGTTCATCAGGGCACTTACGTGTTCATCAGGAAACTCTAATTTCAACCCCTCCCTCATTGTCTTCAAAGACATGCAGTCATGTTTGAGGTTTAAGGAAGACCGGAAGTAACATTGCAAGGAACCACATTTCATAACTTCATGTCTATCATTTTATTTGCTCCTCCAAAGCTCTCCAAATGCTGAGAAAAATAGACCAATACACTTCTCCCATCGCTCCCTTTAAAAGGACATCCAATGCCACTTCCTGGAATTCTAGTGGAGAAAATAATCTTCCAGTTATTCACTGAGGCCGCAATCCAGCTAAAGCACAAAAACTGTATCTTGCCAAACCCCAAAACAAAGCTAATACAAAGACACATTAAAACTTAACCTTGACAAACTAACAAGTGATAAATAACCACCTAATTAAACAATAAACCACCAACTGGCACCTAATGATTGAACACTGCTACCTTAATGAGTCAACTTGAGGACTAAACCTCTAGACAGGAATACTAAGAGCTTCCTGTAAGGCTATTGCAACATTAATGCCATAATATAACCAGACCAGCCTGGAGCAAGAGGATGCAACTTCCTTTAGTGGGGATTTGAAACTTAGATCTGGGATGATGGGAGAGGAATAGGGGCATGAATAGGACCAAGGAAGAAAGGTTACTCTAGTGACTTTAAGTTCTTGAATTTTACCATATTCCCTAGTGAGAAAATAATTATTATCTAACCCCAAAGTAGACATTATTCATGATCATTTGCAATATATGGGTGTGTGTGTGTGTGTACACTATTTATTAGGCTAATGATTCCCTATTTAAAAGTCTACATTTTTCTACTTATTTTATGATTCAAAAGTCATTTATCAATCTTTCTACACTGAAAATTTTAAAAGGACATGAAAATAACACATATTCTTATAATTGTCTACTAATATTCAATTTTAATGAAGAAGGTGAACATGTAAGAAATTTTTAAAAAGTATTTACTATGGAGTATCTTAAATTTAAATAAAATTATATGGTGACATCATCTTCACTAATGAGGGAGATAAATTTTTGTTAAGAACAAAATATATATCATTGTCCTTTAAAGCATAAGCTACTTCAATTTTTTTAAAGTTTAGCTTAATGCAAAAATGGAAATGCACTATTTCCTTTAACCGATATATTTTAAATGCTGAAAATAGTGCTCTGTTCTATATACACACAAAGTTTAATTTAAAACACTTTTGAGTATGGATTATGTACTGAGTATTTCAGATATAAAGATATGTCATTTTTATGTTCTCAAGAATCTCATAGAATGATATTTAATAACTATCTAACAATACAGCTCATAAAATTATATTGTAAAAGTATATATCATCACCTATGCAGTCAGAATACAAATATGTTATTTACTTCTATTTATATAGGTTATCCTTTTTTTAACTCTTTAGTGTAAAATCTTAAGACGTTGGTCTGTATTGTTCAGTATAATCTCCTTTTAGTGCTTGTGACAATGCAAAGAAAAATCATGTTAAAAGTATTCTGGTGAGTTCCTTTACACCTTCCTACAGGAAGGGATTTATAAAACCATCAGCCAAATATATGATAACTAATGGAAACACAAAAATTAATTTCCCTTCAGAACTTAGTATTTTTCATAAACAAATTTCAGTTGAGAATAAGAAATACATTTTAGAATCAGTTCATTCAAATCTTATAGAGTAGCATTTCATTTAAATTAAATGTAAAATACACTGATGCTTTAAACAAAGGTGGACATTCTAGACAGGTTCTGTGTAGTGCATTTCTTGTTCTTATCACTACCTTGAGTTAATAGATTTGTATGTGAATTGGGGCCAGTTACTTTTTCATGCTCATTATATTCAAATAATATTTTTCCCTGATATGCATTTTTAAAAATGAATTTTGGATGCATAAAATGAACTTATTGTTGCTATTAACTAAGTAGGTCATCATCTTATTTAAAAATGCATTCTAGGCACAGTATACATAAACATATTCAGTTCTTGGAGGATTATTGTATCTTTTTCCTTTATTTACTTTTATAAAATATTTGCATATTAAAACCTTGGTAACCTCACATACAAGGTTGATAGTTGTCTCTTCTGGGACATATATGACTCATAGAGTCATTGGAAGAATGGGTTTTGGATGTTGTTCCCTAATTCAAAGTTGAAGCACAATCATATCTAACACATTTATATTCTATCTCCTAAAGTCACTTTTTCTTCATATATAATGAAGTTAATATAATTATCTCTTTTGAGATTTTGAAACATGGTCTTTTTTAAAATATCTCTATTTTTATACATAAATCATCTTTATTGATTTTTTTGCTTTAATTTTTTATTGTATTTTTTCCATTACCATTTTGTCCTCTTATATTCCCCCTGCCCCACTCATCACACTGTTCTTTATAGTGGAAATACAGGAAGACGTTGGTAAATAAATATACTTACAAGAGCCAGAATTTCTGTTTAAAAAGAATTCCCTACCCAAAATCTGAAAAAGATGGCTCCCAGATTCTGAAGACCCTGACTGAACCATCTTTCTCTGCTGAAAGTCATACCAATCAAGCCCTGAGTATCTTTCACCAGCTTTCTGCTTTAAGAAAAACTACTCTCATTACAAAACTGAGCCCAGCCTTTCAGGTTATGTCAGTGCCTGGCCATTCTAGAAAATTCATATTTCAATATCCTACAGATAAAATAAAGATCATATAGATTTTGTCATCTGTTAAAAAATTTAGCTGCATTCTAAGGTAAACTTTTGAAAAGTTTCCTTAACCTTACACACATATCAATTTGCAGAAAATTTTAGCTAAAAAGAAACCAGTGAATAACTTCCCATATAAGATGATAGTTTGAGCACACGTGTAGCCCATACTGAGTAATGCTGATAAAGACTGGATGTGCATGTGTAGTTTTTAAAAGATACAGGAAACTTTAACAGTTATTATTTCTGGAGTGTGGGTTCAGAATTGTAGTTGGACATTGAAACTTTAATTTTATTTTTTAGAGTATTTAATTTTAAACATATTAGTAAGCTATGTTTTTATTTAAATAAAATAACATTTTAAATAAAGTATTCCAATTTATATTTGCTTTCAAAGAGTAACAGGGCTGAACGGTATACTAAAAATCACTTGGTCTAACCAGCCTCCTATGGTTTGGCAGATGGTTGTTCAGATTAGACAACTGAAAATGTTCAGACACATTGAGATGAGATATGAGTTAGATATAGTGGAGGTTTTAAAAGCTTTAAAAGAGAATGAAACACTTATCTCCCAGAAATATCATGACAACCTACATAGAGCCAGAGAAAATGTTCCATGGAGGGAACTACACTGGAGTGCAAAAAGACTAGACTGAAGTTCAGAGACAAGCAGCAAATGCTAGTGTTAAGTTCAAAGCATGGGGTCTGGAATTAGGTAGGCTGGGCTTTCCAAAGCTCCCACTGTTTCTAATCAGGTGCCTTTGGCAAGGGTTTCCTTCTTCTGTCTTATCTAATAAAATAAGTAATAAATGAAAATTGCCACATAGGATTGACTGGATGATCAAATAAACTATGAAATGCTTACCATCATGGCTTACAAGCAACAATAAAATAAACATGTCTAAATAACTGAAAATATTACCTTTTAACAGTTTTACTAATTGCCAGGTTAGACTTGGTTTTAGTTCTCTGAGAGTGCCAAGGACTTTATACTAGAATATTTCTTTAAAGAGTGTTTCTAAAGGTGGAATGTTTCTATGGGTGGAATGTTTCTTAATTTTTAAATTAGCCTCTTTTTGTAATCCTATATATTGACATCATACTTACAAACTTGCCCTTAGTGAAAAAAAAGAAACACAAATATATAATAGACATTTTCATTCTTTTTTGTTGCTTAAAGGACTTAAAATACTTGAAGTTAAAATTTTAAGTAGAAGAAAGATATTGATAAAAAGTAACAATCATTCTAAATCTGGCAGCTACTTCTTCCTTTAAAATAAAAATTCAGGCTTGAAAAAAAGTTTGTGGATTTTTATTTTGTTAGTTTATTTTACCTTTCAGCTAGCTTTAAACTTTTGGTAAAAGAAGTTTCTATCATCTTAGAAAGAGACTTTTCTAGACACTCCTCCACTTTATTTTGTTAAACTAACATTTTGAACATACAATGGCAGATAATTTGTTAGTGTTCTCTTTTTATAATTTTCAAAGGTTATTGAAAATTATTTTATATTCATTGACAGCATTTTAGAAATTATTAATATTTTTAATTTTAAAATTATCATGACATTTCTCATTAAATTAATTCTTCTGTTCAATCCTCTCTGATATCATTATCATCATAGTATGTGAAAAGCCACATAATCACAATTAGATATTTCAATTTGCTAGGAAGTGGCAATAATCTTATAGTTTTATTCTTATGAATAAAGCCTTAGATTTAAACTCTTTTTATGTCAATCATATGTTTTTAAGGGCAAGTGATACTGGTGGGAAATGAAAAATGAATGTTTCCAGGGTATGTCTGGATCATTTTTATCACCAAGAAGTTTTATTCTTTGAGGGGTTGACAGAATGAGAGGGAATTACTACTATTCTTTCAAAGGAAAGAAAAACTTGTGGTATATCTTTCTCTGACTAGGATTTTTATGAACTGAGCTGCTTCTACTTGTTGATCACCTTTCATTTAAATGTTTTTTCCTCTCGCTGTTATTTTTTCAAATTCACCAGGTGAATTTACATGAAAAATAGGGTTGTGTAAAAGAAACTATGTATTATGAACATATTAAAATGTTTTAAATAGGTTTTATATATGCTACATGCATGCTAGAGATTTCAAAAGCTCATTAAAATATTGTTTGGTACATTTACTTAAAATGAATGCAATTTCAAAGGGTCCATTAAACTTCTGGTTTATAATTAATAAAATTGAACACATTCACTTTTAAATTAAAAACATATGTTTTCAAAACTTGAGGAACATAAAAAATAAAGCATCTCTTAAAAGTAGTAAATAATTTAACTAAAACTTTGTGAAAGAAAGCTGAAGGTATAGATAAAACATCATTCTTTTACTTTTCTGGAATCACTGAATTGACACTAATGTCTGCTCTATATGAATTTCTCCAGTTGGGGGAAAATGTTCTAGACTATGAGTGAGTAACAAAATACTGAACAACAAATGTATGTAATGTGTAGATGGAGATCAAAAGGTCAATATAATGGTGTAACAATTTATAAAATGAAGAGTAATATATAATTACAGAAAATACATAGAAAAAGCAATGCAATGAAGGATGGAACATTGCTCAAGAGCTGGAAACACCTATTTGAAATAAAAGGAAATTTCAGAGTCTATAAGAGAAATTAAAAGCCAGCCCCAACTTAAAAACTGGGGGGCAAGAGGCAAAGATGAAATCATTAGCACCTTAGACCAGATGATAAGCACAGACTATTATACTGCACTGCTCTCCCAAGCACTCCAACGGACTCATAAGCTTAGACAGACTGGCAGTTTCGAGGTCATAGCAGACCTTCTGGAGGAAAACCAAGATAATCCAAAGGCAGTAGAGGGAATTCATCAAAAACTCTATGATAATTTCTTCTGAGATTCACAAAAGGCAGAAATAGAGAGAAAGAGATCAGGTACAGCTTTGAGGGAGAGAAAGAAGGAATGAATGTAGCAGATCAAGGCCACACTGAAAATAATTGTCAGGAGGAGAAACATGTGAAGGGATGTTCCTCAAAGGGTTTTGCATACAGAAACAAAAATGCAGAAGAAGATAAATCTTGTGTTTTGTTTTTTGAACAACAGCAACAAAATAATACTGATCTTAGAAAACAGATATCACAAGTGACTATCCCTTTTATCAACATACTTTAAGCCAAATTCATGATGTGGTTAGAGCTACAAGCATTTAATGTTCATATGCAACTACAAAATAAACTATTTTTCTTACTACCACGTTTGTAATGCTCCACTGGCTTCCCATTGCTTCAAATAAATTCTAAACTCCTTACCCTACCTGCAGAACCTTCCATGATGGCCCTGCCAGCCCCACCAGCATATACACTCTTCCAAGCACTGCTGGACCCATTGTTCTGTCCTCATCTGAGTTGAATCAATTTTTTCTCTCTCTGTTTAGATGGCCTGGAACCCATATTTGTATGTGTCGCTTATTCTTTATTATTATTTAAGTGTCAGTTCAAATGTGGCTACAAATTGCCCCACAATCCAAAAATGTTCACTCACACTTCATCCTGATCACCTCCACTTTATCACCTTATTTACTTCACAGAAAAAACGACAACTGAAATTAAAGCATGGTTATTTGCTTGCTTGCTCACATGTGGATTGTCTAACTTCCATCTCCAGAAGATAATTTCCACAAGAACGGTGGATTTCTCTCTTTTGTACCCTATTGTGGCGCTAGTATCTAGAATAGACCTTGGCCCCAGGAAACACCCAAAATATTTATTAAATAAACACATGACTGCATTTTTAAATGGCACATATTTCAAAGCACTTACTAACATTGTCAGGAAAGGAATAAAATAACCTAAAATACCTTGAGTATAAACTATGTTAGTCTAGGAGAATAAATGTCTTGAGAAAGGTACAAAGTCCTAAATAACAGCCACAGGACTCCTCTTTTAAATGTGATATAGTAAATATAATAGAGCATCAAGGCTCTATCTTCACAGCATCAGTTCTTGCTAGCTGGTGGAGAACAACAATAAATCAGCAGTATTGCTTATATGACTCCAATCAATTAGAGTTAATTAGTTAGTGGTCATGGTGTTATGTAACATGTAGTTAGGAGGTCATGTTATCTACTTATATGCTTTAGAAGTAACAGTAAGGATAGAGGTAAGAGATAAGAGGCAAAGGGATTTAAATAGCTTTAAAGGGATTTTCTTGATTGCTTTTCCATGCAATATTCATAAGAATGGCTACCATTTATTGAGCCAAATATTATAAAAAGTCTTCATATAATGCTTTTTGTTTAATTTCTACAACAGTCCTCAGAAGTAACATTGTGATCCTCATTGGGAAAAAAAAAGTTGAAGCTCAAAAGAGGTTAACTAGCTGTCCAAATTATGTAGCTAGTAAGTGACAGACCTGGAGCTTAACCATCATTTATCTACCTTGCACATATTAAACCATGTTCTCCATGCTGAAGGTCTTCTAGGAACAGATCGCTTCAAGAACCTATGTTTCTCTTGGTCATGTGAGAGAATTCCCCCTCATCCTTTCCTGTGGCCTCCTGTGCCTCAGAATTGAAATTCACACCCACAGGCTTGTAGCCCTGAGTACAAATACGCATAATTACCCTGATTCAGATGTTGTTTTCTCAAACCAACTTGGGGAAGGCAACTTTTCACTCCTGTTCTGATATCCTGTGTGGCAATATCACTCTTTTAGGAAAGCTTTGGCTTTTATCTGGAATGAAGAAGGGAAATTAGCTATTATAATCAGAATAAAGCTAAAATTGATAATTCAGAGTATGACTATTTGTGAATTTGATAAAATGTATTGAACATCACAGTGTGAAATATACTGCATGGCTGGGAAAATAGGACATGATTCAGATACTTCTATGAGCTTAAACCTAGACCCATGGTAGAAATAGCTTGATAAGCATGACATTATTTCTTACTGAACTCTGGTATATCTTGGTCTCAGAATCCTTGTAATCTCCCTAAGAAGCTACCATCAATCAGTCAGTGTTGTCATAAGTAATAAAACCACTTTTCTCTACTTTTGGATGGGGAAATAAAAGTTAACCAATCTTTGAAGAATGAACTGGATTTGGCTTTGTGGTAAGGAGGCAAAGGATATATGAAAATGAGTAAATATCCTAGAAGAGAGCAGAGAATCAGGAAAGTAAAGGTGTGTTTTTAGAAAAATAGACTTTGTATCATAACTGCCGTGTATGGAGTAGTGAATGGAAAGGATGGACAAAGAGCCAAAGAAGGTCCTGACTGTCCTGGTGATATATTCAAAATGTGCTTTCTGAGGGAGAAAGGAGCCCATTTGTAATGATAGTTTTAAAGAGATTGAGGTGGAACCTGCCTACAGGATAGTTTAGAGAAGCAGAGATGGAGAAATAGAGACAGTCATAGTCAGACAAGTGGCAATGATTAGTCAGAAGGATGACATTATTATTCACTTGATCCCAGCCATGGCACAAGGCAAAGACAACGAATGTGTTCCAAAGCCAAGGTATGTAGGCCATGGAAAGGGATCAGTCATGGAGAGTTGGGAGAAGGAAAGAGGAGTAAAAGTTGTGTAATTAGAGCCAACAGTTTTTAAGAGTCTGAGACCTAGCAAGTGTGGCTCAGTGGACACAGCACTGGCCTGCGAACTGAAAGGTTACCAGTTGGATACCCAGTCAGGGCACATGCCTGAGCTGTGGGCCAGGTACCCATTTGGGGGCCTGTTAGAGGCAACGGATTGATATATCTCTCACACACTGATGTTTCTCTCTATCTATTTTTCATTCCCTTCCCCACTCTCAAAAAAATTAAATAAAATATTTAAAACAAAAGAATCTACCAAAAAAACTGGTGTACATATAATACTTTCATTATCCTTCCTTTACTGAGTAAGAATCTGAAGCAGGGAGACTTCAGGTAAATTACCCAGGATTCATACATTTAGTATGTGATTGAGAGAGGTCTGAAGTCTAACTCAGTCTGGCTACAGTCCCACGCACTACACTGGTCCCTTGGGCCAGCAGCATCAGCATAACCTGGGACCTTATTAGAGATGAAAATTCTCAGACCCCACCACACATGTACTGAATGAAAAACTCCAAGAGTGGGGCCCACGCAGTGCATGCTTTCACACAACTGGTCTGGATCTCACTAAAGTTTGAGAAGTACTGTACTAAACCACTATACATATCTTTTCTTCTTTCATTTATTTCCCTAGATTTATTAATACACAATTAACATGCAGCATTGTGTAAGTTTAGGATGTACATCATCTTCATTTGTTATATTTATAAATTGTAAAATGATTACCACCATAGACCACTGTATACTTTTTATAGTGGATTTAATCAGAGATACAATGCCTTCATGACAAAGATGCTGGACAGACTTAAAATAGAGTTGAATACAGAAACTTTTGAGAAGAGGTAATGAGCTTGCCGTTCCTCCTGTTCAGCTGAAGATGATCAGTGATGAGTGAGTGTGAAAGGCCAGGCCTTGAGAGAGCATGAGGCTAGAGATAAAGGAAAGTTGTGTAACCACAAAGAGCATTAGCTGAAATCTCAAAAGTGTATGATCTCTCCAAAGCCTTTTCGAGAAGAGGCCCAAGGGTAGAACATTTTATTCACTTATGGGAATAGAAAGAAAAGAATACCCAGCACTGGAAAGGTGGACCATTAAAAGGATCAACTGTCATAATGCATGCTTGGACTCTGCAGGCCCTGTATCTCTTATTTCAGGCTAAAGTGAAACTGAAAACTAAAGGGAGAAGATAATTTTTAGAAAGAACGGATAAAACAGTGACTAGCACCAAAGTAAAACTAAAAAAGGATTATCGAACTTATAAATTTATTCACTGATTTTCTTAGAGAAAATAGTATAAAAAATATAGAGGAAGATAATTTTTTAAAAGGGTTGTCATGAAAGTGCATTGAAAGAAGTATTAATGTCAAATACAGACAATGCTTATAAGGAGTTCAGTGGTGATGGCTAAGAATTAATGGGAATGGTGACAGCTGGGCAAACACAGTTGTGAAAATGAAGGTGTGCAAAGAGCTGCCATTTGTACAACCACAGTGGTACTGTTCGCAAGAAATATAATTCAGTGTCACCCTGGAAAATAACATTGGCCATCTTCCTCCAAGAATGTCTTAAGTATAGAACTGTCATTTATCAATTCTCATCCCACTGCTCAAAAGAAACCCTCAAATCAGTTTGTGGTTCCAGTAGTCTAGCTTTGCTAGATGGAAAAGAAAAGAAAAGAAAACATAACTAAGCATATTCACTTTCTAGAATCTTCAGGTCAATTATTCTACAATGAGGGGCAGAGGAGTGTATAGTATGAGATGAAAACTGATATAATCATGCAATATAATTTTGCATTTGCTCCGTAAGTCTGGGACCTATTGTTTTAATACTACGACCAGAATCCAGGAAAGGAAGCTTGACAAAATTAACAAAAGGGAAGGACTGTGGATTTTTTTAAAAATGTGATTTTCAAATTGTGATACTTTGTAAGGGAACATGAGTGTTTTTCAGAATGGAGGGATGTGGGGAGAGGATGGTTTTGAGACATAAGGGGCATAGATTTTACCGGGGTGAGAAAAACTGTTCTGGATACAGTGTAAAAAGGAAACAGGGAGGATTCCTACCAGCCACTTTGGGTTCGGAGTCTGTATGTGCTATCTTATATAAGCAATGATGTGAGCAAGACATTTCACAGCTTAGTCTCAGGTTCCCTAAAGCCTCAGTTTCCTCATCTACAAAATGAGAACGATAGTAGTATCATTATAAAATAATCATGTCTCATAAGGATTACCACAGAGATTAAATAAGGGCTTACTCTAGGGGGGAAAGAGGTTTTACTTCATTTCCATTTCCCACTTTTTATTCCATGAGCTCAGGAAAACAGCAGTGAGTAGTGGGAATGTCTACTGTGTTCAAAATTGGTTCAATGCAGAAGAACCATTAACAAACAAAACGCATAGAGCTGACTAATATTCATGCCACCGTTTTGGCTATCATAATACACCCTTGTTCCAAATATTGCATGTTATAAGTAGAACATTTGTTACCCTTTTCTCTGAGCAAATGAGGTCTGTCCAGAAAAAGTCCAGCCATTGTGAACATAATGAGAACGGTTTGTGGACATCGATGTAAGCTGGCAGCCAAGGAGAGTGGGTTGGAATGTGCATGCATGAATAATGATGACTTCACTGTACTAGTCAGTGGGGCAGTAGATGCTGCTGAGTGAGCATGTGTACTATGTGGCCAACACATTCAAAATAAGCAAGTAGAGCAATGGATTTGCATCAAATTTTGTGTTAAGCTTACACACTCCACCACAGAATCTATTCAGAAGATTCAGAAGGCTTTTGGGAATGATGCAATGAGTGCAGCACAAATAAAAGTGTGGCACAAATGCTTCAAAGGTGATCAAGAATCTGCTGAAAGTGATGTGTGTTCTGGAAGGCCTGCCACAAACAGAACACCTGAGAATGTTGAATGTGTAAGGGCTGCAATCAACAAAGATCGGCAACTGCAAGAACTAGAAGCTGATCTGGGGATTCCAAAAACTACTGTGTCAGAGTTTTTGACACAGGATCTTGTCATGAAATGTGTCATGGCAAAATTTGTTCCACAGCTTCTGCTGCCAGAAAAGAATGGACATCATGCTGCAGTTGCCAATGACTTGATTCAAACCACTACCAATAAACCAGATTTCTTTGAGGTTATAACTGGAGATGAATCATGGGTCTACAGCTATGATCCAGAAACAAAGGCCCAATCAACCTAATAGAAGTCAACTGGTTCTCTACTCCTGAAGAAGGTGCAGCAAAGTCACAGCTAGCTCAAGACCATGTCTACTGTGTTTTTTGACTGGCAAGATGTTGTCAATCCCGAGTACACCCCTCCAGGTCAAACCATTAACAAGGCATACTACCTCAATGTTCTTCATCAATTGAGAGGTGCAATATAATGAATAGAGCCGCAGCTATGGGCAACTGTTGATTGGTAGCTCCATGACAACAATATGTCATTCATGCATCATGTCTCATGCAAAGATTTTTGGTGAAACATCAAATCTACCAGGTGACTCAGCCCCTTACAGCCCAGATTTGGTGCCCTGTGACTTCTGGCTTTTCTCACAACTAAAGTCACCTTTGAAAGGGAAGAGATTTCAGACCGTCAATGAGATTCAGGAAAATACGATGGGACAGCTGATAGTGATTCCAACAAAGGATTCTGCAAAGTGTTTTGAACAGTGGAAGAGATGCTAGGAGAACTGTGTGAGGTCCCAAGGTGCCTGCTTTGAAGGAGACCAAGACATCATTGGTGGTATGTACAATGTTTCTTGTATCTTCATCTGTAAACAAGTTTATGTTTAGCATCACATAGCTGGACACTTTCTGGACATGATCTCATATGGCCAATCTGCTACTATTCTTTTTTTTTTATTGTTGTTCTATCACAATTGTCTCAATCTTCCCCCATTGCCCTCTTCTACCATGCCCCCCACACTCAATCCACACCCCATTGTCCCTGTCCATGGGTCATTTATACCTGCTCCTAGACTAGACCTTTTCCCTTCTTTCCTCCCTTATCCCCCTCCACCTCTCCACTTTGGTTATTCTCAGTTTGTCCCTTGTTTCCATGTCTTTGGTTCTATTTTGCTCATTTGTTTGTTTTGTTCATTAGGTCCTTCTTATAGGTAAGATCATATGGTATTTGTCTTTCACTGTCTAGCTTATTTCACTTAGCATAGTACTCTCCAGTTCCAACCATACTGTCTTGAAAGGTAGGAGTCATATGACTGAACACCAGGAAGGCAAACAATCCAATGAAAAACTGGGTAAAGGATTTGAACAGACACTTCTCCAAGGAGGACTAACACAGTGCCCAGAGACACATGAAAGGATGGTCAGTGTCACTAGCCATCAGAGAGATGCAAATTAAAACCACAATGAGATACCACCTCACACCAGTCAGAATGCCCATCATAAACAAATCAACAAATAAGTACTGGTGCGGATGTGGAGAAAAGGGAACCCTAGGACACTGTTAAGTGGGAATGCAGACTGGTGCAGCTACTGTGCAAAGCAGTATGGAATTTCCTGAAAAAACTAAAAATAGAACTACCTTTTGATCCAGCAATTCCACTGCTGGGATTATACTCTAAGAATCCTGAAACACCAATTCAAAAAACCAATGCACCCCTGTGTTCATAGCAGTGTTACTTACAATAACTAAGTGCTGGAAACAACCTAAGTGCCCAACAGTAAATGAGTGAATCAAAAAACTGTGGTACATTTATACAACGGAATACTACATGGCAGAAAGAAAGAACAATCTGCTATTAAAATTTTAAAAGAAATCTTAAAAAGACAGGTGTTCCTTCAGTTATTGTCATCTCTAATGACTTTCTGCAGAAGGATCTGCTTCCCCCTCTGCCAGTAGCAAGACATTTTCACCTTCTGTCCAGAGACAACGTAGATCATCCTACATACCATCCTTCACTGTATTGAGCTGAGTTAATAGTTTTCATTACAACACAAATGTAGTAACTCATGTAGCATAGAACTAATTCAATTAAACTAATACTTTAGTAGTAAAGATTGGGCAAATCATGGTTTATTTCAGAATTGACAAGCACTAGTATAGTCACTCCATCTGTGGGTTTTCTCAGTTATGAAAAACATGTCTACAGAGACCTGAAATAGCAGCCAGAGCAGGGGAAGCAGCAAGGAAGCTGCCTGTGTGTGGTGTTTACCTTGAACGGAGGCCCAGTCATCATACCTCAAGGGTCTGTTCCAGCGATCCCCCAGGTATCTCAAACTTGCTATTTTGCTGCAGTCCTACCCCTGGATTAGATCTCACCAAGTCACAGACTTTTTATTTTTAAAGTATTTTTATTGAATTTATCAGGTTTATATTAGTTAATAAAATTACATAGGTTTCAGGTGTACAATTCTATAATTCATCATCTGTATATTGTATTGTGTGCCCATCTCTCAAAATCTAGCCTCCTTCTGTCACCATTTATCTACCCTTTACCCTCTTTTATTTGCTCCATCCCCCATTTTCCTCTGGTAATTATCATACTGATGTCTCTATGAGTTTTTTTTTTCTTTTTTCTTTTTTTGGCTTAATTCCTTTACCTATTTCACCCAGACCCAACCTCATGACAGCTGTCAGTTTGTTCTCTGTATCTATGAGTCTGTTTCTATTTTGTTTGTTTGTTTATTTTGTTCATTGGATCACACATAGAAGTGAAATCATATGGTATTTATCTTTCTCTGACTGGCTTAGTTCCCTTAGCATAATACTCTCTAGTCCCATCCATGGTGTCACAAAATGTAAGATCTTCTTTTTTAAGACTGAGTGGTATTCTATTCTGTAATAGTACCATAGCTTTTTTATCCACTGATGGACACTTAGCTATTGTAGTATTACAATGAACATAGGGGTGCATATATTCTTTCAAGTCATATTTCTTTGGATATATTCCCAAAATTTTAATTATTGGTCATTAAGGTAGTTGTTTTTTGTTTTTTTTTTTAGCCACTGTGTTTTCCACAGTGGCTGCAGCAATCTGCATTCCCACTAACAGTGCATTAGGGTTCCCTTTTCTCCACATCCATGCCCAAACTTGTTGTTTGTTGATTTATTGGTGACAGCCATCTGGCAGGTGTGAGGTGATATCTCACTGTCATTTTACTTTGCATTTCTCTGATGATTAGTCACATTGAGCATCTTTTCATATAACTATTGGTCATCCATATTTCCTTTTTGGAGAAGTGTCCATTGAAGTCTTTTGCCTATATTTTAATTGGATTGTTTGGTTTTTTGTGTGTTGAGCTATATAAGTTCTTTATAAATTTTGGATATCAACCCCTTATCAAGTGTATCATTGGCAAATATGGTTTCCATTCAATGGGTTGTCTTCTCATTTTGTTGATCGCTTCCTTTGCTGTGCAAAAACTTTTTAGTTTGATATCATTGCATTTGTTTATTTTTTCTTTTGTCTTCCTTGCTTGAGGAGATGTATCAGAAAAAAAAATTGCTATTTTACTGCCTGTTTTCTTCTAGAATTTTTATGATTCTTTAATTCGTTTTGAGTTTATTCTTGTGTATGGTGTAAGAAGGTGATCTAGTGTTGTTTTTTGCATGTATCTGTCCAGTTTTTACAACACCATTTATTGAATAGATTATTTTTACCCCATTGAGTATTTTTGCCTCCATTGTCAAATGTTAGTTGACCATAAAGGCATCCATTTATTTCTGGGCTTTCTATTCTGTTCTATTGATCTATATGTCTGTTCTATGTTAATACCATGCTGTTTTGATTACTATGCCTTGTAGCATAGTTTGAATCAGATACTGAGATATCTCCAACTTGTTCTTCTCTCTCAAGATTACTGAGGCTATTTGGGATCTTTTGTGGTTCCATATACATTTTTGTAATATTTGCTCTGGCTCTATTGCAATGGCTCTGTGAAACATGCCATTGGTATTTTGATAGGAGTTGCTTTGAATCTATAGATTGTCTTGTACAAGGAAAGAACACAGTTTCATGTCTGTGTGTATGTGTTTGCAAATGTATGTCTGTGTCTGTTTGATGGTCAATCTGCAGAAACTCTGTCATTAAAAAAAAAAAATTCTAGAGAGAATTAAGTATCAGAGGCCTGCATCAGCAGTCAACCTCTTTGTTAAACCAAAACAAACAAACAAACAAAAAACAAAAAACAAAAAAACAAAAAAAAACTTTTCGTAAGAGCAGAGCCTGAGAATATAGTTCTTAACCAGCATTATTACATAACAGTCATGTGGGAAAATTTTGAAAATTACTGATGTCCAGTCCCCAGAGATTCTAATTTAATTGTTCTCATATTAAATCTGAATACTTATTTTTTATGTTCCAGGTGATTCTACTCTATAGCCAGTTTTGAAAAGCATTCCCCTAGACTCTAGAACGGAGGTATTATGAACAGTTAGTACCTAAGATAAAGCCAAGGTCCAGGACTAAGTAAAAATAAAAGGTTTCCAGCCCTGAACCCTGCTATCCATTGGTTTGGCACATCTGCCTTCACGGCTTCCCTGTGTTTCCCTCTCTTGCTCTTTGTGGGAACACTGCATTACTTGAGCTTGCATCCGTGTGCTCATTGCCTGTAAAGCCAAAGATCTAGTAATACCAGGTTCTTGACAGAACTCCCTCTCCTGCTCTGAAGACTTGCATCACCCAGCTGGGACCCTCTCCACAGCCAGAGGAAAATTATGCTGAATCCTCAATTATCCCAAGTGAACCCATTTGCAATGAGGAATGTGTGCATACTAGATCAGTCTTATGTAAAAGAACCAATCTCCATTGAAAAGGGAGTGATAGCTCTGAACTAGTTAGAGATCAGAATCTCAGTCTTGACCCTGACCATTTATTTAAGCTGGTCCTCCACAGTCTTCAACACTGCTCCAATAAGTCAAATGTAGATCAAATAGGGGTCAAATGTAGGGCCACTGGAAAAAAAATAAACTCTAAGTTCTCTAGGCCCCACAGAAGTCAATGAACTTCATGTGTCCCTGTGCTTACGTTAAAATAAATTATTGCCCACCCCATCCCCAAAACAATCTCTGCCTTACCTTTAATGAATGACTAAATAATCATTACCATAGTAGGGTTACAAATGGAATGCACCATCCCCTTCCTCTCTTCATAACACCACAAATAAGAGATGGATAACCCTCAAACCATTATACACTCTGTTTTCCTCAATAGTGGCAGGGAGCCCAAGTGTCTGAAGTCAACTGTATTCATCAGGACGAACATATACACTGTGCGTAGTATCCCCGAAGGAGACCCAGACTCCTACATCTTCTAGATCCCCAAGCCCTCTGACCTTCTGGTTCCACAAATATACCCTTTCCTTCCTGAAGCAAATAATTAACTAACCACTGGGAATGTTTCTCTGAAGGTCTAGCAGATGATTTATCCCCTCTAGTCCTCTTATATATCATGTACCATTCATAATGGAGTTTAGACAGGGATACTTCACACTCCTTACTGCCACTTCCAGAGTGTTTTTCTTCCCCCATACCCTAAAACTAAAAACTTTACCACCAATGAGTCCTTCTTACTTCTGCTATTTATAGTCATCTGATAGCCTCTCTCCATTCACCAATAATACTTATATCTGAAATTAATTTATAAAATAAGATTATTGCCATCATTGTTGGTTTTATCAGTATGTAGGCAGTATTCAAACACAATAATTGTTTATCAGTTCATTAACCAAATCCTAATTTTCATGTCCTATATTTACCTTAAATATTCATACCTCAGACCTCATCATTCCAATTACTCTTATCACATCCAAAACTATATTACAGTCTAGTTACTACCATGTATGTTTCAAGATCTCTTACTCTAGTATTTTTGTTATTACCTTATTCATCGCCCTTTGACCCTATCACATTTGCATTGCCTATAATCATCCCATGCTTTCACTCCTTCTTAGCTGATTTAGATGTCATTGCCCAGCATTACTATACTTTAAATGGATCCACTTCAACATCCTAGCCCCATCTTCTTCTATTGTCAAAATACCAAGTTGGTTTTAAATAAATCTCTGTCACTTCCATACATATATTTTAAGATTGAACATGGTATACATAAAAATGAATGACTGCACTGAAGACTTACTTTAAATTTATAACCACAGTCCTCAAGTAAGTTCTCAGGGCTGGCAGCCACAACATTTTCCTGGTTAATTTACACTCTCCCTTTGTAAGATTACTGTTTCATACCTTTTTCCTGCCTTCTCACATCCCCAACACACCTCATTCTCAGTTAATTGTTGAACAACTTTGCTTAACCTCCCACCACCAACCCAACTAACTTCATCAGTAAAGAAGAATCTATCTTCCTTCCTGATCCAGTGAAAGGCCGATGCAAAATTCTTTGCAAGAGTGGTCTGTACACCCTGGCTCACTTTCCCAGTTCCTCTATCATACCCAGTCTAATCAGGCTTTTATTTTATTTATGGATGTCATCCTTGTCAGGTGTCTGATGAGCAATTTTCAGTTCTCATTTTACCTGATTGCTCAGTAGCATCAGTCATGATTGATCACTCCTTGGTCCTTGAACCATTTGCCCCCTTGGCCACTTTTCTCATGGTTCCCTGACTTGAGCCTTCATTGTCTCCATTGCTGGGTCCTTTTTCTTTCTGAGGTCCTAAGATGGTATACTTCAAAGTTCTGTCCTTCTTCCTTTACTGAGCTCATCCAACCCCTGGCTTTAAAAAATCACGTTCATACTGAGGCTCTTAATTTCTTACCTCTAGTCCCTACTTTTCCCTGAGTTCTAGGCTTATGTATTCAAGGCCTACATGACATCCCATTGTGGTTGGCCTGGAATCATCTAAAGCCATAACATCTGGGAGAATGATTCACTCAGTTATCCAGGAAAAAAAAACTCTGTCAACTTTGACACTTTTATTCTCTTACTTGTTTTATGCAAATCATCAGCATATCCAATCAACTTTAACCTGAAACTACATTTTGAATACAACCACTACTTTGAAAACAATAAGACAATATAGGTGATTCACCTCTATTTAGCAGACTGGTATTAAATATACTTGGTTTGAGGATAATATTGATCTTTAAATTTCTTATTGGAATAGATGGGCCACATCACTTCCTTTGGAGGAGGGAGGGTAACATTATCAGCTTGGTTACTTATGGAAACATTTCTACAATTTTGGGTGAAGAGATACAGTATAGAAAACACGTAATAAGATGTATGAGTGTGCATGAGAGTGTCTATACAGTGTTAGAAAGAAAGATAATAGGTTATATTTGAGTGGCCAGACTAAAATGCTATACCAAATATTATTTTGAACATTTGTACTATATCAGGTCAGAGAAATTAATGCTTATAAATGCTGAGACCATAACTGAGACAGAAAACTATTAACTAAAGGCTATAATCATATCAAATTGGAAGAAAATTATTTGGAGGATAAAAACATTCAACACAGAACTAGACATAAAGGTTTTTAAATGCCCAAATCTCATGCAGAGTACACGGATTTTGTAAACTCAAAATCAAAATCCCAAACTGATGTCTCTATTCCTGCCCAGCCCTTAAGCAAGTCAAGCCTTAATGTCACCTTGTGATCATATCTAACTTGTAGGCCCATAGTTTCTTTCAAATTTTTCTTAACCATCCCTATGTTTCCCTTCCCAACACCTCCCACGTTTTACACCCGCTGTCTGCTACTGCCATTGCGAAAGCTTCTCAGTTGATAAATCCCTAGATTTATCTCTCTAGAAACCGTCTTATGCATTTAAGCAAGACAAATCTTGCTCTATTATCAAAATACTCCTAACCCATGACTCCTAACCCATGACTCGTAACTACATATCTCTTAAAAAATATATATAACTACTTCTATTTGACTTTTATATATAAATATACAATGTTTGCCCATTACCATGGTTCACAATAATGCCTATTTGTAACTAATTAAAAAGACCAGAAGATTTAAATTGTCATCAGCATCCTGAATTTAAGGTTACTTTTCACAGGTGGGCATTAAGTGCTTTGGGATTTTCTTAGGAGAAGAAATGAGAAACTTAGAAGTAAACCAAAAATTCTTCCTATTAATTACCCTGCCCCAAACACTATGATTTAGTCTACTTTGGCAGTAGAAAGTAATGTATAATTCCAAGAACACACAGAGGTGCTGAGATAAATTGATTTTCAGTTTTATAGGGAAAGTAAAATTAAGTGACAAAAAGACCAATTGTTCTCTGAAATTGAACATTGGGATTTGTGTTCAACAGCAGATGATTCTTTTGTCTGAAATTAACCCATGGCAACAGGAGGCTTCCTTTCATCCAGGACAACATTAATTCTGTAAGACCACAGAACAGGCCTGAGCTCGGGAGTGATTCTGAAAGATCACCAGTCCCAGAACCTAGCTTTCATCTTCCATTACATAATTAGTTTCCTGGGGACATCATTTTCAGGCACATTTTCACAATTCTCCTTTTCTGATCCACAGCTGCTTTTCTTTCTAATTTCCCAAGTTTCAAGTTAAAGTAAGTATGTATTCTCCTCAGGATAAAAGATTGACATTGTCAGTGGTGTGAATAGATCCAGCTTTAAAGCCTGGATCTATCACAAAGGAGCTACATCCCCTGGAGAATGGCATTTCACACCTCCAAGCTACAATTTCCCCATGGAAATCATGAAGATCAGACCACTCTTTAAGTTTGTTGCAACTGTTAGATAACACAACATATAAATGTATGCTTAACACACAGCCTGGGTGAAAGCCCACAATGCATCCTTTTCTGCTAATATTACAGGAGGAAAATTTCATATCATTCATCAAGGCACTTAGCAAATATCAAACAAGTTGCTTTACTATTTACCTGCTGCTCTGGCCTTCTTTGAAATGATTTTTATTTAGTCTGTATAATGAAAGTTCATGGGATAGATACAATAAAGATTTCGACTTAATTTGTGAATTCACAGTTCCGATTCCTCAAATACATACTTAACATATCACATGCACAAATTTAATTTACATGTCACATCTTTCTCAAGCTCTCACAGTAAAATAATGGACTCTAACATGAAAAATAAAATTATCAAGTTTAGAAATGTTGAATCATAATTGTGAGTCACACAAAAAGCAGAGGACACTTTAAAAGGATATGCCATAATTAAGCATACTTATTATCATTGTCTGTTCACTCACAGCATTCCACTTTCCATCCATGACCAGTATAATTGAGATTGTAAATAAACTATGTTGGATTCATGTTTAAACTGCTGTGTTTTATTCTGGTACTATACCTTGAGTATTGCCTCATCTGGACAACTATTAAATAAAAGAGCTCTTAAGAAGAGAGGTTTTGCTAAAGTTTGCTGTCTGTTAAAGACTATGTCTTAGAAACAACCTTGGAAAGGAGACTATTGATCATTACTGAAGACAGGTCTGTTTTCAGTAGAAAATGTATGCAAACTATGGAAATCGAGGTGAGGTCGGTTAACAATGTAGTTAACAGGTAATAGGACTGGCATTTTAACCTGAATTTACCTAACTCCAAAATGTTCATTTCATGTGAATACCCTGATTTCTTTGATGAGGAACAGAATAAGACAGTGATTTCATTTTGTTAGCTAGAATACATAGGAAAACCTATAATTTTTAATTGAATTTATTGGGGTAACATTGGTTAATAAAATTATATAGGTTTCTGCTATATAATTCTACAATACATCATCCGTATATTGTATTGTATGTTCACTATCCCAAGTCAATTCTCCTTCTATCACCATTTATTTCCCCTTTACCCTCTTCTGCCTCCCACACCCCTCTTTCCCTCTGTCAATCACCATACTGTTGTCTGTGATTAGACTTGTTTCCTCAAAATTTATAAACACTTGCCAACCACTCCTTAAAAAGTCAATAAAACTGCTTAAAATATATCCCTTTATTCACTCAATTAACAAAAACTGAAGGCCTTTTATGAAAGGTATATTAATAACCCATTGGGACATTAACGCAGTCCAGACTGATTACAGTTGGATTCTTGAAAGGGAGAAAGATATTTTTCTCCACTGCTCCCTCTCTCCTTCCCTTCCATTTTCCTCTCACTATAGTCCTGATCTGCCAGAAAGGTAAGAGACCGACTTTTACTGAGTTGGTCTCTTAACAGTACTTTTTGGCATTCAGAGTGTCTTAAAAATTAGCAAATTTCACATACAATTGAGAGTCCTAGATCCTTTTGAGAAGTTAAGACTTGCAATTCAGCCCACTGTTAGAGCTAAATTCTATGTTAAAGAATAAGAGAAAGTGGTGGGAGAAGTAGTTAGTTATAAACCATGTCACCTACACACTGTCAACTGAGACAAATAGCAGTTCCACAGACCATGACCTCGGATTTCTGTGGCCGTTGTTTGCAGAGAGTCATTTCCTAGAGAGTGGAAAAAGCTGCCTCTCACTGGAGACAGAGACATAATGTTACCTGCTTCTCTTTCACTGTAAGAATTCAGTTATTGATCCTGCTGGGATTTTTGGTCCTTCGTCCTCCATTGCTGAATGGGCTTCAAACATAGTCTCTTCCTTGACTTTACACAATTCCTTGTGAATCCAGAGTATATATGTATTTTGCAAAGTTAGAAAAAAGAACTAGAAATAGTGGAAGTTGACATTCACTGGTTTTCAATGTTACACAGAGTGTTAGAAAAAAGAAATCAGAACTTTTTTCTCATACTCATTCCACAAGAGGCAGAGAAGGGCAGGAGCTCCTGTGAGAATAAAGACAGAGAGACAGAATGAGGAGGAGCAAACACGTGCCTCCCCAGGACCTGCAGGAAAAGGAAAGCCAAGGAAGAGTCATAGATGTTTCAGAACGCCCAGTGTGATATCTTAGGGAAAAGGGAAATCATGCCTGAAGACTGCCCTAAACCTGGGAAGTGTTTTGCAGTGTCTAGTCTAAAACATTTAATACTAACCCTTCACAAAATTTGGTATGATGGGAAGGTGAGATCAGAGATCATCAGTAACGGCTAAACGTTGAGATGCAAATTCCACTTAGCACACATAATACATTAGATGAGGCTTTTAGAAACTTCCAAAGTTTTAGCAATTAAACATAAACACCATATTGATTCTGAGAAAAGAAAGAAGATGCATCTGAGTATTCCTAATACTATAGCAAATGTGTAGTGATGAAGAGAATAATGATGGTCATGATGATGATGATGATGGCAATATTGTACTTTTCACAAGAGACTTTTTTTTAAGTTTTAGATTTACAGAAAAATTGAGAAGATATTACAGAATCCCCTCATGTGCCATTCCAGTTTCCTCTATTATTTTCTCTATCACATAGGATGTAATTCTATTACATCTTATATTATAATGCCATATCAGCCACAATTAATAAACTAGTATTGATACATTATTATTAGCCAGAGCCTTTACTCAGACATCCGTAGTTTGGTCTAACACCCTTCTCCTGTCCCAGAATCCCATCCAGAGTACTGCATTACATTTCGTTGCCAAGCCTCCTCAGGTTCTGTTTGGTCTTGGCAGCTTCTAAGATTTCCCTTACTTTTGGCAACTGACAATTTCAAGGCACACCAGTGAGGTATTTCCTAGGATGCCCTACTCATGGGGTTTGTTTGATGTTATTCTCGGTATTGGTCTGGGCTATGGGATTGGGGAAGAAGCGCCCAGAGGTGCAGATGCCATTTTCATCCCATCCCACCAAAGGCACGTAATATCAACGTGGTTTATGAATGTTGATGTTTACCTATATCATCCTGCTGAAACAGTGTTTGTCAAATTTTCACCCTGTAAACTGATCATTCTCCTATTATGGGATCCCCCCACTTCCCTATGCACATTGAAGTGGCTATGTGCAGCCCATATTGAAGGAGTGAGGAGGTACACTCCCCCTCCTTGAAGGCAAAACAGCTACATACATTTTATGAAATTCTTCTGCAGGATTTGCCTCTTCCTCCTCACTTACCCCCTACATTTATTCGATAATTTATTTATATCATATAGATATTTATTTTGTACTTTTAGTTATAACCCAATACTATTTAATTTATTGTACCAATTTTCCACTTTAGCAATTAAAGATTTGTTTTATTGTATTGTTAGACTTTCTCACTTTCCGGTACTACCTGATGCTTCAGGTTCAGCTTGATATTTTCAACCTCAGCCCTAGAATCTGCCACTTCTCCAAGGAGCTCCGATTCCTTTTACTAGAGACTGGTATGAGAAACAGATCTGGGGGCTTGTGGCAGCTATGTCATAAGCTCTGTTGCTCCTACAGCATTTTAGAACTGCCAAAATATGTTTTCCACCCATAATCACATTCAAACCTCATGCCAGTCATATGCTCCCATTGTATCACTCACTCAGGAGTATAAGTCTCTGAGAGACTGAAGTGCCAAATTCAAGGACTTAAATCTAGCTTATGGTAGAATGAAGTGGTTATCAAACATGTCCCATATTGCAGGCATTGCACAAACCCTGGGTTACAGCAGTGAGTGAGCATATCTGGAATCTTCCTTTCTGAATGTATAGTTTCAGAGATAAAATTTAAATATGTAAATAAATAAATATTTATTCCATTAACAGATGATCCTTTAAAGGAAAAGTAAATGATACTGGTACCATGAGAAGAAATATGGGAGACTTTGCTACAATAAAGAAAGAAGAAGGAAGTTTCATGATGCATTGAGAATGTTATGTTTAAGCTGAGATCTTGACAGGGTGATAGGTAAGTAATGAATGGGGGATAGTTTCCAAAGAGAAAAAAGAAAAAGAAAAATGTGCAAAATGCTCTGAGTTGGAAAGAGATTTGGCATGTTCACAAAGATAAAATAAAATCCTGAAGGTAGAGTGTAGTAAGTGTGAATTCCTATACATAAGAATGGAGAGGTTTAGACATGGCAAAAATTAAGCAAGGCCCAGAGGCTAAGTAAAATAAAAAAATTTTATTATATTTTATGAGCAATGGAAGATCACAAAATGTTTTAAAACAGGGGAATAAAATATATAATATATGTTCTAAACATATGACTTTTGATTTCTGTGTGGAGAATGAAGTAGAAAGAGGGAAAGACTAAATTCAGGGAAACCAAATAGGAAAACTTTTCAGCATTCAAGTAAGATATTGGTAGCTTAGTCCAGAGTGCTGGAAGAGAGAAAAGAAACACTAGAATTATGGAGCTACTTATGTGATAGGGTCCAAAAAAAAAAAAACTGTATAGAAAAACATAGTGAGAGTGACAAGGAGTGCTGTGAGTTCAGTTAAAGATGATGATCTGAAAACAAACAAATACATATACACAATACAACCTAGATCCTCAATTGTGTGATTATCTCAAACATTTTCATTGTCCACATGGAGATGGTTGATAGAGAAGTTCATGGGTTTATCTAGAATTGGATAGGCATGTTGTGGAAACAGAGTCATCAACATTAGAATAATGGGGTCCAAGCAAGAGAGAGAGAGAGATGAGAGAGAGAGAGAGAGAGAGACAGAGAGAGACAGAGAGAGAGAGAGAAGTAATGTTTGTAGGGAGTTAAGTATCGACAGAGTTGGGGGAGGTGACAGAATGTCGGAGGTATCTGAAGTAGCCAGCTCACAAGAGGGAGGGTTTAATATATGAATGGAGCACTTTAGCAGGGGATGTTAGATGCGATGTAGCTATAGGTGATGGTAAGTTCCAAGATATGGTGATGAACAATGGAATGAATCACTCAGGTGAACAGGAGATAAGATGAAGTATTTGAGAGATCAGGAAGTTTGATGAAGTGGTTCCATGGGTGTCTTATGCTAACAATAATACTTCCAATAGAAAAGAAGGCTTTGAGCCTTGTTCCAGTCTCTAATGAATAAGGGGAGCATCCAGGGGTTGGTTGTTGGGCGAAATCAGGAGAAGAAAGTGACACAGCCAGCTGTGCATCTCAATAAGGCAAGGCGGAGCCACAGGCATTATTCTGGATTCATTATGTTAAGATCACTGTTAGTATTTAATACGTATTCTTCTCATTCCAGACACTTTGAATAGAATAACAGAAGGCTCGTAAACAAATCTTGAAGAGGAATTTGAAATCCCCGAACCCTGGACAGTCAGCTATTCTATGCCATCATACTCTGGAAACAGCCAACAGGATGCCCAATACTCTTTTTATCATGTACCAGCAATATCATCTCAAGCATGTCATGCAAATTTTCTGAATTTCAGTGTCCTCATTCATTATATGAAACTAAAAACATCCATTGCACTGATTTTTTTTATGAGAATCACATGAAAGTATGCATGAAAAAAACCTAGCATAGGACAGAGCCATTTGACTATGTTTTCTCACCTATAAATGGGGTTAATAACAATTTCTGCTTCATAGAAATTTTGCAAAGATTAACTGAGTCAATATAAACTCTTAGAACAGTGTTTGACACAGGATAGAAGATACATAAAAACTATTTTTATTACCAAAAAAAGGTAAGAACCTGTTTCCCAAGTGACCAATGTTGACATCCTTTGTATTCATTCATTGATTTATATAACTTTTCAATAAGAAGCCAGTGATTTTTTTTGATCCATTTGTTATATGGTTGAGGAAACAGGGCCTTGAGAGTCTGAATCTCCACTTGCCCCCACAGCCAGTTGAGGGCCCATTCAATGGACAGCCCAGCATCTCAGTCCTGCTTCTCTGTCCATAGTGCCATGCTAGGCAGGCTGTGGGAAGGCCATGCCCCAAGGGTGCCGCTGTCAGTTAGTGAAGGCGGCATGGAGGGCGGAAGACGGGACCTACTTCCCACTGCCCCATGGCTCAGGGGTCAGTTTTGGGAGCCAGTTCACCTTTCTCCTTGCCTCTGCCAAAGGGATGTCAGTGAGGAAACAGTCCCTGACAGGGAGGGCTTTAGTTCCAGAAAGCAGCCAGGCTTCAGCGATTAGAGTTAATTGGCCTTTATTTAGTATAAGGGCTGCTCTGATCTGCCTCCTTAACCCTAGTGACTATGTGGTGCTTTTAATGAAGAGCCTAACTTGCCCAATTCGCAACTTAAACAAAGTTTAAGTTGAAAATCTCTAAATCCCACAGCGATCAATTTCTACTTAGGAAAAATCAAAGCCTTCTTTGACAGGTAGTCAGAAGTAGCACCAGGATCTACCACCTTCTTGCTTGTCAGGCCACAGCAGCTGGTGAGACCGTGGACCAGAAAAAGAATAGCACAGAGAAGCCAGGGTGCAGAGTCAAAGCCCCACAGGTCTGTAAGGAAAGGCCAAACATGACCATTCCCACATGGGGCTGGCACTCTGTGGAAGGGCCCTTCTGAGTCTGCCAGGACCCTGCAGGTGTGGGGTTGCCAGTTGTTCTGCAGGATGGTAGCTGGTAAGAACAGCCTTCCTAGGAAAAAGGATCCATGCTTATTTTCTATTTAGGGAGAGTAGCAGGGGGAGGGAGAGGAGATGCATCATTCCTTTTCAGAGATATACGCAAAGGGAAGTAGCAGCTCAGTGGAGAAAATTCAAATGCTTGCAGGCCAGCTGGGTCACAGAGAGGTGGGAGCTGGCCAGCTTTAAATGGAAGAGCTCAGGTAGGCTGGAGAATCCTTTCATCATGGGCAAACATTACATTTTTTCTCCAGGTTTTTGTGGCAACATGGGCTTAGTTTCTCAGATCTTGAAATTTGTTTGTGTGTAAAACCTCTCAGTTTATAAAAGATGGTAGCTAAAGTTCTATTGTTCTTAAAAACTTGGGCACTGAAACTTTTTCAATCAAATATGCAAGACTGTGGCTCAAATGCAGCCTGTAGCTGTCCAATGCAGCTTCTGAGAAAGCATCAGACATGGAGTAATGAATAGCCATGCTTGAGATTCATTCCATTTAATAAAGCATCCAGTAAATATGGAGACTAAAGCCCCCACTCTGCATATGCACTGGGCAAGCTGCAGGGGAGATGTGATTTGCTTTCAAGTGTCTTGTAATGTGAATGGGGACTATGGACAATAAAATAAGCAATCACTGTTTGTAATGTGCCCAATGACAGGCAAATACAGGATCCCATGGGGATACATTAAATTCAATTAAGGACAATCAGGCAAGGCTTCCTGGAAACATTAGCCAAGACGAGTGCGGCCTTGATATCTCAGCAAAACCTATATTCATTCTTTTTACTCTGCCTTCTGATTGGGGTGTAAACACTTGCTTAATGTTTACATGATGCACAGAGGTTACCTCACTTCTTGGCCTCATTCCATCTTGCTCACTAGGGTTTATGTACTCTCGGATTAATACGCTAAAAGCTGGAAAGTCATAATGACATTTTCCCCATATTCTTAAATATATCCCCTCCTCAAAATTCAAGCTTCCATCACTGTGGACCCAGGGGTTGCTCAGGAGATCAGAACACACTCTAGGACCTCTGGAGAACAGGCACCAGCTGTTCTACTCTGGCAGGTCACCTGGGAGCACCTTCCATGCTCATCTCTGTGGGGCTTCCACACCAGCTCACATTTATATTGGGCTTCTGTCCTCGCTCAGTCCAGCAGCAACATTTTTGGGGTACAGTTGCATTGCTCATATGGTTACCACACTGACAAAAATGAATAAAAGGAAGGGCAAATTTATTTGAATCTTATATAAGCAAAATGAAATCCAGAAACGGAGTTGATTTGAAAAAGATCAAAGAATGTATTTCAAAAGCTGTATTTCGATAACATCACCCACTGTACTTAGTAAATATAAGCATGCTTCGCAACTTAAGGCTCAATCTGTGTTTTCTATACCATACAGAAACAAATGTCGCTATGTGCTTTTCTGCTAGAAAATGTCTCCTTTCATTTTTTTCCCCACTTTTGTCAATCAAGTGGGACAGCGTGTGGGTCATTAATTATTTATTTTTTCTTTTGCATTCAGTCAATGTTTGTTATTTATTTTCTTTTTCATTCAACAAATATTTACTACCATGAGCCAAGAACTGTATTCTTCCATTTATTAACAAGCTTTAAAATCCAAAAGATCAGAAAAAGAGAATTTCCGCAAATCCCCTCCATCCCACTCTGGTGGGTCTGCTCAGCAAAAAGCAAGATGGGAGATGACTAGCTACTCCACTGTGATGTTGAAATCAACATGAATTCAGTTAACTCTTTCTTTATTGAACATGTTCCTACTGTGTGTACTGTTCTGTGCTGGTTGCTGGAAGGCTACACACAAGCAAAAGCTCTTCCCCAAAGAGATCATAAACTAGGAGGGAAAATAATAACGTGCACATGCACAGCTAAAATGTCAGACAGAGAGACTCAGGGCCAAGAGAGGCCTGACTGTAAAGAGCTCTGCTTAAGGGCTTCAGTGAGGACAGATTTAGTCTTGATCTAGAGGATTACAAAAGGCATCAAGGGACTGTTAGCCTTTGTTCTGAATCTTGTGAATGGCAGGTAGGATTTGTGAAGCAGAGAAACAGAAGGAAGCCATGATTCTGGAAAACAAGAAAAGCACAGTGGAGAAGGGAGACCCTGGTGTTGAATGTCACAGCGAGAGCTGTAGAAGGTAAGGCTAGACAGACAAACCAACACAACTGGGAGGCCTCGAGAAATAGACTGAAGCTGATTAAAACTGTTAGGCAATATAGAAGATAAATATAAATTTAAAACAACCTAATAGCATTAACTAAATTTGTTTTAGGGTAATTTGGCTGATCTGTGTACAATGTATTGGAAACAAGGGATCCAATGACAGGAAAACCATTTAAAATGGTGTCAATCATAACTAATATTAGCATAATAACAATATAATAATTGCAACTTAGCACTTATCATGGGCCAAAATTATTTTAAGAATTTTTGCATGTAGTAACACATTGATCCTTCTCCAATACCCTATAAAATCAATATTACTACAGAAATACCTCGGATATATGGCAGGTTTGGTTCCAGACCACTGCAATCAAGGGTCATAATCTGCTGGTGGTGGAGGGTCTGACCTTCAATTTATAAAAAATGCAACATCTCTGAAGCAATAAAGTAAATTGCAAAAAATGAGGTATGCCTGTATTACCCCCCACTTTACTAATGAGAAAGCTAAAATTGACTTTATGCATACATGGTCACCCAGGTGAAAAGGACAGAGAGAGGTCTGAGACCAGGGAGGGAGGCACCAGACTCTTTTAACCTCTACAGTATGCCCCCTCATAGAGAAGCCAACTGAACACCTACCTGGGAAATGATGAGAGCCGGAGTACCGAGAAGTTGCAGAGGGGAGGGACGGGGAGAATTTACACACAGGGCAGAAATACATAGAGAAGACCACAAAGCAGCTCTTAAAAAATAAGCGGAGGTTACAGATACCAAGGCAGACAGGAGTTCCAAAAAAAGGAACTGTTTCAGATAGACAAACAGTAGAGGGGAGAGTAGAATTCTAAAAGTTAGTGAATTTGGTTAAAATGGGGTTACTGGTACCTTTTGAGTCAGCACTTTTAAGGCAGAGGCTGAAAAGTAGATTGCAGGGCATGAAGACTGAATGAGTAATAAAGAAAAAGAATCACTAAATAAACATGGTGCTTCTAGAATTGTCATGATAAAAGTAGAAAACTGATGGAGCTAAATAAATGGCAGCTTTGCTATTAACACTGTCATTATTATTATTACTATTGTTTCTGTTATTATTCAAGGTGAAGAATCTTTGTAAGGAAGGTTGGCACAAAGAAAATCAGCAGTGATTAGTGATGGGAGAAAAAACACATTTAGATTATCTGAACTTAGTTCAAGTATCTGAATACACATGAATGGATAGTTTCAAATCTAATAATTATTAATCATTACAAATATCCAAATATTAAACTACATGGGACCAGCATTTAGATTCTGGTCTAAATGTCTCAGGATTCAACTGACAGTTTGTTTCAGGTATAGTAAGTTTCTATATGCTCCCTTTTTAGAGTGAGATAGATCCCTGGATTCTAATGTTTCTCTAGATGTAGTTGAACTGAATATCAGGTTTTGGAAGCATAGTGACTGTGAAGCAACTTATTCCCTAAATTACATTAGGAGAGTACTTCATTTGGTGTAATACATAAAGCAGATGCTATAATGTTCATTGAATTGAGCAGATGTGGAGTGCATATTTCCTGAGGAGAGCAATGTCATCAAGGATGTTTCCTTTCCTTCCAAGGGTAACATCAGATCTTCCATGGCGCTCTCTTAACTTAACCCCAGCAGCTGGCACTGAGGTTAAATGGAAAGCAGCACTATTAACATTCTGATATTTCCCATGCCATGGTAGTTTACAACAGGCCTTCCTGGGTGTAATTTTAGTATACTTTATAACCATCCTCTGAGGCACCCAAGGTAGGGATGTGCATGTGCTACTGTACTAGAGATGAGGAGAACAAGACTGAAAAATGTGGTATCTTACTCAAGGTCATGCAGGTTGAAGGTGGGGCTGGCATTAACATCCAGACCTTCTGACTCTGAACACTTGGCTCTTCTGAAAACTTTGTAAATACCAATTCCGGCTCTTCTGAAAACTTTGTAAATACCAATTCCCTCTCTTTTCATTAAAGGCAAAACATGCCATTCCATGTTTCAGTCTAAACCAATTTTCCATTCTTTTTTGTTTGTTTGTTTAGCCTCTTAAAAATATTTAACTCTTTCTTTCGTCAGTCATTGATATTGAGATTTATGTGCAATTTTTCATGCCAAAGAATATTCCAGCTTTCATTGGTAACCAGAGAACAATAATTCTACTGTTCAATAATTCTACTCTCCAAAAGAGTATGTGCCCTTGATATCTATCAACAGGAAAAAAAACATTTGTTTAGACTTTTCATTCCTCGTGTTTTCTATTTTGTAATTGGTTATCTGGATAAATTATTTATCACAGAGTGCTTCCTGGAGAAAGTAATTTCAAAAACATGCTGTAACAACACCTTCAACAGTTCTATGTCAAAGCCTGAATGATTACAAGGGCACACAAGGGGGTACAGCAAATTCTGTATATATATAAGTGCAAAATAGGGCAGTCTGGGGATGGGCCAATATCACTGTCTTCAGGAAAGGAAAATGGCCACTGGATCGAGTACTTTTATTTTAAAATAAAGCAATTAGCACAGGGATTAGCTTTTCACATTAAAGCTGCAGATTCCATAGTATAAGTGGTTATAGGTGAAAATTGCAAGGATATAAGGCCACTAACCTAAAATTTTACTATCACAAGGTCCATCCTATCATTCTCATTTATATTCCATGCTTTCCTCGGGAATAAACACCTAAGTGTTTCAGAATATTTGTTGAGCCAAAAAAAAAGGAGATCTGGCAAAAACAGGCTAAGACGATCACTGATATTTGCAGTTTCTTCAAAATATGAATCAGAATAAACATATTCTAACCTTCTATGAGAACAAGGCAAATCAGAGAATGTTGAGATAAATAGTTAATAAAAAGAGACTTTTATTAATGATTTTCAATATTGTTTAGATTTTCCTAATTTATCTTCTGAAAATGAGATGCCCTGTGTAGTTAAATTCATGCTCTTGAATTAGAAAGCATAACACAAGTAACAGTTTCCATTAATTGAATGTTTTTGTTATGCCAGGCACTTTGCATATATTACCAGTAATTTTAAAAATTACTGAATGCTAAGTACCATGTTTCCTTTTTTATAGTTGTGGAAGTTAAATCTTAAAAAAAAAAAAAAAAAAGACACCAAAATAATCCAGCCCAGACCATACAGCTCCTAAAAGTATATCCAAGATTTAAATCCCCGTATTTGGGATTTTCCCTATGTGTCTCCTCTTTTCACCATCCTATAAAATTACACATAATAGCAGAGGCTTACCAAAGCAAAATACATGGGAATTCAAAGTATGGGTGAAGAGTCATAGAATCAAAGAAATTTAGATTGAGTAGGCACATTAAGTTGTGACACCATAAAAGTCCTACAGGAAAATATAGGCAGTAAAATGTCAGATATCCCACACAGTAATATTTTCACTGATATATCTCCTTGGACAAGTGATATAAAGGAAAGAATAAACAAATGTGACTACATCAAATTAAAAAGTTTCTGCACGGCTAAAGAAAACATCAGCAAAATGAAAAGGGAGCCAAGCAATGATACCCTGGACAAGGGTTGGATCTCCAAAATATATAAAGAACTCACATGACTCCACTCCAGGAAGACAAACAATCCAATTAAAAAAATGGGCAAAGGACCTGAACTGACACTTCTCCAAGCAGGACATACACAGGGCCCAGAGATGTATGAAAGGATGCTCAGTATCACTAGCCATCAGAGAGATGCAACTTAAAATCACAATGAGATAACACTTCACACCAGTCAGAATGACCATCAGAACCAAATCAACAAACAAGTGCTAGCGAGATTGTGAAGAAAAGGGAATCCTAGTGCACTGTTGGTGGGAATGCAGACTGGTGCAGCCACTGTGGAAACCAGTATGGGATTTCCTCAAAAAACCAAGGATAGAACTGTCTTTTCATCCAGTGAGCCCACTGCTTTGATTATACACTAAGAATCCCAAATCACCAATTCAAAAGAACTATACAATTATTATTATACAATAATTTTGCATTATGTACCCCAATGTTCATAACAGTGCAATTTACAACAGTCAAGTGCTGGAAACAGCCTAAGTGCCCATCAGCAAATGAGTGCATTAAAAAAATGCGGTACATTTACACAATGGAATACTACACAGCAGAAAAAAAAAAAGAACTCACTCTTACCCTTTGCAATAGCATGAATGGAACTGGAGAGTATTATGTTAAGTGGAATAGGCCAGGCAATGAAAGACAAATACCATATGATCTCATCCATAAGTGGAACCTAATGAACAAAACAAAGGGGAAAAAGAGTACCACAGACATGGAAATAAGGAATAAACTAACAGTGACCAGAGAGGAAGGGGAGAGGGAAAAATGGGAAAAATGGGGAAAGGGTCTAGTCAAGGAACATGTATAAAGGAGCCGTGGTAATGGACAACAGAGTGGGGACTGATGAGGGAGCAGGGAGGGGGTAGGCTAGGGGAGAGCAACGGGGAAAAGATTGGGACAGCTATAATTGGACAACAATAAAAGCAAACAAACAAACATTTGAAGTCACTTTATTTTTCCAATTAGGAGAAGGCACTCAAAAAGGATAGATGCAATGGGAGTGCTACAATCCAGGCCTCCAGACTTGTAATCCTATGCTCACTTCAATCATTGCCACGTCTTCCTAAACTATAGATCTATGACAATCTATACAGTAATGCTATCGCTCTCATAAATGCACTGAAGAAATTTAACAGGTGTATTAACGAAACAATCATCTTAAAGAGCTTTGAGATTATCTGAGCAGCAGATAAAGGCATAATTAGGTTCCCTGCCAATTTAACAGCGTGAATGTTATTGTTGATGTCAAAGCCGTGAGAAAATATTATAGGACAGAGGAAAAAAGATTCACAATTGAGGCCTTCTTGCTTTTAGGTAAAAATCCTGGTGATGATGAAAAGACCAACTGATTTTGTTCACCTCATCAGACCTTATTAGACCAGTACATGCACATGTTTGTATTTATGTATTAATCTCATTCAGGAAATTCAGAAAAATACAGCATAGTTAACATTTTGAAAAAGATCAACAACTTAATGTGAATTTCCAGGCATACCTTTACTTAAAGTTAAATTTTTTTCTATTAAATGTTATCTTCAAAAATCCTATTCAATCCCTCATAGCAATTTCTCTTTGTCTAAATAATGACACAGCTATTATACACACAATAAAAGAACTAAATGGTAATGAAAAAATACAATAAAGATTAAATTTAAAAAGAAATATAAATTTTATTCAGAATTACGGCTTACCTAGTAGCCTCTTCAAAGTCAAAAACATATGTAGTAGTCTGAACTGAGACCTAAACTTAAAAGTAAACTACAGGAAAATTAGAGTAACTCGCCCATTTTAACCTTTACATAATAGTGACAATTCAGACTGAAAGGTAGCTATTGCCCTTCAGAATTTGAATGCAACCCCCATGCATATTTGTTGGGATTGTAACTCAGTACAGCTGCTATAGGAAACAGTATGGAGTTTCCTCAGAAAATTAAAACCGGAAGTAATATATAGTCTAGCAATTCTAGTTTAGAGTATTTATCCAAGAAATCCAAAAAAACTGGTTTGAAAAGATATATACACTCTTATGTTCATTTTAACATTTACAACATCCAAGGTATCGAAAAAACCTAAGTGGTCGTCAATAGATGAATGAATAAAGAAGATATGGTACATACATACAATGGAGTATTACTCAGCCACAAAAAAGAATGAAATCTCGCAACTTGTAAAAACATAGATATACCTAGAGGGTACTATGCTAAGTGAAATAAGTCAGAGAGTAAATGACAAATACCATATGACTTCACTTATATGTGGAATCTAAAACAAACAAACAAACAAGCAAACAAGACAGAAACTCAAAGATACAGAGAACAAATTGATGATTGCTGGATGGAAGAGGACTTGGTTGGGTGAAAAAGGTGATGAAATTACAAAGCACAAATCGCCAGTTATAAAATAGTAATGAGGATGTAAAGTACAGCACAGGGAATACAGTCAATAATATTGTTAATAACTAAGTATGGTGTCACACGGGTATTAGATTTATCAGAGTGATCATTTCATAAGTTATATGAGTATTTGACCCCTATGTTGCTTATCTGACACTAATTTAATATTACGTGTCAACTGTAAAAAAGAAGTTAAAAAGATTAAAAAATACATTTAAAAAAGAATTTGCCTTTAATTTCCAGGATCACTGTTGAAAATTCTACCATCATTTGGAGTGCTAATCATTAGGATATGATTTCATTTTCTTTCTAGAGGACTTTATGGCTTTCTCTTGAATGCTGGAATTATGAATTGCCCTAATAATGTATCTTGGGTATATCTGTTTTTATAATTGTGCTAGAGTACTTAGCTGTAAATTTAGAGAAATTTTGCATTATTATTTCTTGGAGTATGTCGTTTTCCATTTGCTCTTTCTCTTCTGCTATTTTAGAGACATTTCTAGAGTTACCATGATTAATATCTGTGACCAATATTTTTATTTTACTAGAAGGCTGCTTTATTTTTCACATATTGTAGCTTCTGGCTTGATTCCATATTCAGCCAATGTATCACTTTAACTTTGAAGAGGATCTCTCCAATGTGAGAAAAAAGATTAACAAGGAAAGGTGTAATACTCAGTAAAATCCCTCTATCACGGTAAGCAGAGAAATTTTGTAGAAATAAGCTTCCAGTCAAGAGAGTGGCATAAGTAAATGTGGTACTTGCATAATCCCACAACCATATCAAAATTATAACTAAACTACCAAACCACCATCATTCAGAACCACCTGAAATCTAGCTGAATGGAAGTCCTACAACTAAGGATATAAAGAATAACCCACATGAGACTGATAAGAGGGGGAGAGACATGGAAATGTCTAGTCTCACACTCACCTGTGGCAGATAAAAATTGGAAGGCATATCTCTGCTACAGAGGTCCCCCTGACCCCCTGAGGAGCAAGGGGTTCCAAGCCCCACACCCGGCCTCCCAGCCCAGGGTTTCAGTGCCATAAAGAGAAGTCCCTGCAACTTCTGGCTATAAAAACTAGCAGTGATTATGGCTGAATGAAACAGAGGGCTTCTGGAGTTCCAGGTGTTCCTCTTAAAGGGCCTGTACATGTACTTACTCAGACTCACTTCCTCCGAGTTCAATGCTGAGACAGCAGCTCAAAGGGCACCAGGTATAGGGGGCAGTGACTCACCCATCCCATCCCAAGACATATTTGTTGTGGGGACAGTGTACCAACTGCAAGAACGACATTTCATGGACAAGCTAAATTGGCATTCAAGAGCAAGGCTCCTGGCTTCAAGTTCAAGATAGCAGAATAGGAAGATCCTGAGCTAACCTCTCAGTGACAATAAAGCTACGACTTCATATAGAACAGCTATTTCTGAGAACAACCGGAGGACTAGCAAAACAGATTTTTCTACAACTACGGGTATAAAGAAAAAGTGACAGTGAAATGAGTAGGAGGGGCAGAGGTTAAGTCTAGTCAAAACCTACCTCAGCCCCCACTCCCCAAGTGGTAACTCATAAGTAGGAGGGATATTACAACTGTGGAGTTCATCCCCAAAGAGCAAGGCAACCAAGCCCTAGCCTGCAGGACCTGCACCGGGAAGAGGAGCCGCCATAACATCTGGCTTTGTGAAAGAGTGGGGCTCACATATGGGAAAGTCAAAGGGCCGTTATCACTTGGCCATGAAAAAGAATGAAATCTTGCCATTCGCAACAACATGGATAGACCCAGAGAATATCATGCTAAGTGATATAAGTCAGAGAAGATAAAAATCCTGTATCATTTTACATATGTGTAGAATCTAAAAAACTAATAAAATAAACAAACACAACAAACAGATGCACAGATATAGAAAAACAGTCGCCAAAGGGTTGGGTTGTGGAAATGTGGGCAAAAAAGTGAAGGGGGTTAAAAGGTACAAACTTATAGTTAGAACATAAATAAGTCATGCGGATGTAAAGTACAGCAATCGGGAATACAGTCAATAGTATCACAATAACTTTGTATGGTGACGTATGGGTAGTGGACTTTTTGTGGTGATCACTTTGTAAGGTAAATAAATGTGAAACTCACTATGTTGTACACCTGAAACTAATATAATATTGTATGTCAACTTGTCAACTCTACTTTAGTGAAAAAGAGCTTTACATTCCAGAATAAAAATTAGATATGAGACCCTTCACCAGAAATAAATAAATAAATAAATAATAAAGGCACCAGGGATGTATAAGGAGGAACTGAATTTTCTGGAATTAGGACATGAGCTGGAGAGGAAGCTCTCTCTCAGAAAGAAGTACTGGCAAAGGTCACTGTTCTTTTTTTGAGCCCTCCCCTCACAGAGTTGGCACAGGGTACCATACTAAGCCTCCATCATCCTGGCTAACACTGTTTGCCCTGTCCTAGTGATTCCCTGAGACCCCACCCAACCCAACTTGTGGGCCCACTCAAACAGTTTCTAGTGGTTTTTCCATATGAATGGCATGTTGGGTCATGCTTCAGACTTTCCTAAACTCTCTCAAACAAGCAGTATCTGGCCTCAGCATGACCTACACCACTTGCTAAATGTCCCTCAGCTCAGCACTAGCAGCAGTCAGCTGTGGTTTGCAGCTTGGCCTGTCCTGGGCACCTTCAAGCCCAGCACAAGTAGCAGCCACCTGCTTATCAAATTGTAGCTCAAGCCAGGTGGCCCGGGACACAACACAGGTTGTGGTTTACTTTGGCCTGCACCACTCCACAGGTTCTAGAACCAGTGCACCCAGTGGACAGCTTCAGACCTTGTTGAGTGTTGAAGTACCATCTACCCACCTCCACCAGGACACACTCAAAGGGAAAACTCAGTGGGCACCAGAGCTCTGCTGAAGTAAGTCCTGCTTTGTGGGGTTGGCCCCTGCGCAGCTGATCCTCCATGGTGGTTGCAGCCAGTCTTTGTGGCAGATTGGCCTTGGGGTAAATAGCTAGCACTTATGTATAGACAGCAATCAAGGTTCAAATATACCAGGAGGGTGTACAAAGTCCACATGGGGTGGAGTGTCCAGCTCTGGTGAATGGGTACTATGCCACTGGACCCTACCTTAGGGCACTCTACCAAGCCAGCGAAGTGCAGCAGCTCTACCTAATAGATAGAAAGGAACACAGGGAGGCTGCCTAAATGATGAAACAAAGAAACACGTCCCATGTTAAAGAAAAGAACAAAACTCCAGAAAAAGAACTAAACAAAATGGAAACAAGGAATCTACTAGATGCAGAGTTCAAAAACACTGGTTACAAATATGCTCAATGAACTTAGGAGAAGAATAAATGAACTTAACAAGAAATTCAACAGCAAAAGGACAAAGACACCATAAAAAAGAACAGTCAGAAATGAAGCCTACACTAACAGAAATGAAGAATAATTTACAGGGAATCAACATTAGAGTAGATGAAGCTAAGAATCAAATCAATAATTTGGAATATAAAGAAGCAAAACACACCCAATCAGAAGAGCAAAAAGAAACAATAATTTTTAAAAATGAGGAGAGTGTAAGAGGCCTCTAGGATAACTTCAAGTGTACTAACACTTGCATCATTAGGATGCCAAAAGGAGAACAGAGAGCAAGAAATTGAAAAACCATTTGAAAAAAATAATGCCAGAAAACTTCCCTAACGTGGTGAAGGAAGCACAGATTATCTCAAAGAAGGTGAATCCAATGAAGCCCACACCAAGACACATCATAATTAACATGGTAAAAGTTAAAGACTAAGAGAAAATCTTAAAAGTAGTAACAGAAAAGCAGTTTTTTACCATTTACCTACAAGGGAACTCCCATAAGACTGTCAGCTAATTTCTCAACAGAAATTTTGCAGATCAAAAGAGATTGGCAAGATATATCTAAAGTGATGAAAAGCAAGGACTTACAACCAAGATTACTCTACCCAGCAGAGCTATTATTTAGAATTGAAGGACATATGAAAAGCTTCCCAGATAAGAAAAAGCTAAATTAGTTTATAACCACCATTACAGTATTACATGAAATTTCAAATGATCTTCCTTAGGAAGAAGGAGAAAAATGAGATTAAAAATATGAACAATAAAATGATAATACATATCTATCAACAATTGAATGTAAAACAACAACAATAACAACAACAACAATGAACAAGCAGAACAGAAAAAGACACACAGATATAGAGAACATTTTGAAGGTTTCCAGAGGAGATGGGTTTGGAGAAATGTGTGGAAATGTTGAAAGGATTAAGAAGTACAAATAGGTACTTACCGAATAGTCATGGGGATGTAAAGTACATCATAGGGAATACAGGCAATAATATTCTAATAACTATGTATGGTGTCAAATGGATAGGGGTTTATCAGGATGATCACTTAGTAAATTATACAATGTTTAATCACTGTGGTATACACTTGAAACTAATATAATATTGGATATCAACTGTAGTAGAAAAATAAAAATGATTTAAAAAAGACACTTTGTAGAAATAAGAAAGTTTTCAAATGTCTTTGCTTTTGAGTTTTGTTTTGGTGTTTTGTTAGTTTTTCTGAAGGATCAAACAAATTAAAAGCTAATGATGAGTCTATAACACTTGTTGCTCAAAAGATTTGGCACAGATAAAAACTCAAGGATGAAATGTCAGTGAGGTACATACTTGGCATTTGGCAGTAGAGTCTCTTTCCAGTAAATCAAAAATTGTAAATGTGGCAGAAGCAGCTAGCTGACATGTGTACAAACTCAATAACTGGAGAGCACTTTTACTTCACTTCATTGTTCTCACCCTCACTCTTGCTCTCACTAACACTACCACCCTCTCTACTTAATATCTACAGGCACTCCAAGGTCTTCTCCTGTTATACAAAAATTTTATTCTTTCCAGCTCTGTTCCCAAATTTGAATATACAAACCTGTTCAGAAGAATAAGGCCTTCACGATCTACATCCTCTAGGTAAAAAGTGTACAAATAAATAACATTTTTGTTATCTTATTTTATAAATAAGTCATTTTATATTCATATGATTTCACTTAACACAGAACTTGCTGAAAAGTCCCACATAAGGACAAATATACTTTTCTGTTAATTTCATGGAAATCTTAACACCTAACGCAGTTTCTGGTCCATGTTGAGTATTCAATAAATATTTCTGGAATCCACAGGTTTTTTAGTTCCTTTGTCTTTCCTAAGATGCCACCTATATTGGGCGAGTTCAAACTTTTCCTATCCCACTGTTAGTCATCACTTGCAACAATTATTTCAGAGGATATCATCATATACATTTTGTACAATTTCTCCAGATAAAACTATTTTTCCTGATTGAAAAAAAAAACTACTTTTTCTTGTTTCTTTGAATAAACATTTTCACATAAACTTTGTCTACTGTGTCTATACAGTGAATTTATATTAAGTAAACTTCAATTAGGTAATTTGCTAATCTACTCTGCAAAATGCTAGAGGGGCTGTTTTTTGTTTTTGTTTTTAACAGATGGTAATTCACAAAATATGTACTGTATGTCATGAAGACTTTATGATGTATCTCCAAAAGAACAATCATTCTGTAATGCTTAAAAATATTCCATTCTTCTATTTTAAAATCACTGGGGGAATTTAACTTTCATTACTCAATATAATTAGTTTGACACTGATATAATTAACCATCAGCACAACAGAACCAAGATTACAAGATCGATGTAAATAAAGGCAAATTATTTCACTTTTCTAAAGAAATATGGGCTTTCCCCTTTGCAATTAGTCATGGGCAGACAATTAAAAACATTCTAAATGTAAACCAGCTAAAATAAACAATGGGTCTTCTTTATGGTTAAAGTTCAACTCGACTGTTGTAAATATAAGAATCTGGGAATGGAAGTATGGGAGAAAAAGAAAGGACAACTGAGACCCCACCTAATAAGCCAGGTACAAAGGATATCCCTTTGCTTACTATCAAATACGGATATTTTACCAATAAGGGCAAACCTTTCAGTTGTAACTTGACTAAGACCTTGAAATAGGAAACGTCAGAGCTGGGATTTGGTCTTCTATGTGTATAACTCCACTATACATTAGTGCTCCTACTATATCTCAATTATGACAAATAATTTATATGTTCAAGGGGTATTTTTAATGTTTTTATAATTTAGATTTCATCTATAATTCAAGTACAATATTGTCTTTTTAGATGTTTTTGCCTCCCTCTCTTAGAGAACTTCTTTTCTGACACTGCTATAGTATTTATAAAAATATAAATTATTCTGGCTCAGAGAATTAGCAGATCATTATTTTTTAACTAAAATTCAAAGACCGTCATCTCCAAAAATGTGTATGTTTTTAACAAAATATTTCTTCTTGTAATTTCCTTTTCCAGCACCTACTTAAGAAACTTATAAAAATGAAACACTATAACAGGGTTCTTAAAAAAACCCTAGAGGATTTCATTACGAAATTGAACAAATACACTTGCCCATGATATAATATGAAAAATCAGATGATCTTTACAAAATTGGAATGTTGAGCAAATGAAAGATAAGAAAACTCAGCCAATAGGGATATTACTAGCGATAAATGATAGAAGCCCTCTCTGAACACACTTGTGTCAACATTAATAAAGGAAGATCTAATTCCATTCCATTTGACTGAAATCCAAATCTATTGAACTTTCAGACAAAGTAAATAGCCTATTTATTCTTGAAGGAACTACATTATCAGTTAAGTGCTTCACTAGCATACATCTTTCTCTACTAGATTATCCCCTGAAATAGTGTCAAAGATGTCTGCTGACACCTGAGTGACTGAAAATCCTTTTCCTCTAAAGGAATTAGGGGTGCTATTCCAACTCCTCATCTACCATTCTGTTCTAGCTCATGCTTCAAAACTTCTAATGGAAGTAGGCATCATTTAGAGAAAAAGAAATCTATTAAAATTATGTAATGCTATTATAAAACCCTTATTTCATACTAATCTTAAATTGACATTCTCATTTTTGTGTTTGAAGATGAAATAAAGACCTGTGAATGACTACCATTTGTTTTAAATACATATAACATTCTATTTCAAATAAATTATTTTTAATCAACAAGAATTTCTTTTTATTTTTTCATTTAAACTGGAATAATCATGTAAAATTATATTGAGAGTGGTATGTTAATTTCATAAAACAAACAAGAGCTTTTTTAAAACATTCAACATCCCATGTTAATTCCACTGAGAACTCTAGGCTAAAACAGGAAGAACAAAAGAAAATGTGCCTTTACAAACACACACATCCAAAAAAGTCATAAAATTTAATTTGCAATTATAAAAAAGTTTACTGAATTTCTTTGGTGGAAATGGCATTTTGACATTAAAGAGTTGTTTTTACTTCTCCAGATGTAAAAATGCATTTTTTAGTAATAAATTTGAAAATATTCATAATATATAGTATTAGAAATACTGGTTTCTGCTATGGCAAAAATTAAATCAGAACTAAACTAATACCATATGCAAAGGTGAATTAAAAATCTAAATAAAAGATGTAAAACTATAAAGATATAAAACTACAGTTGGATATCATTGTGACTTGATAGAAGTAAAAGACTTTTAAAGCCAAACATATGTATATATAAATATAAAACCTGAAAATACTGTTAGATGACAAAATGAGAGAAGGTATTTAAGACTGACAAACAAAAAAATAAAAACGTATACAAATCAAGAAAAAAAAAAGAGAAGAGCCAAAATTGTAAAACATGCAATAGTAAGAATAATAAATTTAATAAAAAGTAAACACAGAGGCAGTTAAATTTATTAGCAATCAGATAAATTAAAACAATAATGAAGTATCATTGTACACCAATTAAATTAGCAAAAATTGGTGTAAGACACAGGAAAACTATAAGGTAGGACAATGTAACCTAGAACTAATGAACCAAATTAAGTGGTATATGCCTTATGACAGAGGAAATTTATTCCTAAATATACACGTACATCCCAAAGAACTTGTTGCATAACTGTATGAACACGTGTATATTATGTTAGCTACATTGTCACTTTTGATGGCAGGGAGTAGGGTGAAAACTAGCTTTCCATTACCGGGAAGAAGAAGTAAAATGTGGAGGATGCATGCTAAGCATGTGTCATGCAACATATTAGATGCTCACGTAACAACACAGAGGAATTTGTAAAACTAGAGTATTTACTCCATAGGTTTGTCTTCCTTCCCTGTTCATTAGCTCTGGATTATGAGACATTATACTCCTAGGACACAGTCCTATTGTTTAAGCATCTGACATATTAAAAATAAGCACTGTTGTATCCTGTTACAGTTAAAAAATATCAAGAAATGTCATTAAGTAAATAAAAAAGTACATGCAGACTAAATAATACCTATTCTGCAAATATACCCACAAATGAAAATATTTACATTATATAAATAAGAATGGCTCACTCAAAAAGGCAGGGGAAAGGGAGTGAGAAATGGGGATGAAAGGGGTAAAGTAAATAATATAGCAGGGCATAGGAAGGAGAGAAAAAGGACTAAATGATAGAAAAAGTCCAAAGGTACTCAGCAATGGAAATTATATTGTTTTTAAGTGTAGGAACTTGATGAGCTCAAATACCCAAATGTGCACAGCCATTTACTACCTATCAGTGGGGCTATGAACAAAACATTTTCCTTACTGACAAAATTGGGATAACAGCAGCCACTTCATGTAAAATGCTTAATGTGTTACCTACTCAATAAGACATTTTTCCTTTTTTAAGCTTTATTTAAAAGACATTCATATATGCCAATTTTATAGAGGTGTTATATTCTTCAGTAATACTTATAATTAAGTCTGAATTCACATTTCTTTGCTCAACTCTATATGATAATATTAATATATTGTGGAAAAAATCCAAGCCTTGTAAACATGTCGTAATTCCAATTAAAGTCAAACCCTCTGCTTTATTATTAAATCATTCTGAGACATGTAGCTGAAGTAGAATCTTGGCTTTAAGATTATTTTCAATATTATAAAATTGGTATCTTCATATTTAAGGTTATAGAAAATGCATTGTGAGATTGCTGAAAGATAGGTTAAAATGTTTTTTACCAATTGAAACCTAGACCTGGCATTACATTTAATTATATTTTGCTGTGTACTTAGCCTCAAAGAAAATCTTCCAAGTTCTTGGAAAATTAAAATGCTGAGAAGCAGAGCAACAAAATATATTTATTTTGTCTTGCTCCAAGATTTGAAAAAAGCATCATCTTAAAAGAGGGAAAGTCATGTAAGGACTTACATTTATTTTTTCAAATCATTTGGCATATTAACAACCTTCTTAGTAAAGACAGATTTCAATTTACAGGTCAGAATTTCAGCCAGCCATTTACACTCAGAGGAAAATTTCCTGCGGAGAGGTAAATATGCCTGAAGTCATTGTCCATTAGCTCATTCATTCATTCATTCATTTATTCAAGATTAATTTATTAAGCAGCATCATGTAGCAAAATAATGTACTGTGTATGCGTACATATTAGTGACCAACACAGACATGGTTTGGGTGCCAGGGGAGTAATAAATGAGTGGGATCACCAAATTAAAATGGGACTAAATACTCATTGTATATAGAATTACAAATTGTGGTAAGAATAAATAGGAAAAAAAGAGTCTATGAAGTGTAACATGAAGCCCAGGGTCCTCATAGGGGTCTCTGATAGTGAAATCTTAACCGACACCTGATAGATATAAAGAGTGGCCTATGCAAAGAGAGGCAGAAAGTTACTGAGGCATGATCATGAGGGTTCTGTGGACTCTGACAGGGAGACTTCATGTCATGACAGTCGTCACAGGAAATCATTTGGAATTTTTGAAAAGACATGTCTTTTGTCGTGGAGAGATCATCCATCTGGCTTTCACTTGGAGGAGGTAGAAGGAGACCTATAAGAAGGCTTTGTACAAAATCATGAAAATAAAAATAATGGTTTCAGTTAAACAGATGACTGAGGAGCAAATAGAAGTGGACAGGTTCAAGATATGCTTTGGAAGGTTTGTTGATGAACTACATGGAGGAAATAGCCATAATGACTAAGAGCTTTGGCTTCAGCAATTTGGCAGTTTGTAATGAAATGCAGTGTGATGGGAAGACCAAAGGAGGAGATAAGGAACCACAAGGAGCAAGATATTTACCTGCAGAAATGAACCCTGTTTCCATGCCCCAGAATACAAATCAGTGGCAGCCCATGCTGGGAAGCAGGACTTCCTTTGGTGATTTCAAATGATAGTCACAGGCCCTTGGGAACACAAGTGACCTCTACTGACCACATAGGGTGAGCTAGAGGCTGTGCTAGCTCCTTCCAAATGAAGCCTCATTTACTTTATACTACAGCTCTGAGAGGTGACTATGATTAGCTGCATTTGAAAGACGGTAGAATTGAACATTGCACTTTGTATCTGGCTCAAAGTAGCCTGGTAAATGATATAGTTGGAATTCAAACTTATGACTATAAAAGTACAGTGCCCAAAATCATCTTGCAGTTTTGATTAGTGATAGTGGTAACGTGGTACAAGTGAAAATGAAGTTTGTGTGTGTTTCTGGGGAAGCGGTATGCTCAACAATGCTTGTTTTTGATCCAGTTCTATCATCATCAACAGAAAGTAAGCCCTCATTAAAACAGAAGTGCAATTCAGGCTCATTCATGCATTATAAATGTCTGCCACGTGTCAGGCCCTGGGCAAGTTTCTGGGTCAGCAAAAGAGGCAGGATCCCTACTATTATGCAGCTCAGAGCATAGCAATCTCTCATGCTCAAATACAATTTTCTTTATACAAGGCCACACCAGTAGGCCAGATTAGCCAAGTACATATATGATTCACATACAAGGTCAAAACATTGAGTGCTACGGGAGATAAAGCACCAGGTGAACTGTAGCATTATGGGAGAGAAAGTGTTACATGAGGTAAAAGTGTTACATGCATGGGTGTTGAGAGCAGCAGGAGATTACTTGGGATGGAAAGGTCACAAAAAGCTTTATTTATTGATTAAGTAAATGCCTGGAACTTAAATGGCATTGGAAGGCACTGGTTTCCCCCATTATCTGAAAGTAGAGTGTTCCTATAAAAAAACTTTTGTAAACAGAAACAGTATAAAGCCAAGAAACAAGTACCACTGATTTATATGGAAAATTTTTTTGAGCATTCCCAGACCCAGAAAATAACATACTAAATCATATCAAATAACACATAAAACCTCAAATAACAGTAACAGGTAGTAGAAACAATGCCCCTCTCTCTGTTTATAATACCTGCTGCAAAAGAATGGCATTTTTGCTTTTATCCTTTCTTTTTTTTTAAATAAAAGCAAAAATCCTGTTTGGATTTCTTTTGGTTAATGAAAACAGGTACTAATATAGGTCCTTCATAAAATTGAAATGGGGTAACATGTCCATTTGAAATGCAGGGGATACCTAAATAAACAAAATCTGATTTCCTCTCAAATTAATTCTTAATATAAATGGAGGCATTAAGTGATTAAACTACTCTAAAACAATATTTAAAACTCAGAATAAAGGGGATTATACTCTAGTCCAGAGGTCAGCAATATTTTTCTATAAAGGTACAGATAGTAAATATTTTTTAACTTTGCAGACCATACAGTCTCAGCAGCATCTGCTCAATGTTGGTAACATAGCTGGGAAGCAACCACAGACGATATGTAAGTGGGTAGGTATGGCTGTGTTCTAATAACATTTTATTTACAAAAACAAATGATGGGCTAGCTTTGCCCTGCAGGCCACCGTTTGCTAACCCTTGCCCTATTCTCACATTGCTCTCCAAAGTTAACAGGATTACTATCACTCTGAGAATGCCTGAGAATGTAAGGAAGAAACTGAGCCTAATTAAGAAACGCCAGACAAAAATATTTGGAAGGAATCAATGTAAAGTGAGAATGAAGTGAAGTCCCTTTTCATGATGGATTTTGCCAGTAGAGAAAATATAAACAAATTCCAATGACAGAGCAACAGGGATAAAAGAAAAAAGTTGTGTATAGAGACCCACTGCATGGTGTGGTGACAACCATTGTGGGGGAGGTGGCCAGGGGTGTGGCATTGACTACCTTGTCAGCAACCTCCTTCTCAGCTTTTTCTTGCCTCTCTTGACTTGCCTCAGTATAAGGAACTTGGTGACTTCTCTCAATGATATATGATATCTTGAATCAGTGACTTTCTATTGGTCTCCTGTGTTTATTAGTGTTTTGCATATATTGAATTATTTCCTGCAATTAATGTCTTTTGCTCTCTTTCTACTTGAAGTTTATGTACATTTTTCATTATGGAATGTTATGCTATGTCACTCGGTGCATAAGTATTCATTCCTATTTCTATATTGTGTAAATAAAAATACCTTATCATTAAAACACCATGTTATTAATATGACAGTATGTTCAGATTTAGTTATAATCAGTTTGTCAGTCTTCATGATGGCAAAATTGTTTTTCTTTCCTATTCCTTCTCCTTAGCTATATTCTATGAATATGTCTGTTTGTTACTATTGATCAATTGAAAGTTTGGTGTTTTGTTATAACCTTTATTATTACAATGTGATATAATATTTGTAGTCTTATAATTCTTCATCAAATATTTACTGACCTTTCTTGCACTGTAACATTGTAAATATTGTATTATTTTACTTCCTTTCCATTTGCTTCCTTTCCTGCATTCCCCAATTTTAGTTATTTAAATTACAACCTTGGTTCTAACATATTCTTTTATACTTTTGAACATCTCTGCATATATTATTTTCTATATCACCCTAAAATAACATTTTACTCTTGCTCATCTATGAAAGGGGAACTCACCATGCTTACTCTGCCTTTTACCCCTCTTCATCTTGCTTTCCAAATTGTGTGACGTAGACCATTTCCATACTATTATCATTTGTGACATTTCCATTCTGTTCTGTAAATGTACTTCTCAATAGGATTTTCCTTAAGTAATATTTTACAAAATATTCGATGTATATCACCAGTCCTTTTGTCATAGTTCCTTCCTGCATTTTTATTAGCAGTTTATTTTAAAATAAATGTAGAAACTAGATTTCCAGAATCATTACATGTTAGAAAATGTTTGTGAGTTGTCTTTACTTTGAACAATATGTTGGTAAAGTTAGGAAGATGCGCCACACTGTCTCTAAACACACTGGAGGTACTGATCTGTTCCTTCCTGATGTGGAACATTGCTAAGGAGAATTCTGAAGCCATTCCTTATATGGGGCCTGATCTTGTTCCAAGTTTCCTTTTATTTTACAATTTAAGACAATTGGAATATTGATATTGATCATTATGTGCCAATTTTTCCAGAGTATTGGTTTTCAAACCATAGATTCAAGTCAAAAGGTTTATTTTTAAAACTTCTTCATATATGAAAAATAACTTGAAATTTTTTCCTCTTTATGTTAATTTTTCCTTTCAGGAACACCATTTAGGTATACAGAAACTGTTTTCCTTTTTCTTTTCTTTTTTTGGTGGGGTGGGACAATGGGGGATATTAGTTCCTTTTAATTTGGAAATGATATTCAGGGTTTGGAAATATATAGTGGTAACTATAAACACTGGCAATGACACTGGGAACTGCTCCTCGTAGGTAAAACAGAAAATCAGTCTGCAGTCCATTTCAAAACTACAATAGTACCTTAAAAGGCTTCTAGGCCAAGAATTGAACTATAGTCTGATTGATACATGGTGAGTGTGGGCAAAAGCTCTGGAGACAAACGTCCTGTGTATCCATCCTGGTTCCTGCATAAACATAGGGCAGTTTTGTTTCTCTGTGCTTCAGTTTCCTTATAAGGAAGGTGTTATGAAAATTACGTAAGTTAATATGTATAAAAAACTTAAAACAATACCTGGCATAAAATGTTTAATAAATATCACAACTCATTTACTACAATAATTATATTAACTGACATATTTTCTTAAGTTAATAACTATATTCACATAGGAATTATTCCTAAAAATATAAAAATGAGTTGAGGTAGCTACTCAAATGTTCATTGGAACCCCACCCAAGGCAGACAGTGACTGACTCAGGCACACAGGTCAGAAGCGCAGGTACATCCTCCTCTGTAACTTCAGGAGATGACATCAGCCATTCGCAATTCTCTTGATTCCTCTGGATGTGGGACAAGTTGGATCTGCACATAGATTGACTAACAAGGTACAACGACCAATACTAAGGGGGAAACCCAAGTCTGCTTGACACATTATAACCATTAAGTTATTATTCTGTGTTTTCTACAACCATCTTTTTTTTAGTTTACTTAACGTTGCTCAATGACCTGCAATTCCATGATCTCTGGGTATTTTATCAAAAGTAGTTTTGGGTCATAACACAATCGCACCACTGTGTTTCAATCATAGTTGATTACTGTGACTGTGGCACCTTGAGATCACCTCCTGGTGTTATTCCTGCTAAGGTAGAAACTGCTACACAAGTTATGATGTCTGAAATTAAGTTGTTAGAAAATCATTATGCTTTGTTTCAGTTCTCCTATGTTCCCTTTCAGTGTGCAAAGACTTGTGAGAATTAAACCATCAGTCTAACTGCTGACCTAGGGGGCTAACTGACAGGTGAAGCAGGGCATCCTGGGTCCATGGACAGCCAGCTAAAGACTGGACTCTTAATGGAAGGCAGTTGGCGGGGATCACATGGATGCCTTTCTTCTCTAGACTGTTCTCTTTGTCATACTCTGGGCATCATCTGCTATGCCAGGGCACCGTGTTCTCTAAGAAGTATCTTTGGACTGATCACGGTGAGTTTGTGTAATGTGCGAGATGAAGGTCCCCTCAAGCAGAATCCATGTGTCTTTTTTTGTACATCCTTGGTTATAAAACATATCTTCAGCTGGTTGTCAGTTGAGATTTATTCAGGTTGATTGTTCTATAATTTAATTCTAATTCTAGTTTGGTCCTGGGAGGAGGTGAGTGTACCTTCCACCTATTCCACCACCGTCTTTGAAACATTTGTTTTCTTATTTTACCCTCCAAGTAAATTACTTTATAAGCATTTTAACCAATTTTTTCATTTAATTTTGTGTTTCACTTTTGTCAGTCTTCATGCCCTTTGTGATATTTCAGCAGTTTCTATTCTCCTTTGAGGTATTTCCAGTGTAATTTTCATTTGTTAGTTTTCACACTCTTTTCTACTATTTTCCTTGATTTTTCTGCTCATGTGTTATCTCCTTCTGTTTTTCCCATTATATGTTCCACAAATCTCTGCTTTGAGACTTTATTTTAAATGTTTCTGCTTCATTATGTATTTTTTTTAATTTAGGGCTATATATTCGGCCATTAGTTTTCTTTTCTCTGTGGTAGAATTTTCCTGCTAAATGTTTTTCATTTGTTTTCTATGCTATTCTGTTTTGTATTTTTCATGTAATGGTCCCTTTATTTACCACCTTTAAATAGGGCGAGTCTTCCTAGGTTATGCAGACAGTTTCTCTTTGAATATAATGAGTAACCTTAATTCATATCAGGAGAGGTCAAAATGGGATCTAGTACAAAAGCAATTGTACTTGGTTGACCATGAAATGCAGTAAGATGGGTTTCTGTATTTAGTTTAGCTTGTCTTCTACTTCCTCCCAGTCAAGAGAGAAAAAACAACTCAGGACTGCTTTCCAAGGGTTTTCTCCTCTAGCCTAGTCCACCACCTTCCTGTAAAACAAGGAGGTCTTCAATGTGTCCTGACAACCTCAGGTCTTCAAGTTGCTTCATAATATTCAGTGGGTTCCAGGAATGCTCCCACTTGCTCTTATGGTTCCCAATAAGAAACTGTTTGCTCAGAAGGGCATTTCATCTATGTTTGAAACTATGTACTAGGACCTGGTGTTCTTCCTCATGTATTTGACTGAGAGGAAGTTTTACTAAAGGTTGAGTCCCTTTCTAGTTATTTTAAATTAGTTTTCATGAGGAGAAGGAGCTGTATGTCCTATCTGTACTATTTTAAACTTAAAAATATTCTACATTTCAAAAATATGTATGTTTATATACTAATTTACACTTAAAAATTATCCAATGATACGTAATCTGGTAACTAACACTACCTACAACAGAAAAAAATGAGGTAAATGAAGTTTAGTGAGTTATGAGATTTATCTATGACTACACAGCAAATTAATATCATATTTGAATAAAAGTTCATATGATATTCCTTCTAGTTTAATTTTTCTTTCCATTACTCTATTTAGTTATTTGCCTCCTGGAAACTGACAATGTTGGGCTGGGGTACACCACAATTGCTATGCCTCACATTCACAAAACCTCCAAATTTCCACTGTATTCAATTACACAATATATGAAACTCATATATTTATAAATAAATTTACTATTCTGTGAACCATTCTGTTATATTTTATATTGTGTTAAAACATTAATTTTAAATTCTTGTATTAATACACTCATAAATTAGGAATGGTCCAGTTCTCCTTGGAATGCTATGGGATCTGGGTCTGCCCATGTTTTAGAGTTATGTGGTGAAAGCCCTATTGGTAGTCTGACTGGTATATATAAACCCACCTGGGGACCTCTGAGATGTCAGGGACAATATCCCATTAGACAGGTGGTTTCTGGCCCCAAACCAGAAATGATGAGTATAACTTTAGAGCTGAGAGTCAGACAAAAAATAACTTCCTTAATTGCAAGTCCTTTGAACTGAAGTGGAAAATGAAGGCTGCCGCTAATACCAAGGCTCACGGATAGGAATTAATAAAGAAACATAGTGACATGTCCCAGAATGACAAAAGCTACCAAGAAGTGGAAAGAGTGAAAGGCTCAATACTCCATCTTGGAGTAATGTTTTATACAAGGTCATCTGCCAAAACCATGCTCTTTATATTTAAGAAGAGTATTTAAGAAGCTTTTATTGAATCTTCTCCACTTCAGCATCCCCTCTCATTATAAAAATCATTCCCGGAGCCCATCAACATCATCTGAGTGCTTCTAATCAAAACAATGAAAAAGGAATATTCAGAAGGAAACAGTAGTGTGCTATCTCAAATGCAATTTCATGTCTTTTCTTTGTCATGGGATGAAATTAGGTATAAGGTAAAAGAATTATGAAGATGAGAAATAAAAATATTTTAAGCTTTTTTCCTTAATCAAATCCAATACTGACGCATTCCTTAGAAGCCTTATATGAACTGCACCTACTTCTCACTGCACTCCCAATTAGTACTGCCATTTATGATTGATTTCAAGGTTTTGTTGACACAATAATTTTAACAGTTATTTCTTTACTGGTGTAGGCACAGATCACCCAGAAAAATGGCAGAATATATGGCACCCCAGGTCGCCAATTTCTGATTACTGTTAGTAGCTGAAAATATAATTGTGAGAAACAAAGAATAGCTAGATTCAATAAGCGAGCATCGAATTCAAAATCAATAAGCAATGCAATAAAAACATAATGACCCAGTCACCAAATGCAAGGGTAAGTCAGTTGGCAGGTGCTTAGGAAGTATTCCTACAGTGCGCCTCCATAAAAACAGAAAACAGCCACGACAGAATAGGTGGTTCCAAATTTAAAGTCATTAACTCAAGATTCAGTATTTGGATGGAAAGGAAGAACAGCAGTGATGATGGATGGAGACACTCTTGTACTTGCTGAGAAATGAAGTCCACATGCAGAGTACAGAGAGTCAAATTTTTGAAGTGGAATGAGGAAAGATGACATTCTCATGTCTGAACCATGAGATAGGCAACAAAAGAGACAGATAAGAAAGAATCATATGTACCTCCAACATCTGGCTCTTAGTGGGTTCACATTTACAGAAAATAGAAGAAAAGTATCCTATCCCAGAAAGAGACTCAGTTCCATGTTTGTCACTTGAGAATTTCTGGAAAATGTTTCACAATTTTCCTATAATAGCAAAAAGCATAATTAACAATTAATTATAGCTATTAATGACAGCTAACAATTATTGATCACAGAATAGTGTGTGAGCTCCATCCTGGAAATATAGAAACTAAGGGCACAACAGATTAGGGCTTCTTTCCTTTTTTACTGAATTTATTGGGGTGACACTTGTTCACAAAACTATGCAGGTTTCGAGTGCACAGTACAACAAAACACCATCTACACCCTGCATCGTGAGCCCCTCGCCCACAGTTGGGTCTCTTTCTGTTCCCATTTATTCCTCCTTTGCCCACCTCCTCCTACCTGCAACCCCCTTTCTCACTGGTTATTACCACATTGTTGTCTGTGATTATGTGTGTGTGCGTACACTGTCTTTTGCTTAATCTTTTGCCTTCTATAGGCAGCCCCCCAAGACCCCTCCTTTTTAACAGCTGTTCCATGTAGTCATGCCTCTGTTTCTACTTTTAGATGAGGGTTTGAATCTGGGTCAACTAATTGTGGGATTTGGGGTTAATTATGTGAGCATTTTAAGACTCTGTTTTCTACCTGTAAATGGAGGTAAAATAATAACTACTCCATACAATAGTTAACACTAAATAAAAAGATTCAAACACACAGCACTCACAATGTATCAAGCATGTCAAGAGCCCAGTGACAGTTTGCTAGGATTATGACTTGCTAATTATCCTCATGGGAGTTCTAGGAGGTGGTCACTAAGATTATTTTTTTAGATTAATTTATTTCCCTTTAAAAAATTAAAATTTGGGATTCAAAGAGACTTAGTATCTTGCTAATGGTCATATAGCTAGTAAGTATGGAAGTAGGATTCAAATAAAAAACCCCTACAGAACCCTGAAAGCAGTTGCAGGGTGTGCCTCCGGACAAGGTTTTTCTGCAATTTTATACTTCTAGCAGGTGGTGTTAGCTCTGCTTGCTTTTCTGGGATGCAGTTTGGAATAGCAAGAAGCCCAACATATGACCAAATGTCCCCAGTTTCTAGAAGTGGTAATAAATCCAACAATTCCTTGCCATACAAATGAATAATCATTCCCTGGTGAGGAAGACTTGTTCAGAGAGGAAACTCAGGATCTCAGTTAGCATCCTGGAAGTAACTGTTTCTCTTCCAGGGAAAGCTGGATATGGGAGAAGTGTGTTTATGTTCTTGATTCTGTTAAAGTTTGAAAGTTTTCCTTTTTTAAAATTATTTTGTTGTAAATGGATAGATTATTTTAGTAAGGATATAAGATTAGAAATAGTGTGCTTGGAGATACTAACAAGATGCTACCAGAAAGTGTCTATTTGGATAAACAAACAAACAAGAGAAGTATTACAGATCTGGGCAAGGTAATAATAAAGTGGAAGTAGCAGAGATATGAAGATAACTCACTAAATAAAGTATGATAGGACATGCCACATGCTGTCAATATACTTCAACAAAACAAAATAAATACTAAAATAGAATAAAAGGCAAACAATGCTAAAGGAATATATGCAAACTCTTTCTCAAATATTTCACATTACATATTATGCAATTACTGTACAAATGCAAATGTGGGGAGAAGACTCCAATCCTAAGGAATATCCTATGATCTTATGAGACTTCTGTGATGCTTTGCACACAGTTAATATTATATATGTAATCACATATATAATGACACATAAGGAGCGACACACAAAAAATATTGATTTACACTTTTTTTTTCTGTCATTCTCAGGTATTGCAATTAAGATGTATTTTCTTTGGATAAAAACTGAGTACCATCCACCCTCCACTTATTTTTTAAAAATGTTTTCTTTAGAGAGTATCGGTCCCTAGACATTGAAGAAATTCACCCAGGGACCACATTTAGGCTAACTGTTGTCAGGAGGAAAAGTTTTACCAAGCTCTTCCTGTGGAACAAATCACCTTTATTGTCATTTTTGCTGTTATACTGTGGAATATGTTTTATTTTTTCTTATAACAATCATACTGATGATGACTGATTTAATTGTTTGGATAAAAGTTTGTATGTGATCATGTGTCATGCTCCTGTGTATGCTCACTTAGTGTTTTTTTGTTTTTTGGTTTCTTGCCCATATTCTTGTAATGTAAAATGTACTTTGGTTTGGTATATTGCTCTCCCTGCTCAGCCATGTTTTCACCCTGTGAGAAGACTGGAAAAAAACAAAATAACAAAACAAAACAGAAAACACAATATCTACCATTTGAGGTTTTATGTATGAGAAATAATGTATGCATAGAGTTCATCCTATTGTATATCAGTGTCTAATTAATGTAGCTTCTAGTGGTAATAACAGGAATAGTAGTATTATTTAAAAAATCATTCATTTTCTCTCTTCATAAGTTATACAAATTATAGTCAACTAATCACAGGTTTTAACAGTCTAGTTATAACTTGCATTTGTTTCTTACTTGATGCTTTTTCCTCCTACTTTCCCCTATTACCATTTAGTGTATTAGCTTTTCTTGGTTTTTGGGTTTTTTTAGGTATCTAGTTACAATTCAAACAAATACACTTTTTCTTGCTAGTACACATCTAAAATATTTTTTCACTAGTTCATCCTTAATATCTTAAGATCCTAAAATCTTTAGTATAATAAAGATTTTTGGATCTAATGATTATATTTTAAACATTATTTTATTATTTAATTAACAAGTAATTTTAGCAGTAATGGTAAGGTGACATATGTCTGTATTATCTCTGTTTGTTGCAGAAATCCCCTTGTATTTCTACATTAAAGGTAATGTTTCTTGAGACATATACTTTTGCCTTGTGAAAAAGAAACCCTCTTTCTTATTATTTTTGGTATGTTTAGAACAAATAGCTATTGAATTCAAATCAGATAATTTCTTGGCAATTGAAAAAAATATGTAGATTTTAACAATGTTTTCTTGGGCTAAAATGGGCTAAAGTGCTTGTACCACATGGAATGCTCATCTAAATCCCTCATCCAAGTTATGCTCCTTGCTTCCAAAATACCTTACACTTCTTAATTCTTATTACACCTGATGTTAACTCCTAATGAATTTAATAAATTGTTCTATTATGTAACTCACACTAGAGTATTAGCTCCATGAAGGAGGAGCCTACCTTTCTCCCACTATGTCTTCTGAGAATTCTGAATTATAGACAAAAATTTAAAACAAAGGAAATAGATTAGTTTTATATTGATGAAGGTAAAATAATTACTTAACATAAAATGTGTAGATCTAAACATAAGACATCAAAATGTAAACTCATTTATCCAACAAAAATATAAGAATTCTCCATTATATGCCAGACACTATAATAAAGTGATACAAGAAAGATTAAATTTAAGAGAAGAAAGGGTAAGCAATGTCACGTACGCAACTGCAAGCTTCAGAAGAGAGCAGGGCATGGTGGGCCATAGTCAGAGCTTCAGAGTAAGAAAACACTGATGGGAGGGACCCATTTGCATGGGTCCACTCTAGTGGAACAATAAAGAACAGATTTGGGTTTGTCTTTCTATCTGAATACAAGCAAGGAAATTTCAAAATGCAAGAGCGATGATGATAGCAATCTAAAAAAACAAAGAAACAAAAAACAAGAACAAAAAAAAAAAAACAAAAACAACCAATTGGCTTCCGCACTAGACATAATGGCCATTATACTCCTGAGTATCAAGTAGGATAGATCATTCATCAGGAGCCCATGGTTTGATTAATTAGAAGTTTTATAGCTACACATTGATTCACTTGCTTCATTTTCAGCCACCTTCTTTCTTCTGTATTTGTTACTTAATTTTGTTTTTAATCAAAAGTTTGCTGGAATTTTCCTGTATATGTTTAACATTGTTGGTTAGTTTTGATTTTCATCTGTTTTAATAAGCTTTTTGTAGAACTATCCCTCAGATCCTATATGCTTGCATCTAAAATGTAAAGAATGGGCTCTGATAGGTTTTAGAAAGTCCTAATTATCACAGTAAAAATAATTAATTGAAGTCATTAAATGCCAACATCAAAACATGGCAATTTAGGTAGGCTGGAAAGCAGTACATTGATGATACTATTTGAAAGATGTTGAGAAATAAAGATATATACATATATACACACACACACACAGATAAATATACATACATATATATATCATGTGTATATATATATACTCATACAAGTTTGGAATGACTCAATTTGACTTTTATATTTAGAGACCTAATTTTTTCCTTCTTCTATCTTGCCAGTTTTGTGGGAGGTAGAATTCAAATTAAAATACATTCTTAGAAAAATCCACAGTTCTAAATCAAGTCTATTCCACAATCAAAAGCTCTAATCAATTTGTAAATATTAAAGATGCAGCAAAACAAAAATGTCTTCCCTTGGTATTGTAGTATTTCATCACCTAGCCACATGTAGGGTGTGGAAGGATGCAGAAGCACCAGCACAAAATTTTTACTTTGGGTTTTTTCCCTATGTAATTTTAATTTAACTTTATGTAATTTTAAACTTCAATTTTATGAGAAATATGAATTAAATATGTTCTTAATAATTCTGAAAAATATAATTCTAATAGTATAAAACAAAACTTAGAAATCAAAATTGGTTACATGGCATTTATTAAGCATGTGCTATAAAGAAATAAGTGTAATATTTAGAGTTTTTAAAAAAGATAGTGAAACACATTTCTTTTTTGATGTTAATTTTTTTTTTTTAGTTTTAAGTTAGATTTGACATACAAAATTATGTTAGTTTCGGGTATACAACCCAGTGATTAGACATTATACAACTTACTTAGTGATCATCCCAATAAATCTCCCACCCATCTCACACCAAACATAGTTATTACAATATTATTCACTGTATTCCCTATGCTGTACTTTATACCCTGTGGCTCTTCTGTAACTACCTAATTGTACTTCTTAATTCCTTCACTTTTTTGAACCACCCCAAGCTCCCTCCCATCTGACAACCATCAAAATGTTTTCTGTATCTGTGATCCTGTTTCTGTTCTGCTTGTTCATTTATTTTGTTTTTTTTTGTTTTTTTTAGATTTAACTGTTGATAGATATGTGTTTATTGTCATTTTATTACCCATATTTGTGGGTTTTTTCCTTCTTCTTAAAGAGACTCTTTAACATTTCATGTAATATGGTGATGAACTCCTTCAGTTTTTTTCTTGTCTGGGAAGCTCTTTCTATGTCCTTAAATTCTAAGTGATGGCTTTGCTGGGTAGAATAATCTTGGTTGTAGGTAACTTTGCCTTTTATCACTTAGAATATTTATTGCCATTCCCTCCTAGTCTGCAAAGTTTCTGTTGAGAAATCAGCTGACAGTCTTATGGGGGTTTCCTTGTAGGTAACGTACTGTTTTTCTCTTGCTGTTTTTAAGATTTTTCTCTTTGTCTTTAACATTTGGCTTTTTAATTATGATGCGTCCTAATGTAGGCTTTTTTTGGTTCATCTAGTTTGGAATTATCTGTACTTCCTGGACCTGTATGTCTATTTCCTTCATTAGGTTAGAGAGGTTTTTCATAATTATTTTTCCATTTATGTTTTAAATTCTTTGCTCTCTCTTCTCCTTCTGGTACCCACATGATACAAATGTTGGCATACTTGAAGTTGTCCCAGAGGCTCTTTATACTATCCTCAATTTTTTAATTTTTTTTAAATTTTTGCTTTTCTGATTGGGTGTTTCCTGCTTCCTTATTTCCCAAGTCTCTGATTTGATTTTCTGATTCATGTACTCCACTGTTGGCTCCCCTTAATGCATTCATTTCATTTAATATGTTCTTCATTTCTGATTGGTTGCTTTTTATATGTTATGGTTCTATTTTTACATTCCTTATATCTTTGTTGAAGTTCCCACTAAGTTTACCTACTCTTTACCTAAATTCACTGAGCATCTTTATAACTATTGTTTTGAATTCTGTATCTTAGTAGCTGTTTCTCTTCATTATGTTTAGTTCTTTTTCTGGGGTTTTGTTCTGTTCTTTTATTTGGGCCATGTTTCTTTGTGTTCTCATTCTGGCAGCATCTCTGTGTTTGTTTCCTTATATTAGGTAGAGCTGACACATCTCCCAGGCCTGGCAGAATGGCCTTATATAGTAAGTGTCCTTTAGGGTCCAGTAGCACGGCCTCTTCAATGGCACAGAAGTCCTAGTTGTAGGACTTCTGTTCAGCTAGATTTCAGGCAATTCTGTATGATGGTTGTCCTATAGTTATAATTTTGATGTGTTTGTAGGAGGATGCAATTACCACATTCATATACTCTGTCCTCTTGACTGGAAGCCCTGTTATTATGAATTTTTGTCATGATCTTCAACCATTTACAGGCCATCTATTTTTAATCTTTATTGAGGCTACTTTCTATGTGTGTGTCTTATTGTTTTATTTCTCATTTTTCCTCCCATCTTAATGATACAGTTATTGTCCCTTTCTTTTTTCTTAAATTCACAGCTTTGAGGTGAATTTGGCAAAGAAGAATTTTTATTCATGTGGTACTACATAAAAGGAAAGTTGTTTTTTTTAATTCATTGGACTCTAGTATAATCATTAATGTCAAAAAATAAGGTTTAGTACTAATTTTCTATGCCAAACTATTTGTATTAGATAACAGCATGTAAAAATTTTAAATAAATAGAATTTAAAAATTTATATATGGAATACCCAAAAAGAATCATTCAGAAAGCAATATAAGATGGGGTCAAAAATTGCTAAAGTTAAATAGATATTTCTTTAGAGTCTGTTTACAAGTAGATATTAAAATGGGTCTATCTTTTACAATTGTGTAATTAAAGCAGTAGAACAGCTCAAAAAATGAATATCTTTACCAAAAATATTTACAATATGTATAAGTGAATCTTAAGTCAGAATGGTTTTGCCTACCAGGAGACATTTAACAATGTCTGGAGATGGATCTGACCATCAGAATTTGGGGGTGGGGGCCAGGTTGCTACTGACATTTAGTATATAGAGGCCAGGGATGCTGCCTACAGCACACAGAACAGCCCCACGCTCCAACAAAGAATTGTCCAATGCTAAGCGTTAATAAAGTCAATTGAGGATGAGAAAGAAATCTGTGTCTAAATTAACATAATTCTACTAAGGACATATCTGTTGCTGATTGTTGTAGAAGAGATGTTCTTTGATATTGTATATTTCATTAATATGTGTGCAGGACAACATATTACTTTCTCTCACAATCTCAAAATATTCCTTTGATCATTTTAAGAAGCACTTAAAAATTCTAATAATGGGGCTAATGTAGACATTCAAGCCGAGTAGGTACCTTAAATACCTGACAGATTAGGTCCTTCTCTTAGGCATTTTTTGAGGCAGACTCAACTTGTGACTTCCTAGATGCAATCAGCCTGTCAATTACTAGCCCATTCTTTGTTTCTAACCCTTTATTTCTAATAGTCATGTCCACAAAACAAGCCAGTGGGAACATTTTTATAAAACAGATTAAAATTCAACCAGTAAATCGAACTAGGAAAGTGACTTTGAAAATCTAGAAGGTGGTTTTCTAGGTAAAGAAGAGAGCATAATCAAAGAAGTCCAGGAGGTGGGGGTGGATAGGGTAGGAGAGTGTAAGAGGGGCAGAAATGGGGACAACTGTAATTGAACAACGATAAAAAAAGAAAATAATATGTCCCAGAAGAAAGACAAAAGGCAAAACCATGAGAATGCCAGGTAGAGTTGTCAGGTAGAGAAAGGGAGAGAAACAAATATACAGCATGGATGTGAGCGGTTGTGGAGTGACTTCAATGAGGAATGTTCAGAAGAGTGCCAAGTTCAAAGGTGAACACCTTCTTAAAAAGGGACAATGCTGTAGATGCTACATTTTCCAGTGTAGAGCACAGAGTGTGTCCTCAATGACTGGACTGAATTGGATCTCAAAACTCTATGCCAGTGTATCTAAGAGTGTAAAATTTGGCATGATGGATAACAAATATTTAAACATTAGTTCTATATTACGACCTTGGACTGAATTTCTGTGGTGAATTTTCATGCAGTTAGTAAAAAGAATAAATGAGGAAAATATATACATATCAGAACAATTCATCATACAATTTTACCTTATTAAAATGGATGAAACACAATCTGAATTCTTATATAAATGCTATTACTTCATTATTATTTATGACCAAATTATATTTACCTTCTCATTTGCATGACAGAGAAAAAGTAATATCCTACTTATACATCAAACACAGGATACTCATTCATATTGACTGATTTTAGGTGATCAATCTTTCCAAAAGTATATTTTCTTAGGGTATTTGATACTGCACATCATTAGAATATTGAAGACACTAAAGGAAATATCCAGACCAAAATGAAAATACAAAAAAAAAGTAAGAAATGAGAATAAGAGTCAGGACAAAACTTAATTTGTACTGAAAAAAATGAATTTCATTTAGTAAGTAAATTAAGATAGGTTTTTCAAGAAATACAAAACCAATGAAATATATTATGAAATACATAAGCAAGTAAAATATAACCAGCAACATTGAAATAAAAAAAGAAAAAACAACAAACTGACAGTAACCAGAGGGGAGGAAGGAAGAGGATAACGAGAAAAGGAGGGGAAGTGTCATCAAGGAACACGTATAAAGGACTATTCAACAAAGCCAAATGGGGGTAGGATTGAGTGTGGAAGATGGGGATGGGCGAGGCTGGGGAAAGTGGTGGTGGGAAAATGTTGATAAAAATATAAAAAAATAGATAGGGGGAGGCTAAAAACAGCACAGGAAATTGAGAAGCCAAAGAACTGATTTGTACAACCCATAAACATGAACTAAGAGGTGGAGAGAAGATGGGATGGGGTGCAGGGCAGAGGGGATAAAGGGGATACCAAAAAAAAAAGAAATTTAACACTATTTCACTTTTTTTTTTCCCACACATTTTTTTTTTGGTATATTTTATTGATTATTTTTTTGGTATATTTTATTGATTATTACAGTTATCCCATTTTTCTCCCCTTTATTTTATTTTATCTTGAGTTTATTTTTGTGTGTGGTGTGAGTTGGTGGTCGAATTTCTTTTTTTATTTTTTTTTGCATGTAGCTGTCCAGATCTCCCAGCACCATGTGTTGAAGAGGTTATTTTTACCCCATTTTATGCTTCTGCCCCTTTTGTCAAATATTAATTGACCATAGAGACATGGGTTTATTTCCAGGATCTCTATTTGGTCCCATTGATATATGTGTCTATTCTTATACCAGACTGTTTTGATTACAGTGACCTTGTAATATAATTTGATGTCAGGTACTGTGATCCCTCTAACTTTGTTCTTTTTTCTCAAAATTGTTGCAGCTATTTGGGGTCATTTATGATTCCATATAAGTTTTTGAAATGTTTTTTCTAAATCTGTAACACAATTTCACTTTTTAAAAGGTGTATTGGTATCATATATTTGCGACTTTAGTTTCTGCAATGAATGACTGAAGAAAGAATTGTGACATGAGATGCTAAATTTCAATACACTTGATGTCAGAGCATGCAGAAGCCAAGTGTACTCACTCTGTGTCTTTAGAGAACACTCACTATATGCCAGATACCTTTGCAGAAATCACTTTATATAGTTTTATTTAGTTATCAAAATACCCTATGAAATATACACTACTATATACCACATCTTACAACTTTTAGAACTGGGGAAAGTTAAGCACAAAGATGTCATGTAATTTTTCCACTTCAGGAGCTAGGACAGTGATTTTCAAGCTTTAGGCCACATCAGAATCATCTGGAGAGCACATTAAAACACCCCCATAGTACCCGTTTAGTAAGTCTGGAGTTGGGCCTAAGAGTTTGCATCGTAAGTTCCCAGGTGGTGTTGATGCTACTGCTGCAGGGATGACACTTAGAGCATCTGAGCTAGAATTTGTCTAAGAGCGATTGAGTTCAGGCAGTCAGAATGCAGAGTCCATGGTCTTAAGTCCCATCTTAGTGACAACCAAAAATGTGGCCACATTACACATGTGACTAAGGTCACCTCCCCTGTATACACCTGTACTTGTCACATGGAGGGAAAGCTGCTGTTTCCATGCTGTATTTTTGTCACATCATAGTCCCTTCTGGAAGTTAAATAATTTCATGAAAGAAATTGTATAAAAGAAAAACTTTTACATGAAAAAAATCATGTCCCTAACTTTCCTTCATTGAATTGAGAAAATATTATCTTAATTCAAGATCAGCAACAGAGTTCCTTAGTCTAGATTTGCTAAGTATGAGTGAACTGCAGAAACACACCATGAGAATCCTTTTTATGCCAAATGGTACACTGGACAAAGTTGTAAAATCTGATCTCTGCCTCTAGTTTTTTACATTAATTTTCAGTGGAAAAAAATGCCACTCTCTATACCTGTCATCTTTTATAGAAATACAGTTTGTGATTTAAAAAAAAAGACAAAATTCTAGTTAAAACATTTAGAAATGTAGTGTTAAAACATACCAAAGATTTTATATAAATATGCATATACGTGTTGGTTGTTAATTTCCAGTATCTTATCAGTAAACCACAACTGATATTTCAGCATATGCTCCACAGTAGATATCAAATTCAAGATAATTGATTTCCAACACTTTCTAAGAGCTCGTTTTCCTTGTTTCAAAAAGAAATCATCTGGCCTTGTGCGGGAAACCAAAAATATGCAAAATATCCATGGATTTTCCTACAATCCAGACACAGAGTCAGATAGTTTGAAGTAAGGAATTGGTACATTTTCCATTATTGATTAAACACTATTTTAATTGTGAAAAAAAGCACTGAATAATCAAATGTTTTTAAACTGTAAAAACTTTACCTGAAAAATCAGGACAACAGAATATCAGAAATACATTTTTAAAATGTAAAAGAGTTTTTCAAACCCCGTATGTAAGTCAGACGGCATTGTCACTAGAATTTTTTGTAAGTTGGGGTGTATAATGTTGAAAATTGAATGCTTTCCTGCAGCCATGAATAGCATAATTTACTCAGAAGTCTTGGCTTCAAAAAATAGTAAAAGAAGATGATTCTACAGAAAGTTATCTCACAATCCATGTGTATACACACAAATCCATGCACACATAAACTATCGATCTGAGTGGTAGCGGTAAACATTACTGATGAAATGTAAATTATTTTGATTTGGAGATGAAGAAAGAATAGCTGGAAGACAGACCCCTAACTTATGAAGTTTAAGAGTATGCTTAAAAAAGGAAGAAATGAAATGAAACCAAAAGAATGGATCCTGAATGTTTTAACCTACAGTCAAAATATCACGGCAATCTATATTGTCCCATTTGCTGTCACCTGAGAAAGTCTGTATTCAAATTTGATTTACAGCCATTTTTGCTCATCTGACCTATTTCTAAATGCATCTGTTCCAAACATAGAGCAAATAATTTCTCATAATCTTTCACATGTGCTATTATAAGAAAAACAAGCTTTTTGCTTAACAGAATTTTACAGGACTTAAAAAATTAATTTCTACTCATTGTAATGGTGTCAGAGAAGCACATGTTCTTAATTAACTTCACATTAATAAACGAGGGCTTCGTTAGATATATGTACTTAACTGATATTTTCAATTGGGGGAGAGGGATGGTGTTATTCATGTGCAAGAATCCAAAAACTTTAGTAAGAGGAATGAGAAGATACAATGTCTTGCTGAAAAAAGAGTGTGTGCATTTTTACTTCCTTGTTCCTAGAGTTTGAAATAGTATTTGAAGAAATTTGTGAAGAAGTTATTGTGAAAAAAATGCCTTTGTCAAGAATAAAAATAAAACCAAAATCAAATATACAAAAAGCCTTACAGATTGGGTGGTCCCACACTGTAAAAGGTGATCGTCAGGCTATTGACAGGCTAGTGAAACAAACTAAATGCTGATGATCCAACAGTTATAGCCACTCCTCCTTCTTGATCATAAGACCTTTTTGGTTTAAGGGAGGGTTGGTCTTTTCTCCAGCACTGAGGTGGAAACTCTATTAAGCTAAAGAAATCCTATCAGTATCATTGCTCTTGCCCTAGGCTGCCAAAAGAATGCACCTGTGGCATAATTCCAGCTACTGAACCTAAGAAGAAATGACTTTGGTGAATGTTTTCCTTTTATTTATTTTTTCAAAACAGTTTGAAAGAACAGAGCCTTTCATTATGCCTCTGGATGTCACCATCTTCATAGTTGCTTAAAACTATGGCAGCATGTTGGAAATTGGGTAGATCCAACCAAAGAGAGAGAGCAACTGGTTCAGAAAAACTCAGTGAGATCATGGAAGAACTTAAGTCCTTACTAATGGCTTTGAGCTGTTGGATTAACTAACTCTGGAGTTGTTTACCTCTGGATTCTCATTACTTGAAATGAAACAAACCAAAACACTGTGCTATTAAAACATTTGGGGGGGTTGTTTTGGGAAACAGTCCAAGTGAAATAGTAAGATAATGTGCTCTTTCATTAATTAATTTGTTTCTATTCATACATTCAACAAACCCATATTGCATGTCTACATTGTCCAAGATGGTGGAATAGACAACAAAGATAAACACACTGATAATGCCTTATATTTTATAATATATTATAGATTGAAAAGTGTTTTACAAACATTATTTCATGATTTTCCTACTCCCAAAATAAACCCATATTGAGGAAGTGAAGCTGAGGGAGTTGGAAGCTTGCAAAGTCACAGCGCTGGGTGTTAATATCTCTGACTCCAGCTAAGTTTCTAAACAACACCCTACTTGCTTCCTCCATGCATGTTCAGTTTCCAGCTTCACTGAGTTCAGAAACAAGTCTAACTTGATTCCAAATCCCAAAGCTTTATCTGTCCTGGAGGTGAGTAGAGGACCTGAGAGCCACAACCGCCCCCCCACCATGTCCCACTCCCACCACAAAATCCATCAATTTGTGTTAATGGAAGCTCTAGTTAGGCAATTAGAACTGTTTAGTCTTTGGGGATACAGGGAGAAAGTACTAGACTTTGTAATATATTTAATTTTAAATATTTTCTTTAAAAAGCAAAATGCTTATGTATGATTCATAATGTACACAAGATGTTACCTCCGTCAGGCACAAACTTATAGATAAGGAGAATCATACCTCTAACTGATGTTTCATCCTCATTAACACTACTGCAAATAGGGCTGTGTGATCACAATATGTGAAGATCACTGATCTGGTTGTTTCTGATTGGCAGACTAGATAGTGACTTGCCTACAAGCCTATTTTTCTTCCCAGACTGAATGTTTTCTTACTGCTGTGTCATATGTATCGGGCAATAACCATATCCTATGCTCAGCAATGTGCGAGAACCCACTTCCTACCCAGATGATCCAGCCCAAGACAGTTTTTGCCAACATACATTTCCTTATCATTGGGTTGTTATTAAAAACAACAACAACAAGGTAATTTATGTGCAAGAACTTTCTAAGTTATAAAACCCTTTATAAAAGTGTTAAGTTCAAACCAGTGGCTGAAATTAAAGTGCTGGGAATCATGATGGGAACTGACTTGTATTGAGTGCTTCTGTCTGCTTGTCAGATGCTACCTCACTGAGTCTCCACAAAATGCTGAGTAGATGACAGACCTATAGCAGGTGAGTACAGAACTTACATGTGTGTGTTTATGTACAAGGAATTTCTCATTTGGTCCTTAGGACAAGTCTTGGGTGTATTTATTCATGTGAACCATAAGAAATTGTTGCTTTTGTAGCTAAGTCAATATCAGCAATTTTATATGATTCCAACTAATAATGTTACAGTACATATGAGGAAATGGAAGCCAAGCAAATTTAAGTGACTTCCAAGGTTGAAAAACAAATAGGTAGAGAACTAGAACTAGAACCTTGGTCTTCTGACCTGTCTCCAAGCCTCCTACTGTACAAAGTAATCATCCAAGACAGGATCTTAAACAGTAGACAGCAAGCACCCTGAAACACGCAGCACTCTTTGTCACCCAAAAGGCAAGTCTTTCAGCGGGAGTGCTCATGTCCTTGGTGAGGGGCACAGTGCACTCTGCTTCAAAGATAGGATGTGTTATAGCACATGCAAAGTATTCTCTATGCAGCCAGACTGTTGCCCTGTCTCTAAAATCCATGGCAAGTGAGACAAATTAAATACTATCATATATTAAGGTGCCATAGCAATAGTTAACTGCATTTTGAAGGGCTATGCACATTTAACTGAAATTTACATTAGATTGCTGATGACCCCCTAGATTTTGTTAACTGTTATTTGAAGACAGTCTTGAAGAATGGTGTCGCAACCCCCAACAGAATAGTACAGACCACTACAAAGAAGCCCTCACCTTTGCCAGAAGGTGATTTTTAGAAATTCTGCTATCTCAGTGGACTCTCTTGACTAACTATATGTCCTTGCACTCTTATTCAGCTACTCATGGGACAGCCTTTTTCTGCCAAGAATGCCCTTCTATTCCTTGGAGCTGAATCTAGCATTTCTTCAAAAACAAAACAAATGAAATAAGAGGAGAGGAGAAACCACAAACATCTTCATAATCTTAACATCCTACATTTAACTCTTGAGGAGCTGCCTGTACTCTTTAATTAACTTTCAAGAAAAGTAGATATACGACCAAAATTATAAATTTTGTTATGTTTGAGCTGAAATCCTTATAGTTCAGGCCCAGCCAGGTAGCTCAGTTGGTTAAGAGCATCATCTCAAAATACCAAGGTTGCAGGTTCAATCCCCAGCCAGGGTCCATACAAGAATCAACCAATGAATGCATAAATAAATGGAACAACAAATTGATCTCTCTCCCCCCACCTTCCTTTCTCTAAAAATTTATAAATAACATTTTAAAAAAGAAATCGCTATTTAAAGCTTGGTTAATGATTTAAAAATAAATCAGTAGTCTGTCTTTAGAAATACTCATAATTCTCTCTAGTAATTAAAGGAAATAATTAAATGTACAGGTGATGGAGTGCATAAGGTTGTATTCGAGCAATAGCCTTACTTTAATTTCCTCTATTAAAAGAAACTGGAAGAACATAAAGACCATCCAAATTTTAGGAATCCAATAAATATTAATATTTATCAAGTCCCATATTTATGGTAGTTCTGTTATCCCACAAGGTCATTTCTGGCACCCATATGATTCTTTAATTACAAAGTGAGGATGGGCTACACTAGACCAAGACATGCAGCTAGTTTTACCAGGTACCAATGAAAAACACAAACATTGCTGTCTTATTGAAAGTCTATACATAATAACAAGATATTTTTGAAGACAAATATATTTACCTATTATCACATAAAAATCAGTATGTGCATAAATATGAATGTTCAATTTTAGGTATGATTTAAATTGTGTATTCATCTGTTTTGACAATACTTGTAACCTTAAACAAGTTGCCCATTTGATATTGTGTTCATTTGGAGTGTTTTCTCCCCATCGATTTAGCTTGCTCTTTGATTTTTGGTCTTATTGCCTAGCTTTTGGCATAGTGAGAAAGCAATTTTCTCCAGAGTAAAAATTAGTACTGCATCATGAATTATTCAACTCAACACATTCCTTCTTGCAGCACCCTATGCTCTTCCAGCCCCAATGTTTTAAGTCTTCCCTTTCACGGATTCCAATCCCCATTCAACCCCCTGCCCTTCACTTTTACCTCTTCCCAATATAGCCATCTAGCAGGGTGGCACCCTGGCATCTGATTAAATTTACTTTGTGTTTAAATTTCAACTCACATAGCTGTCTTTGAGCTGGAGTGTTTGAGTGCAATCACATGAGGTGGGCCGTTTCCACAAAAAACAACTTCAAATAATTTTTGTGAGATAGGAACCAGCCTTTAATAACTTCGCCTTAAAATAAACCCACTGAGAAAAGCCTAATCAAACCCCGGATGCTTAAATAAATGAAATATCCTTTTTCTTTAAAACCTCTATATTTGGCAATATTAATATTTTCTTTTCCTCTATATAAAACCTCTTTCCTGTATATATTGTAGCTACAGTTCAGTTTTTTTCCTCTTCTCAATTTATTACTCAGGAAAATATTATATATTTAGATAGATATAGATACATATATAGATAGATATCTGGATATAGATACCTAGTTTGATATCGATACAATATAGAAATATCCTAATCCTGCTCCTCCCTTAAGACAAATTTTATTTTATTTTTTAATTTAATCTTCATTCTCTTTTTCCCATTACCATTTAGTCACTTTATTTACTCCTTTATTTACTCCTCCTCTGAGCAATCACCACACTATTGTCCATATCCATGAATCCTTATTTTTTTTTGCTCAGTCTCTCCACCCCTTAACCTTCCCCCCCATTAGCTATAATACAAATTTTAATCAAATAATTACAAATGAATGTTTATCTATTTTAAGTATACATCTTTGCATTTTTCATGAATTATATTACTTATGAAATTTTTAAAAGCCACACTCTTCAAATGACCCAAGGTTGACTTTGCATAGAGGAGGGTTTGGAGTTGCACCTTACCTATACTTATGATATAATGTGAAACTGAAAGGATTTTAACAAATATTGATATGGAAGGACAAAGGTGCAAAAGTGAAAGAATAACATCTCCTTCAAAAGTTTTCCAAATGACCAAAAGCAATGTATAAACATCCTGTTGAACTGTTGTAACAGTTTACTCCTGAGGTAATTTTCCTATTTAGAAGATCCTCCAGAAGCAAAGTATTGGGTTGGCCAAAAAGTTCACTTGGTTTTTTTCTGTGCAATGGCTCTAGTAGTGCTTAGTTGTCTTTAACTTCATTCAAAACAATTTTGTTAGATTGTATTGTGACAGCTGTCATATCAGCATGCAATAAAAAACTTATCAAAATTGGTGAGTTTTGTGATACCATTTTAATATTAAAGATGGAAGAAAATGTGCAACATTTTTGGCATATTGTGCTTCATTATTTCAAGAAAGGTAAAAATGCAACTGAAATGGGAAAAGATTTGTGTGGTGTATGGAGAAGGTGCTGTGACTGATCAAATGTGTCAAAAGTGTTTCAAGAAGCTTCATGCTAAAGGTTTCTTGCTGGACAATACTCCATGGTCGGGTAGGTCAGCTGAAGTTGATAGAGAGCGAATAAAGACATTAATTGAGAACAATCAATGTTATACTATGTTGGAAATAGCCAGCACACTCAAAATATGCAAATCAAAGTTATTGATGAAAATAAAAAATGTATCTTTTATTTTATGGAAAAAAACTAAATGTACTTTTTGGCCAACCCAATATTTACCTATCATTCTATTGCTTCAGTTTCCAGGACTTATCCTGTGCTATTAGTCATTCGAAATTTACCGGTCATATAATAGTGTGGAAAAAAACTCAGATTGTAACAGGGAAAAATTATAATAGTGGGAAATTATAACCCACCCTGACTTCCTTTGACATTGTTTCTGTAAGTTCTGACTCTGACTAATATGTAGCTTGTAGATGAACAGCATGTTTGTATAAGAATCCTGGGAACTAACTTCAAAAGAAACAGGCCCCAAACTTCAGGCATCCCAGCTCTGGGACATTTGCTGACCTTCAACCATGGAACCAGTAAGATGTGACGCCAGGATGACTAAAGCAGGATGATGCACGCTGGACCATCACTTGCCTTAAGGGGATGGACCGTATTAGGCTGCACACAGGGAACTTTGCGAGCCCCCACCTTGATCTCTTTGTTCTGTTCCCTTCCTCCTCCTTATAAAAACCTCTGCCTCCTCTGAGAAGTGGAGGTGGGCTTTGTGACATAAAGTACCCATATTCTAGGAGATGCGCTTTGAGACTTGAGCCCCTTATCTTCCCGGTGGCCGGCATTTGCAAATAGACCACTTTGCTTTACATCCACACCTGCCTCTGGAGTATTGGCTTTTGTAGCAGCAGGCAGCGGGACCTGCATTTGGTTATATGATCACCCAATTCCAGGGACCTGGGATGATTATTAAATAAACATAATCCTTAAAATATACAATTCCATTTATGCATAAATGATTATTGCTTGTTAACTGTATGGTTTTCTATTCAAACAGATTCAATTTGGACAAGATAGGCCTCTTTAAATTAGAAAGTATGTCACATTCCTTTTGACGGAGACGGCTTAATATGTATGTAAACTTCAGAATTTAAAACACTGAAAATATGTTTAAATGAATCTTGATTTTGATAAATAGATGGCATTAGACTTATTTTTGTGGGCCAGTAGCATGCTGCTATATGCAGCATTTCACTGCTGTTGCTGAAATGATTAATTTTAACTGTGTGCCAAAATTTAAAATTTATATTCTGATATGTTCCAATGCAGCAATGTTCAATTTGTATTTTAGCAGATTCCTTGAAGATGTTAACTTTGTGATTTTTGATTTATGCTTCCAAGTGTGATTTTACGGTTTGAATAATCAATGTTTCTCTTCTCACCCGCTCCCCACCCCATCCTCTCTCTATCTCACCTCTCAATGTCATGTTGTATTTGTGAGAAGAGAGATTCTGGTGCAATCCCCTGGGGTTAGCTGATGAGCACAGACCATATGTTCCTGACTTTCTTCAGAGATTACTGTGTGTGTTACATCGACAAACCAACTCCCCCAAACAATTCTGGAGAACTTTATGCTACACAAACAGCTTGTTAATGAGTTGAGGTAGCAGCTGCCATATTTTAGTAATATTTATTAAATTGTTATGAGGCATGAGACTATATTGCTTTTATCTCTGTGATGAATTAGTTAAAAGCTAGGTTTTGTTTTTGAAAATAGCTTTCTTAATTAACTCTCCTGTAGATTCTTTCTTCATATGTGTTTCAAATATTTTCCCTCCTAATACTGGTATTTATTTAGGGAAAAACAAAGAACAAAGATCCTCAAAGACTTTTTGAATGTTCTTTTACCTAATTCATGAGATCAAAAGCAAGATGGTAAAGTATTATGACTAAAGGTTTTGTACAGCCTCTATGTACCCCAGACTCTGGTGAGAAGTTTAAGTGAGAGAATGAAAGTAATGTGCCCCACAGTACATACTTAATGTAAGTATATACTTTCATTATTATAATTGTGCTGGTTATTCCAGTAGCTTATCAAGGTATACAATTTTAAATATTTAAATACAGTTGAAACAGGATTCAGGTGCAATTCTAAAATACTATCCCCAATTGCATTTAAAAAGCTTCCAGTTTTGTTTAATCATTGCTTCATCTAAACTAGACCACAATGGCTTAGCATATAAATTAGATATATCACCACTCTCCAAATAAACCCGTTTAAATCTTTCTTCTATAATTTATACCTATGAGATTTAAATAACTCTGTTATGCCTCAGTTTCCTTTTGTATTAAATGGTAATAATGACTGTTACTACCTGGTAATTTGAGTTAAATGAAATAGTGCATATAAAGTGTTTTGCAGATAGACAGTGGTCAAATGCTAAAAGTAACTTTAAGCTTAAAACAATTGATATAACTATTCTTAAAAATCACCATTTCCTTACAAAGTTTTTCTATTTTTAACCCCCCCACCAATAATGGCTGTTAGTGTTTATTGAAAATTTAAGGAGTGCTAGCCAAGATGGAGGCATAGGTAGAAATGCTTCACTCCCTCCCACAACCAAAAGAAGGATAATAACCAATTTAAAAACAAAAACCAACCAGGACTGTCAGAAAATCAAACTGCATTGAAGTACAACAACCAAGGAGTTAAAAAGCATTCATCCAGATTGGTAGAAGGGGTGGAGATGGGCAGGGAGTACCTTTGGCAAGGCAGTGGATGGTGCGGGCTAGGTGGTGGCTGGTGGGTCAGGAGATCCCACATTCACATGCAGATAAGCCGGAATGAACAACTCGGGAGTGAGACAGATGGGGCAACCCAGGGTTTCAGCACAGGAAACTAAAGACTCAAAACCTCTAGCTGTAAAATCCTGTGGGGGTTGTGGTGGTGGGAGAAACTTCCATCCTCACAGGAGAGTCCACTGAGAAGCCCAGGGGATCCTAGAATGTACACAAATCCACCTGCGTGGGAATCAGCACGTGAAAGAGCACAATCCGCTTGTGGGAAGTACGAGAAGTGGCAGAAAGTGTTGGGAGAGCTGAGCAAGAGGCATTGTTCCCTCTCGGACCCCTCATCCACAGACAGCTCCACGACACAGGGAAGGGGCTGCCCCACCCTGGGGAACACCTAAGGCTCCTCCGCTTACAACATAACAGTTGTAAGCTGTTATGCGTACATAACGGTGCGCAGAGACAAAGAAATAGGGCCTAGAAGAAAGAACAGATCAAAACTCCAGAAAAAGAACTAAGCAACAAGGAGGTAGCCAACCTAGCAGATGCCGAGTTCAAAATACTGGTAATCAGGGTGTTCACAGAATTGACTGAGTTCAGTCAAAAAATGAAGGCTCTACAAAGTGAAATAAAGGAAAATATACAGGGAACCAACAGTGAAGGGAAGAAAACAAGGACTCAGATCAACTATTTGGAAAAAAATCAAGTAATAAACATCCAACTGGAACAGAATGAAGAAACAAGAATTCAAAAAAAATAGGAGAGGCTGAGGAACCTCTGGGACAGCTTTAAATGTTCCAAAATCCAAATCATCAGGGTGCCAGATGGAGAAGAGGAAGAGCAAGAAACTGAAAACTTAACTGAACAAATAATGAAGGAAAACCTCCCCAATCTGGCAAAGGAAACAGACTTCCAGGAAGTCCAGGAAGCTCAGAGGGTCCCAAAGAAGTAGGACCCAAGAAGAAACACACCAAGACACATAATAATTAAGTTACCCAAGATTAAAGATAAGGAGAGAACCTTAAAAGCAGCAAGAAGAGAGTTACCTACAAAGAAGTGCCCATAACACTATCAGCTGATTTCTCAAAAGAATCCTTACAGGCAAGAAGGGGATGGAAAGAAGTATTCAAAGTCATGAAAGCCAGGGAGCTATATCTAAGATTACTCTATCCAGCAAAGCTATCATTCAGAATGGAAGGGCAGATAAAGTGCTTCCCAGGAAAGGTAAATTTAAAGGAGTTCAACATCACCAAGCCCTTAATATATGAAATGTTAAAGGGACTTATCTAAGAAAAAAGAAGATCAAAACTATGAACAGTATAATGACAACAAACACAATTGTCAACAACTTAACCTAAAAAAACAAAACCAAAAACAAACTAAGCAAACAACTAGAACAGGAATAGAATCACAGAAATGGAGATCACACGGAGGGTTATCAGTGGGGTGGGGGGAGGGGGGGAATGGGAGTAACGGTACAGGGAATAAGAAGCATAATTGGTAGGTGCAAAGCAAACAAAGGGGAGGTTAAGAATAGTATAGGAAATGGAGAAGCCAAAGGTCTTATATGTAAGACCCATGAACATGAACTAAGGTGGGAGGGATGTGGGAGAGTGCAGGGGTGCAGGGCAGAGAGGGATAAAGGGGAGGAAAAAATTGGGATAACTGTAATAGTATAATCAATAAAATATACTTTAAAAAATTAAATAGTGCTGTGCACCATGTTAAGCATTTTACCTGTGTGCACTCATTTGAACCTCACAAAAATCTCTATAGGTAAGTATATTATTAACCCATATTATGTACAAGGGGTTAAGGTACAGAAAGGTGAAGTAACTAGCCCAAGACCATCTACTAGTAAGTTGCCTACTCTCTTTACTCTGGAACTCTGCATTTTCCCTTAAAGATCTTGGGGTTTCTTTTGTAATGAATAAAAATAGTAGATATTAAAAATAATTGCTGAAAATAATAATTCACTCAGTCCGCAACTCTCATTTGGCTAGGACAATTAGATTTATTTCCCAGTGCTATCCCACTGGACAGAACCAGAGACATCCAGACTGGAACAAATCTTAAAGGTCATTTAGTTCAGCAACTCACCTGGAAAGCCTATTGCTTCTCCAGCACGTCCTTATTTTCTTTTGTCAAAAGCAATTAGGAAAGCAGAAATGTAGATCAAGGGACTCAGCATCCATCTGAGAACAGGAACCACAAAGCATAAGAGGCAACTAGTTAGGGGCCTGAGCCACCTCGCAGTCTTCAGTTCCTTATTTGTAACATGCAAGTAATAACAGCAACCTCACACGTTTAGTGTGAGGCTTAAATTAGAAAAAGTAATATATTAGAATATATATTGTAAATGTGCTATGTGATTAGTTTTCAAAATGTGCTACTTCTATGTTGGTGATAAAGATAAGGAATATATTTACGGATGAAGAAGAAATACAGAATACATTTAGAAAGACAAATATTTTAATATATAGTTCAGTGTAAAGGTCACTGAGATAGCTAAACAATATAGTACACATCCTAAGAGTCCTGACATCGGAAAGCAAGCAATTTCTTCAAGCAGCCCAAAGGGAAAGCCAAATGAAAAGCACTGAATAGTTCTCAAGGGTGGTTCGATCTGTACATAAAAATAATCCTTATACTGGGAGATTAAAAGAGATAGGAAAAATTTACCTCAAGAGATAGGACTACTATCCCTGCAATTTATGCTTAGTTCCAGACATGCTGCCTGTGGAGTATGAGGCCTCCTGCCCCGGCTATATCTCCTGCCTGTCATCATCCACTTCTGCAGCTTATTAGCAATTCCAGCTGGGGAAAATGAAAAGCACTGGCTATTAAACCTATGAGAATGGTCATTTGTTTAGCAAATTGTTAGGCTCTGGTGGGAAACAGGTCCAATTTATTGACTAAAAGAGGTCATGGAGATGTCAACAATCTGTTCTAAACCTGTTCTTAATACCTGAAGCAAAGGTGTAAGCAATAATAAAGAGTATTTCAAGATGCAAATTTAACAGTAGAAATGAAGGTGTTAAGGAGCAGCAACCTACTCCTTAGCAAGTAAGAGCTCCACTTTTTTCGATGCACAAAGAAGCAAAGAGTTCTTAAGGTAGAAGAAAGAAAAGCAGAGCATCATTAATGGTGAGTGTGTGGTTAATAGAGAATTAATGAGCTTGGAGAAAACTTGGAACAGAACATCTGCTGTTGGAACATAGAGTCAATAAGAATCAAAGTATTACTGAGTAATGAGTAGGACCCAACTGTGATTAAAGAGCACAAATGAGGTATGATCCAAAGATAAAAACATCAGAGAAAACAATTATTTCTGAAGTTGAAAAAATTGATGTGGAAGAAGGTAAAGGAAGTAAGGTCTTGGGGGGAAGGTAGAGGTAAACTCTTCAAGGTGTTTAGATAAAAAGGAAGTAAGCATGAAGTTGACAGAAAAATGTACTCTCATTGCAGTGAAAATCTTCCTCTTCATAGTGGCTATGCCACCCTCAAGGACTGTTGGACTCATTGCAATATTGGTGAGGATATGAGCATAAATGTCCAAACTTCCTTTCTACATGTCTTCTCATAAAACTGTCACTTTTAACCATGACTTCCTGCTCAAACTTCTTTTGTGAACTGTCATTTAAGATATTGTGCCGCCTTCTACCTCTTAATGAGCCTTCTTGGTCTACCTTTATGACTTGTCTTCTTGCTTCCATATGTGTGGACATAGCTGAGAGTCAGCTTTGGCTGGCTGTTCTCCATAGAACATCCTCCAACAGTTCTCATTTACTTGTGCAACTTCACCTAGCACATTAAACAAGGCTGCAACAGTGGGGCACAGAAGAACCACAGAGCTTCAATCCACAGGACTGGGCATGTGCTAATTTAATGTAGAAATAGGAAGAGGCTAAAGTTCAGAGCCTGGCTGAGTTGAAGAATAGTGATGTTACCTGTAGTTGTAAGGAACTCTTGTTAAGAGGTTGGGGGGCAATGCATGCAATAAGGTCGAGTTTGGAATAATGTTAAGTATCTACCTAGCTTCTCATATATGTCTTTAATATCATCATTTTGAGTTAACATCCACATTTCCATCTGCCTAATGTATATCTCCACTTGTGACATACATAATACTGTACTTAACAAATCCCATTTCCTTCCCTTTTGAGTTTACAAGAAGACTCCATTTCAGTTATGTTGGGGTCATATGGCTCTGTTTTGGTCAATGAGATGTGGGCAATAATAACTGCATTTATAGGACTGACCATAAAACCCTGTTCACATTCTGTCTTCGCTTCATTAGCAACCTCAGAAATCACATGTTTAAGATGGTATCATCACAATATGGAAGGAACTTGAGTTGTCATACCACTGATTTAAGAACAGATGATACAGAAAGGGAGGAGAAGAGTCATCAAGGAACATGCATAGAGGACCCATTGACAAGGCCAAGTGGGGGAAAGACTGAGGGTGGGAGGTGGGGGTGGGTGGGGCTGGGAAAAGTGGTGGCAGAAAAATGTTGACCAAAAAAAAAGCAGACAGGGTGATTCTGGGAATAGTGTGGGAAGTTAAGAAGCCAAAGAACTGTGCTGCCCATGGACATGGACTAAGAGGTGTGGGGATGATGGGATGGGGTGCAGGATAGAGGGGATAAACGGGGGAAAATGGGAGAACTGTTAATAGCATACTCAATAAAATATACAAAAAAAAAGAACATATGTCAGAGTCCAAGTCAATAACATGTGATACATACACACTGAGAAAGTGGAAAGAGATGCAAAGGGACAGGTTACATAAATGAAGACATGTTTTACAAATAGCAGTGAAGAATGACTCAAAGTTACCAGTAATGGGGAGACAGTCCCACTCCTAGGCCTAAAGAGGCAAGTGAAGGAAATAAGTTGCAGAACCCAGAGAATGTTGCATGGGGAATGCCACTTCATTGGAGAATTTCCCTTCAGAAGAAGTATGCTGCCAGCAGACACAGCATTGCAGAAATAAACACTCCAACCTAACCCCACCTCTGTTCTTCATCATCTTCTGATGTGCCTTCCATTGATGAAACCCAACCAGAAATAGGCAGGAAAGGAGCTGATGTCTCTATTTTCATTTATATCTTTATAGTCCATCCTATATATGTCTCACAGATGTTCTTTCTAAAGTACAGCTGCAACAATTATTTTCTCTTCTCAAAATAATCAAATTATTCTCTGTTAATCCAACTTCTTCATTCTGACATTCATGTCCTCCGCAAATAATCTAGCACATCATCCTATGAGTATATCGAAATAAACAGCTTGTTGTCCACAAATGTGCTTCAGGCTAATGGACTTTTAGGAATGAGTTTTTATGTTGTTTAATAGCAGTCGGTAACTTTTCTGACATATTTTTTTTTCTGGTCAGATACATACATGTCCATCCCTCTTATAAGACTATGCCTTCTTCATCTATCAAAGGGGCTTCAGTAAAATACATGAGTCTATCACCTCCTTGGGTAGACACCTTGACCTTTAAATCACTGATCTTGATTCAACCAGCGAGGCATGAGGATTCAGTCAGGGCATCCTGACCATAAGAGCAGCTTAGCTCTTTCAACACGTATGTATACAAAATGGTTTCCAAGTAATTTTGAGATGATTTGTAAAATAATTAAGGAATGTGTGTTCACTCAGTAGCAACTGTTCATTGACTGAAGGAGGTCAACAAGTACATGTGGACTTGTTACCTTCAAAGTGGTTAATGAACACTGGTAACTTTGACATTTACATCTTTTGTCTTCAGTTTCTCTATTACTAATCATTCAAAGACAGCCGATTAATATCCACGCTTCTGTATGCTACTCAACCCAACAAGTTTCCAGTCTGAAATAAACACACTCTAAAAATCCATTTGTCATAATTCTATCTTCAGTGTACATAACAAATGCTACCTCTTCCTCAAAGCTTTGGCGCCTCAGCCCATACCTCCAAATACCTATCTTATGTGAGTCAAGTGGCTTAGCTGATACAGTATTAGCTTTGGAATAGGAAAGAATTAAATTTGAGTCCTATTTCTGAACCTGTGCAAACTTAGGCTAACTGTACAACTTATCTAAACTTCTGTTTCCTCCTCTTTAAAATGAAAACAATTATACATATCTGAGAGGTGACATAGTAGGTCTTAAAGAAATATTTGTTTCTTCACTTTTACTTTCCTTTACTTACTGCTATATTGAGGTATGTATGTTAATTATCTTCTTCTCTAAGCTGTATAACTTATATGAGATTTATAATATGACTATGTCACTGTTCTCTAAATCCTTATCAGAACAGAATTTTGTATATACCGAACACTGAATGAAGAAGTAAATGAATTAACATTGAATTTATGTAAAGTATACTTTTCATCACTTGAAGGAAAGACACAGTACATATTTCCAAAAAAATCTACTGAAAGGTGTTATATAGCTTCCCTTTAATAATAGTTACCTATCAAGGGTATCATGACTGATTACTTTTATGATGTTTCCTACTTAAATTACTCTTTCTTCTAAAAGCATTTTCTTTACAGTTCCTTGATGGAAAAAAAAAATCACTCCTAATTGAAGATTTTCCCTCTCAATATAGCAATTTAAAGGCCCCCTATCAAAATGGGCACTATTCTTTAAGAAGTTAATTGATTTCCATACATAGATTTCACTAAGATTTTTCCCTTTAATCTTAAGTATAAATCTGGAAAATCTAGAGAGCTTATTAAAATACCACAGAGGGAATGGACAGTTTGTAACTGAAATTACTTCAGATAATCATTATTTTAACTTATGAGAAATCAAAACCATTCTAGAGCAATATGAAAACACACACACACACACACATTTTGGCTAAAGTACTAAGTTTAGGTCTTGAGACCATAGAATGCAGGTCTTTCCTCAGGCCATTCTGCCTCCAGTGGCTGCAACTGCAACCATATCTATACATAGCCTAGCTCAGCCTCTCCAGCATAGACTGGAGCTCTCCACTATGGCCAGCCTCTTCTTCTTTAATTGAAACTGCTTTTTTTTTTCCTCTTTCAGTGGCTATTGGGACATGAATATTGGAAGCCATTCCCTGAAGTTCTTGACTCTGAACTCTTGAGTGTCACTTTACACCAAAAGTGTTCAGCTTTACCTCAGAGGAAAAGGAAAGAGAAAGAGTCTGGGGACCAACATGCCTGATTCCATTCTCAAACCGATCACTTTGGGCCCTCTATTCTGTTCCATTGATCTGTGTGTCTGCTTTTATAGAAATAAACCCATACATACTTAGTCAATTAATATATGACAAAGAAGGCAAGTCCATATTTACAATGGGGTAAATACAATCTATTCAATAAATGGTATTGGGAAAGTTGGACAGATACATGTATAGAAAAAGAAATGACCACCTTCTTACACCATATACAAGAATAAACTCAAAATGGATTAAAGACTTAAATGTAAGACTCAAATCATAAACTCCTAGAAGAAATCATAAGTGGTAAAAACTCTGACATTTCTCTTAGAAATATTTTTTTCTGATCTATCTCCTTGAGCAAGGATAACAAAAAATAAATAATTAACAAATAGTATTACATTAAACTAAAAAGTTTTGCACAGAAATGGAACCATCGACAAAACAAAAAGGCAACCTATTAAATGGGAGAGACATTTGCTTATCACACCACCAATAAGGGGTTAATATTCAAAATTTATAAAGAACTCATACAACTCAACACCACAAATAAAATCCAATTAAGAAGTGGGGAGAGGACTTGAATAGGTACTTCTCTAAAGAGGACATACAGAGGGCCAGGACACATAGAAAAGATGCTCAACATCACTAATTGTCAGAAAAATGCAAATTAAAACTACAATGAGGTATCACCCCAAACCCATCGGATCGGCTGTCATCGACAGATCAACAAACAACAAGTGCTGGCAAGGATGTGGAGAAAAGGGAACCCTTGTGCACTGCTTGTAGGAATGCAGACTGGTGCAGCCACTGTGGAAAACAGTGTGGAGTATTCTCAAAAATTAAAAATGGAACTGCCTTATGACCTAGTGATTCCACTTGGGAATATATCTGAAGAAACTCAAAACACTAATTTGAAAGAATATATACACCTCTGTGTTCACTGCAGAGTTATTTTCAATAGTCCAGACATGGAAGCAACCCAGTGAATCAGCTCCTAGAACATGTCTTTTTTTGGAGAACTAAACAGAGCTGCAACCAACATCCCAGAATTAGGGTGTAGAAAGAGAAGATTACAGAAAGTCCTACAAAGTTGCTTCATATTTTTAGTTTAGGTTTTAGGAGCTTGGTACTATACACTGTATTAAGTTTAAGAAATAAGTGAATAAATTAATGGATTAGTTAAATAATTACATGTCCTCATTTATCTTTTCCTGAGTTATATAAAGTATAGTACAGTTAGAATCTGGACTTTCGACCTGATATTCTGTCAATTCAAACTAGAAAGGGTGAATAAATGAGTGAATAAATGAGTAAATAAATGAATGCACCAAGTTGTTTTTTTTTAACATCAGATAGAAATATGGCCTTTCCCCCGATTAATATAGGTTCATAAGGCCTGATTGTATAAAAACTTTGGGGTTTATGAATCCCCTTTTCTTCTTTGAACTACATACTGCAAATCCATCCCATTCAGAGAGTCAGCACATGTGGTATTGTTATCTAACTGTAAGGCATTTCTCTATTTCCTTATAGTAAGATAGCCAAGAATCACAAATATTATTTTCTTCTTCTAAACTATCTCTTATTTGCCTCTGCCCCAGGAACTGTTGCAAAGATAAAAATCTGCCCTTTGTTTGATCTGGTACACAGGGGAAATAGTTTTTATATATCTTTTTTCTTCCACATTGCATCTGAAAAATTATAAAAGTATCCAGATAAGCTGTGTGCTTCTTCATGATGTTTTCAGTTTCCTTTCTCATAATTTCAATGAATATGAAGTGATAGCTAAGTGATTACCAAGTAATAATTTAGTAATACCTAAGTGATTAGAAGCAGGGGTTTTTAATGTAACAAGTATGTAAGGCTTTATTTTTTATAAGGTAACATCAGCTATTGTGTACAAAATATTCAATGATTTTTCAACTTTAGATGCTTTACACATTTATAATTAAATGCTCCCGTTTTCGATCAGTCAGTGCAATATCACGAATAATATTGGAGGACTCGAAGAGGAATCCAAACAAAGCTGTTATATCAATAAACAATTCAGTGATTGCTTCTGTTTTGTTTATAATAATTACATATAATACTTGAAAACTAAATAGAGACAAATTTTTCTATAAAGGAAAACATGAGTAGCCTAAAGCCCTCAAGACCTTTGTTTTTTGTCTCTCAAATTTATGAGGGATTGCTTAATTTCTAGAATAGACTTCCTCCTCCCTATATTATCTTAGGCAAATAAAACTTGGTCCTTCATGTTCCTTTTACCATCCATTGCTGTTTATCTAGACAATTTGCTTTCCTTCTGACTATAGATAGGTACAGCACTACCTTTTTTGGGGGTGGAGGGGGAACATAGATCAATATCCAAAGCATAGGTTTATAGTAAAATTATCAATTAGAATATAAATAAGCCCACACCATATCACAGAAATAAAAATATTTAGCAAACACTTTGTACCATGTCCTAGGTCCTATTCTAAGCCCTTTACATATATAACCAAATTTGAGATATGTAACTTCTTTAAAGTACAATTTTTGGTCTTGTGTAAGGTGTCTGTGTACCTGATATCTAGTCTACACCTGAGCCCTCATATGGTAGAAATAAGAACTCAGAGAACTAAGTTTAACCCACTGAGTTCATCCACTTCTTTGACAACTAATATCTCTTTGAAAAAAAATACCCATATTGTTAAAAAAAGGAGGGGGTCAGATTTCCTTTATAGAATAAAACCAATTCATTCATTCATTCACTGAGCATTTACTACAATCAATGAATTGATTCAGAGCAAAAATCTGAAGGTGAAACAATCAATGAAGATTCTGCCTTCCAGAAGTTGGGTGAGGGCAAGTTGGTTGCTCTTATCTTGGTTACTGTCATATAGAATTACCCTGATTCTTGGACTCATGACCCCCTTTCAAGATGGACAGAATTTTCTTAAATGTTTAAGATGCATTTTTGGATATCCAAGAACCTCTGATTTCTATTTCTACTTACTAGGGAGCTCAGAGAATTGTGTTTGGAACCTGACCAACAGAACTGGATTTGAGGTGGCTACAACTTTCCCAGGAATCAATCTAAATATGGAAGAGTGGTTCCTAATGGCGGTCCTACTAAGACTGTTAGGATTCTCCTAAACCTAAGCAACTCGATCCAGAGAGGGCTTGATCTTCTACACACTGTGGCTGGAGAAAGGGTCTGCTGATTATATGGACAATTCCACACTTGTATTCCACTCACTGTAGCTCACTTAGGAGAGAGAATCATTTGCCCTTATATAGTCAGAAAGTCTGAACTGTAGATAACGTCTTATTGACCACAAATGAGGCCAAGACACAGAAATATCTATTCCTAATGACGATAATTCTTTGCATGTGCAGTACTTTATTGGTATATAAGGTATATTTGCCTTTATCATTATCTTTTAGCATAGATGAATAGGCTTTTATTTCCTTATTCCACTGACAAGAAATCCAAGTCTCCAGAAAGGCTAAATGGGTTGCGAAGGCACAGAGGGTTAAGTTGAAACCTGGGCCCAGTACTTCTGCCTCTCAGGCCAGTCCACATTCTAAGGTCCTATAAAGTTGTTAAAATTATCCCAGCAGTGTTCTGGCCAGTTGGCTCAGCTGGTTGGAGTGTTGTCCTGCACACCAAAAGTTTGCAGGCTGGATCCCCAGTCAGGGCGCATACTTATGTTGTCAGTTCAGTCCCCAGTCTGGGCACATATAGAAGGCAACCAATCAATGTTTCTCTCTGTTTCTCTCTCTGTCTCGCCTACCTCTCTCTTGCCTCTCTGTCTCTGTCTTTCTCTGTCTCTGTCTCTCTTCCTCACTCTCTAAAATCAATAAAAACATATCCTTGACTGAGGATTTAAAAAAATTATCCCAGCAATTTGAGGGGAAAATTTGAGTTTCCAAAACCATTTCAAGTATATCCTATTATTTACATCTTCTCCACAACATATAAATCTGTTACTACCTCAACTGTCAAGCTGAGGAAATTGAGCCTCTGATATCTTATGTTTTAAAACTCCTATCTGCTCAGTGCTGCCTTATTGAAAGGGTGCTGTTATAATGTATAATATTTCTTATAAAACTCCTGAGTATTTTGACCTTGTTTATACTCTGTTACTATGTATGTGTTTTCTATGGAGTTTCAGATTCAGGCATGGAGGTTCCTCACACTGGGGCCTACTTTCCTCTTGTTGCTGTAACAAGTCACTACAAACTTAGTGGTTTAAAACATGCACGTTCATTATCTGGCAATTCTACAGGTCATAAATCCAAAACAGCTCTTACTGAGCTAAAATCAAGGTGCTGGCAGAACTGTGCTCCTTCTGGAGGCTCCAGGGACATATCCATTTCTCGCCTTTTCCATTTTCTAAAAGCTGCCCCCACTCTTAGATCTGTACCTGCCTTTCATGTTCAAAGCCAGCAATGGCTTCATAATGCACTCCTGTAACTCACGCTTGCTTGCCTCCCTGTTTTACTTCTAAGACCCTTTTGATTTACCTTTTTGGTCCCACTCAGGTAATCCAGGAAAAAGTCCCCACTTTAGTGTCAGGAGACTAGCAAGCAACTTGAATTATACCTGCAGCCTGAATTATCTCTTCAATGCAACACAGCATAGTCTAAAGTTCTGGGGATTAAGACATGGACATTTGACTGGAGGGAAGGGGGCATTATTATGCCACTATAGTCAGATAAAGAGCTATAGCTTTTCTTTGCAGTTTAGGACTCTTTTTTTAGAAATGTGAGGAAGAAAAACTTGCTCTACTGCACACCTGTCAGAGGCCACACGCTCATAACCAAAGTTCCAACTCTGGGCTATGGAGATGGAACTGATAGCACTTGAGTCCCACCCCGAACGGCATATACTTAGCAATCAAGTGGGTTTCTGACCCATAAACTGAGGGTTTTCCTTGTGATTCTTTATCACCTGCTTGTTTTATCATAAGCTAAAGGATTGTCTTTGACCAAAGTCAAGTGCAAAGCTAGACTCCACAACACATATACATAGATATGGGCCTTTTCCAAGACTGCAAGCACTGTCTTGTTCTGGCAGTCTTTAACCCTGCCCTCTGGAGCTCAGATGCACTCTCCTGCCTGAGCTCTGGGTGGCTCCCACCATAGGCCCTTCTTTATGAACCATGTGGATCAGACTAACACCTATCCCAACACATCCACAAAATAGTAATATTTATCCCTGCCCAACCTCTGTACAGAAAGGAATCTAACCCAAATTGCAAAGGGTGTTGAGGGATGGTATGGGGAGGTTTTCTGGAAGAGATGGCACTTCAACTTTACCTGGATAGAGAATTATAAATTAATTAAAGGAAGGGAGGATAGAGTTTAAAAAGGGGAACAGGGCATGTGAAAAGTCACTGATGTCTGAGACAGGATGGAGTGATGGGGGATAGAATTGCCAAAAATGGAAAATCAACGTATGGCTTCCTTAGTCTTCTTTAACAATAACTTTTAGCAGGGGGTCTTCTAGAGAAAATGCCCTGAAAGTTGTTGATGTCTAAGTCAAATAACAGCATAATTACTAAAGGCCTAAACCAGATGCTACCTCCTCTGTCAAACTTTGGAGGTCATTCCTCCCACCATTGCCCTCCCACAGCCCTTGCTGCTCTCAGCTCAGACCACAGTTTGACTCATGGGAGACCTGCAGAATGCATCTCTCTCCTTTAGATCACGGATGCCTGGGAGGCAGCAACAGTCCTCCCACTGCCACATGGACTGACCTTCCTGAATCTGGGCCTACACTCTCTGTCTCCTGTCACACAGGAAGACAAGCCTCTGTCCCTGTCAGAGGCAATCCTTTCACTGAAGCTCTGGGTTTCATGTCTCATCTACTCAAGGACTTTGTTCCCATAGAAATATACCTCCCACATTGTGCCATGCATCTCTCATTCTCCATACTTTTACATATAAAATATCCAGTAGTCTTTCTTTGACCCTTATGTCCCTCCACCTATAGCTCAGTTTCTCCCTTTGTCATAGCACCCTCCAAAATTCATCTGTGCATACTGTCTGCATTTCCTTACCTCATACTTTACCTTCAACCCACACACACACTTGCATCCCAGTCACTCCACTAAAACTGTTCTGACAAGGTCAGTGGTAGCCCCCACAATGCCAAACCCACCCAAAGACTACATCTCTGCTTTCATCTTATTCTCTCAGTGACCTCTCACATAGTTAAGCCCCCTCTTCTTTATACACAATCTCTTGAACAGGCTGGCCTCTAGAGGTTCCTGGTTTTCCTTTTCCCTCCACTGGCAGCCGTCTCTGAATTTTCTTTGCTGACTCTTCCTCATTACAGGACCTCTAAACATTGCAACACTCCCAGTTCATTTTTGAGATATCTTCTCTCTTCTCTCTCTGATGTTCATCTTTCCCTAGTCCATGAGTTATTCGATCTCAATACGGTTGATTCTCATATTTTTGTCTACAGGAATGGCTGCTCCCATAGGACACCTATCCAAATGCCTACCTGGGTTCTCTAATGGAATTTCAAATGGAACAAGATTTGCTTTTCTGTTCTTAAAACTGTTTTTTCCACCATCTCGGTAACTTCTGCACAAAGCCTAGAGCCATTAGGGATCCCAGTCTTTCTGTCCCCATTCACATCAACTCCATCAGCAGGCAATGGTGGCTCTACCTTATTTTTTTCTGAATCACTCTGTTCTCTCCATCTCCACTGGTGTCATCCTAGGTCGGGCAACCAAATCCTGCCTGGAGTTTCTTCCATCTGGTCTCCTTCAATTCTTGCTCCTCTCCAAAATACTTTTTTAAGGCATGTTGAATAGACTTTTTAAGATAGAAATCAAGCAATGTCACTACCCTCACCAAACCCTCCACTAGCTTCTCATTTCACTTAGGATAAATATAAAATTTGTTATTATGACCTAAAGACTTTAAAGAGCTTATTAAAGCTAAAACCCTTTTCATTTATCTATCTCTTCCAGTAAACTTTATATTTCCTGTCTTTGTCTGTCTGTCTGTCTCTCATTCTCTCTCTCTCTCTCTCTCTCTCTCTTTCTCTCTCTCCTCACCTCCCTTAATACTATACTATTTCCTAAGCTTGTTCCCCTTCAGGGCCTCTTCAGTTGCCACAACCTCTGCCCGAACAACCTACCTCATCATTTTAAGTCAATTGTCACATCTTTGAATGGTTTCCCTGACCACCCATTCTAAACACACTGGTATGTTACAATAGTTTTTCTTCTGAGCATGTATCACTATAAATCTCTCAGCTCTCAGTTTGTTTTTTGTTCAGTCTCTGCTTTTATCCACTAGATTGGAAGCCTGTGACACTCTTATTCACCAAGTATCTCTTGCCCATAGAATAGTACCTGGCACATAATCTGTGCTCAATAAGTAGTTGCTAAATAAATGAACGAATGAATGAAACTACATAGTCAAAGAATATACACAAAGGACTACTGGAATTCAAGAGGGGAGGCTGACAAAGTAATGTGTCTCAGGGACTGCCGGGTATCCTTGACCTACAGTTTATGCTAAAAACATCCACAGGTCAGCCTAACTTTGGGCTGCCCAGTGAGCCATGGGATGTCCTCAGGTAATCCCAGTAAAGAAAGAGTCCCACAGGTCTCTTATCAATAGCTGTACTCTGGGCCCACCCCTGCCAGTTGCTCAGCTTCAGCTCTGAGCAAAGCACTGTAATTACACCTGTTACTAATTAAAGGACAAAATAAATGTGAAGTGCCAGTGAAATACTGCACAGGAGTAAAGCAGCAATTATATTTATTGTATAATTTCCATTTGGCAATTATATTGATTGTACAATTGAACATAGCGCATAATGGTGATAATTACAATTGTTAACATTTTCTGCTGGGAAGAACCCAGGTGGGTAAACAGGTTGCTTTGAGTTACTGACAATCAGAAGGGGGAGTGTAAATTATTCTTACACATATTGATCAGAAATATTTCCTTAGGAAATACTGAAGTTTGAAAAACAGACCTTTCATGTTTTTAGAAGGAAAATCAATTTGAACCTTTCAGTATTTTGCATTGATGGAAAAAATAAATGCAAAGGGAAACCAAACCCAGAGAAAAAAGGGGGAAGTGTTCCTCTGTTAGAACAGAGTTGGCAAGGAGCCTCGACCACAGGACCAGAGGCAGCAAGCAAACACATCTAGGGCAGAGGAAAATGGGCACAACTGAGACCTGAGCACAAATCAATCCCTCTTAGTGAATCACATTTGCATAAAAGAGTGGCCAGAACAAGGGAAGATTAGAGTGTTTGGTCAGAGAGCATGCAAGCTAAGCCATAAGCCCTTTGAATTCTCTTTGCATTCACTCATAAAGAGGGAATACATAGTCATTTGACAATGTGGAATGAACTTTGGTTGAATTGCCTTCACAAAATTACTCTTGTGAAGAAGGAAACATATATATATTTGGTATTATATTTTTCCATACATTATTAATGCCCACTGGCAGACTTGTTAAGGAAGGGGATTAGAAGTCATCTAGTTTGTGCCTTTCACCATCAGATGGATTTAGAATGTGAGTATTATGTTAATCAGTGCCATCTGTAATGTAAGAGCTATTGCAAAGCATAAATAGTGAACTCTGAAGCCTTGGTTGAACATTGAAGAAGCAGGTAAACGAGATGCTAGAGTTACAGCTAAACATAATTGGCTAAGGAGGCTTAGATTCATTATAAAAGCACTGATATTCATTTGAAAGGTATGGATTTGTTTATCTCATGTACTAACATTTCATTTACTCTAAACAAACAAACAAACAAACAAACAAACAAACAAACTGTGACCTAGTTTGAATTGGTATTTCTATTTTATAGGATAAAGAAATTAAGGCTTCATCAGAAGCTGTGCATTGTTACTGAGTCCATTAAATCCTAAACGAAATTTTATCCAAGTATCCAACCTTCAGGGAAAAGACCACCATCTCCAGATCTGTGGTAAATTGGTTTATTCTAACAATCAGAAGGATATATCCAACCAAATGACCTCTGCTTTAACCAATCAGAGCATTCTCACAATTTTTGTGATTGGCTAGAGTGATATGTAACCTAGTTATAATCAATGTCATGTCAAGGAAATCCTAGGAATAAGAAGTTGTGGGAAATAGTCTTATGAAGAATAAAACAGCAAAAATATATTCATTCTCCTTCCTCAGAAGTTTGTTATGTCTATGTTTAATGCCTGGTCCTGTAGAGCCAACATGTGTACATATGGGGAAAACATGAGAACAAAACTGAGATAATGAGGATGGCAGGACAGATGGTTGGGAAGAAAACCCAGATCTTGGATATTGTCATTAAGGCAATGAATTAACCAACCTTGGAACTACTCTGCCTCTGATGTGCTATTGTTGAAGGCGTCCATAGGAGCTTTCTCCCTGCGCAGCAATTGAAAGCTCCTTCTCCGGTCCAGAGACACAGAAGTTGCCTGATTTGTTCAAGATCACAGAGCAAGTAGAAAAGCTTGTCTATGAAGAGCAAAACCAATAACTCCCAATATTCCATTTCTTCAATTTCTGGACAAAATAAGTAAGTGATGTTTGGATATATAGAAGCAAACATCACGTCTTTTAATCTATATTTTTTATAAAGTTTAGCTATTTTGGATGATTAAATAAGAAACTGGAACAACTAACAACTTTGCATATGGAAAACCAGCATGAATTTCTTTTTATATGTCTTTTGGTCAACTGTACGTCCTCTTGGAAAAATGTCTAGTCAAGTCCTCTGCCCATTTTTTCATAGGAATGTTCATTCATTTATTTTTTTGTTTGTTTTTGTTAGTTTGGTGCTAAGTTGTATGATTTCTTTATAAATTTTGGATATTAATCACTCATTAGATGTATCATTTGCAAATATCTACTTCCATTCAATAGGCTGTGTTTTCATTTTGTTGATGATTTCCTTCATTGTGCAAAAGCTCTTTTAGTTTGATGTAGTCCCATTTATTTTTTCTTTTGTTTCCTGTGCCGGATAAACATATCCAAAAACATACTGCTAAGAGCAATGCCAAAGAGTTTACTACCTGTTTTCTTGTAGGAGTTTTATGATTTCAGGTCTTAGATTTAAGATTTTGAGCCATTTTGTGTTTATTTTTGTATAGTGAAGAAGTGGTCCAATTTCTTTCTTTTTTTTCTTTTGCATGCATCTGTCCAGTTTTGCTAAAACCACTTACTGAAGAGACCGTTTTTACCCCACTGTACATACCTGCCTCCTTTGTCGAAGATTAGTTGAGCATATAAATGAGGATTTCTGGTTTCTCTATATACTTCCATTGACTTATATATCTATTTTTATGCCACAGTCAATTCTTTTGATTATTGTAATTTTGTAGCCTAAATGAAAACTTTTACTTAGCTATACAGTTTCAGGAAATAGATGATTAATAGCAAAATGTGAGTTTTAGAAATATCTTTAAAGGTATTTCAAGAAATGTAAAATAACCATTAAAACTTAATAATTACCTTAAAGTTTTTGTATTTATGACATAAATATCTAGAGGTGAGGATGCCTCAAGGAAATATGAAAAGACAATTAAAATTGTCTTACCTCAACAATACAGCAAATAATAGCCTTAGAGATGTTAAGCCAAATTTTTTGTTCACTTCACCATCTCTATTGACAGTGTCAGTAATATAACAGTCTCTGTGTGATTTACCACATTCATACTAAGGTATACTTAACATCTGGGGTCAAAAATAACACATTGTGAACATTTTATTTTATTCATTTCTTTACATTTTGCACTGAACTAAAATGAATATATAAAAGTAAACTGAATTACAGTAAGCACCTACCAAAAAAAATCATCTCTCCTAGTTGTTGGATGGTAGCCTGGACTGGCCTGTAATCTAGTGGAAACAAAATCAGGTAAAATATACATAACACTTGAGATTAGTGGAAACTGGGGCTTGGCAATATAATCAACCTTTCCTCTAGGTGCCTTCATTAGTGGGATTGCCCTTGTTATAGCTGAGTCTACCATGTGATGAAAACCAACAGTTTTGCCAGGCCACCAGAAATCCAGTGCTCCAAAGCCTTCGAATTTCCTACAAGGACTTGAATGTCCAAAAATTTATAATATATGCAGATGTATTTTATTCATATCTATATTTGCATATATATGTATATATGTGTATATATATATATTCCTTAGATATATAAACCCATAAATGTTTGTCCTGATATGAACAAATCCTGTGACTTCTGATTAAGTAATCCATTCAACTTTAATAAAATCAAAAGGACTTCATTACGACCACAAACAGGTATGTGCTTATCACAAGCCTGTATTTCCACTCTGCTATTTCATTGCTGTTGCAATATACAAGGGAAGTGTGCACAATGCCACGAGTGTTTGTTGGATTCAGGTTAAAATTATGAGGTTTTGTGGAGGTGGACCTTCGAGGGTCACAGCCTGATCTTCTCCTGTCCATGGCCACAACTAGAGATGTAATACCAGGCAACCAAGACTACATGGTCACCTAGGTCCTACAGGAATAAATTTTCTTAGGTAATTTCAGGCACTGACCATGACTGAAGGAAAAGTTAACCATCACTTCAGCAAGGACAGCAAAGATGTTTCTCCTTTGATTCCCAATGGATGCCATTTAATTGGTGAGAATTTAAGTCAGTATGTGGGGACATGAGGGAAAGAGGTATGAGATATTGTCTGTTCTTTTCAAATTCTCTGCGAATTGTAGTATCTTTGGGTTTTGCATGATTCTGCTAAAGAAATTATCTTGTTTTTAAGCAATGAATTCATAATAATTTCATGCTCACACAGATATTTAGACTTGAAGTGATGAGATTTCTGCTACTGTTCAGTGACAGGGAACTAGACATAAGCAAAGTAATTGATATATCTATGAGGGAACTCACCTTTTCAAAGAATTTTTTTAAAATTCAGACACATGATGACAGTTAGAGACTGGATGATAATAGAGAGTAATAAGCCACATGAAAGCCTTCAGATTGACTAATCAATCTGCACTTGATCTTATTTTATTCTTTACTAAAATAAAACCACTTAATAAGATAAAACTTTGCTTGCCCCACAAGTTTTTGCTTCTGTATTTATTAACTGATGAAGAAGACACATCCCTGTAATATCTTCTTCAGTGTGAAGTAACAATTATATCATGTCTATATGTATGAATAAATGTTTATTCTCATATTATATCTTCCCAGTCCAATATATTGGAGTATGGAAGTAATAAAATAATGCATTTCATTTTGAAAAACATGATTTCAATTTAGAATTCTTTTCACTGATAACAAAATTTAACTGCTCTCTGCAGAGATTAACTGGACACCAGTGATGTATCTGCAGGTCAAGGTTTGAAAATGCTCAGGGACAGAAGGGCAAGAAAGACAGCATGGTGAGTTCAAAGCTAGAAGGAACAAAGCTAATTAACTCCCAAACAACACTATCCCTTAAAACAACAATTGCTTTAGAGTTTAATATTTCTTTTCCAAATTCCTAGCACAGGGTTAGAATGTGGTAAGTGCTCACTAAGAGTTTTTTGTTTTGTTTTGTTTTTGTTTTCATTACTCTCAAGAAAAGGCCTATAATAAGAAAGTTAAAGGACCCTGAGCCAGAGGTGGTCCTCAGCCTGCGTCTCCCTGGGGCTGACCTTTTATTTACATCTTTAACAAACTCTGTTAACTTGTTACTTACTGATCTCTCCCAGTGGATCACAGGTAATAGGCTCAAGATGCTGCTGCCTTTTACTTGCACTGTGAAAAGCACTCAAAAATGTCCTGTCAATTCATTAGTAGCTTAATTGGAATGAAATTATGTAATTAAGCATCTTATTTCAAATTAGCTATAAATGTTTACCAGCTCACAGGCATGAGACTTTCACAGGGCCTTCATCTAGTCAGTTTAGGTTTTGATAGGAACTCAATGTCTCCCTATCTTTTCTCTAGCTAGAAATGTAGGATTTTAATGAATCCCATATGTAAATTCCATCAACAAGTCAGATATCAGCTTATTTACATTTTGTAGGATGTGGTGACCTCCCAAAAGAACATATTCTTTCTTTGGGGAAATCTGTTTACTAAGCCCTAAGGAATTAATTTGTCTTCTAAAGGTGAATGTTAAAATATATTTTTATATATTTAATTTTGCAAATTACCACAAGGTTTATGTATGGTTTTCTATATGTTAAAATATATATTGCTATTATACATAATAAAAATTTTAATTTGTTCTATGATTAAAGACTTCTGGCTTCTTTCAGCACCCTTTCAAGTGTTTTAAATCATTTCCCTAAGTATAGTAGTCATACCTAATTTTCCCCAGTAACCACTCTCTACATCTCCTTTTTATGGAATCTCTTTCTCCATGACAAAGTTTTATCCAGGCCATTTGGCTAAGTTCTTACCAATGAAATTGTAAGTAGCTGGAAAGATGTATGCAATTTTCCACATCATTTTCTTTTTTTCTTAATTAAGTTTTTTGTTTTTGTTTTTTGCATTTTTTAATTGTTGTTCAAATACAGTTGTCTCCATTTTCCCATCACCACTTTCCCCTGCCCCACCTCCCACTCTCAATCATACCCCCTTTTGGTTTTGTCCATTCCACATCATTTTCTTAAAAGCCAGTTGCTTGCGCTTAACTTTTTATTTTCTCTTACAAAAAGTGGATGTTGTTCCAATGAGCCAGGACTGACACCATGGACACTGAAGAAAACTCCTTGGGGAAAGAACCCTTACACAACCTTGCAGAGTACATAGTCATCTTCCTGGCCTGCCCTCCTACCTTTAGACCAGAATTTTTGAACCTTGGCAATATTATCATTTGGAGTGTATGATTCCCTACTATTAGAGACTACTCCCGGCACTATAGGAAATTTGGTAGCATCCCTGGATACCAGTAATTCTTCTCTACCTACTTGTGGCAAGCAAAAATGTCTCTAGATGTTGCCACATGTTCGAAAAAGAATGAAGTGAACCTGAGAGTATGTGATCATCAGTTGTTGCTAATAATAAAATTTGAGCAACCAAGCAAAAATTAGAATTTTGGAAAACCTGTATTTGCCACCACGAGTTTAACAGCATGGTTCAAATTTGGAAAATCTGTGTAACTCAATGAACCAATATTTTATAAATGACCAACATGCTATATGAAATGATGTACAGGTAAAAGGCTCATGCAAAATAGAGTATTTATCAGTGGATTTTAATGTCATAGAGTATAAGTTTATATAATTTTATATATCACATTTCTGGTAATCTTTAAGACATATTATCTGTTGAGTTACAGTGTAAAATTTAAAAATCCAAAAGTTTCTGATTTGGCTATAAAAAATAACCCTTCTTTGTCCAACTGCCTCATTGTGTGAGACTGGTTTTCTTCATTTGCTTGGACCACACCAACATACAACAAGGAACTGATAGCAGAAGCAAATATAAGAATCCATCTGTCTTGTATTAAGGCAAACATCAAAGAGATGTGTAAAACTTTAAAACAATGCTATAGCAGATAAGCAAGATGATGAAAAAGGATGCCCCAGACTCTCCTTCCTCCCACAGAAATACTGATTCAAAAATAAAAAATACAGAGATTATATTTTGTGAAAAATCCAGAAAACAGTTAAAAAAAACAGAAAAAGTTAAAAAGGTGGCACAAAACCAGTTGCAATACACCCAATAGAAAAATGTGTGGTACCCTTGCCATAGTCTCTCTCCCCAGCACAGCATCATGCAACTGGGAGGAAGCCCCCAACTCCTGGCTTTCTCCCCAGGAAAGAAAAAATAAGAATGGGCTCTACATCCAACATTCTGACTTTTCCGGAGTAGAGTTGGACGTAAGGAATAAAAGAATCTGATTGAGGGGCTGGCTTCTATCTCACCTGTCTTAGAGCACAGATGGGACACAGTATACTCGAGATGCCTGTGGGTTGCTGAGAACCTAAAAGAACTGGGTAGTTTGCTGCTGATTTAGAAAAACTACAGTAAAGTAGACAGATACCAGAGAAAATAATAGATTACGAGCTCCTGAAGAAAAAATAATATGTTCAAATCCCTCTAACTGAAAATATACAAGTCCAGAGAAAATATATCCACAGAAAAGGATTCAGAAGTCTACAGATTTCTGATGAAGGTCTACCTAAAACAAGCTAGTCCACAAAGGAAGAGAGGTGGCTTTATTCAGATGTACTAATAACAACACAAAGTTATAACAAACACAAAGAAACAGAAGAAAATGGTCCCCTCGAAGGAAGAAAGCAAATCTATAGAAACTGAACCTAAAAAATGGAAGGATGTGAATTACTTGACAAATAATTCAAAATAACAGTTATAAAATATGCTCAATGAGCTCAAAAATGATAAACAAAATAAGAATTCCAACAATGAGATTAAAAACATTTTAAAAGACACAAGTATAGTGTTTCTTTGTGTAAATGTACCATAGTGTACAAAGGACCCATGGACAAATCCAAAGGGGGATAGGATTGAGGGTGGGAGGTAAGAGGTGGGGGTGGGGCAGTGGGGAGTTGTGGCAGGAAAATGAAGACAACTGTACTTGAACAACAATTAAAAAAAAAGACACAGGTAAAACCTCTGGAGCTGAAGAATACAATAACTGGACTGAAAAATTCACTATAAGAGCTCAACTTGAAAAAACAGATGAATCAACAAACTCAAAGGCAAATCATGTGAAATTATATAAAGGACCAAAAATAAAAAAGAGAACAAAAAATAGTGGAAGAAATCTATGGACTTTTAAAACATCAAAAAGTGGACCCATATACACACTCTTGATATGTATGTACACACTACAAGAGTTCTAGGAGGAGATAAAGGTAAAGAAAGGTTATTTGAAAAAATATTCTCTGAAAAATTCCCAAATCCGGGGAGGGGGGGAATAGACATCCAGATTCAAAAAGCCTAAACAATCCCAATTAATATAAATCTAAAAAATCCACACTTAGACACAATATAGATTGTCAAATGTCAGAGACAAAGAGAGAATTTTAAAAGCAATAAAAGGGACTCTTCACATACAAGGGGTTGCCCTCAGACTGTGAGTGGATTTCTCAATGGAAACATGAAAGGTGAGAAGAAAATGAGATGATATATTCAAATACTGAAAGAAGCAAACTGAGAATACCATATTTGATGAAAGACAGACACACACTCACAGAGAGAGATGACTTTTCAAGATGAAAAAGATCTAAAAAAGTTCATCACCAATAGGATTGCTTTACAAAAAGTGCTAAAGGGAACTGTTCAAGAGAGAGAAAAAAAAAACCAAAATGGCAATAAGAAACCTTCCCCTAATAATAACTACTTTAAATGTAAATGGAGTTTATTCCTCAATCAGAAGACAGAGTGGCTGAATGGGTTAATTAAAAAAGATAGAATTCTATGTTGTCTACTAGAAACTCATTTTAGACTAAGGACACATATATGCTGAAAAGAACAGAAAAACATATCCAATACAAATTGTATGCAAAAGAGAGCAAAGGTTGTCATACTATGTAAGAGAAATAGAATTTAAGTCAGAAACAAGATCCAAAGGACATCATATAATGATAAAATGTTCAATTCACAGGGACAAAATAATAATTATGTATACAAATGTACCACAGATGACAACACTTAAATATATAAAACAAACACTGAAAAAACTGAAGGCAGAATTAGACAGCAATAGAAATATAGTAGAAGATTTCAATATCCCACTTTCAATAATGAATAGAATATTTAGACAGAAGATCAATAAATAAACAGATGATTTGACCAATACTATACACCACATAGACCTAACAGATATAAACTCAATAGTCCAACCAACAACAACAAAATATAGATTCTCCTCAGGGACACACAGAACATTCTCCAGGGTAGATCATATATTAAGTCACAAAAAAATCTTAAGAATATTAATATTGGAATCATGCCAAATATCTTTTGAGACCACATGAATTGAAACAAAGAATCAGTAAAAAAAGAAAATTAGAAATTTCACAAATATATTGATAATAAACATCACACTCTTAATCAATGGTTCAGAAAAGAAATAATTTTTAAAATACCTTGAAACAAATAAATACAGAAACATAACATACCAATAATTAGGGGATACAGAAAAGCCAGTTCTAAGCAGACAGTTTATAGCAAAAATACCTACCATAAAGAAGAAAAATATCTCATGAAACAATTTAAATTTACACTTAAAAAAAAATAAATAAATAACCAAATCCAAAGTTAGTGAAAATAAAGGAAATAATAAAGATTAGACAATGAATAAATAAAATAGAGAATAGAAAAATATTTTTCATTAATGGAATATGGTTTGATGATTAAAAGATTAAAATTAACAAACCTTTAGCTAGAATAAGATAGAAAAGTCTCAAATAAATAAAATAAGAAATGAAAGAGTAGACATTACAACTGATGCCCTGAAAAAAAAAGGGATCATAAGAAACTACAATGAGCAATTATACACCAACAGACTAGATAACCTAGAATAGGTAAATTCTCAGAAACATACAACCTTCTCTGACTGAAACATGAATAAATAAATGTGGACAAATTTTACCTAGACAGGATTTTGAATCGGTAATCAAAAGCCTCCTTAGAAAGAAAAGGTAGGAACCTGATGGCTTTACTGGTTAGTTCTACCAAACATTCAGACAGAAATTAACACCAGTTCTGCTGAAACTCTTGTAGCAAATTGAAGCAGAGAGATCTTTTCCAAGGTCATTTTAGATACCAGCATTACCCAGATACTAAAGCTAGAAAAAAACAATAAAAAAATCTATAGACCAATATCCTTAGTGGATGTAGATGTAAAACTAAGAAACAAAATTCTAGTAAAATGAATCCAACAGCACACTGAAAGGATCACACACCATGACAGAGTAGGACTTATCCCTGATGTATAATGGTAGTTCAACACATAACAAAGCAATCAATATAATACACTACATGATTAGAATGAAGGATAAAAATTCATATAATCATATCAATACATGCACAAAAATCAACTGGAAAAATTGAACACCCTTTCTTAATATTAAATTTCAACAAAGGAGGAATAGAAGAAAATTACCTTTATATTAAAAAGGTCATATACGACAAACAGCTAACATCATACTCAACAGTGAAAAACTGAAAGCTTTTCTTTTAAGGTCAGGAGTAAGGCAAGGATGTCTACTCTCAACACTTCTATTCAACATAGTACTGGGAGTTCTAGTCAGAGCAATTAGGAAAGAAAAAGAAATAAATATCATCTAATTCCAAAAAGAAGTATAATTATATCTCTTCACAGATGACAGGATTATATGCAGGAAACCTTAAAGTTTCCACGCAAAAACAGTTAGAACTAATAAGCAAATTCAACAAAGTTTCAGGATACATAATCAATGTAAAAAATTAAATGTGTTTCTATATACTACCAATGACATTATGTTAAGTGAAATAAGCCAGTCACAGAAGGACAAATACTACATGATTCCACTTACAGGAGGTATCTAATGTTCTCAAATTCACTGAAATAGAAAGCAGAATGGTGGCTGGCAGAGGTTGGGGGAGGTGGGGAAATAGGAAATTGCTGTTCAATGGGTATAAAAATTAATTAAAGCAAGATGAAAAATTCCTACAGATCTGACGTACAACATTGTGCTTATAATTAACAATACTGTACTGAATGCTAAAAATTTAAAAGGGCTGATCTCGTTACATGTTTATTACAACAGCATATTTATTGTGTATATATTATATATTTTCTATATAATTATACATATAAATATATATGATTTATATATTATATATAATGCATGCTATACACTTATATTCTATAAAATTGTATAATATATCATAACATAGAATGTATATGTTATACATACAGGATCTGGTACAAATAACACTTCTTTTTATTACAAAATCATAAGCATGTAATCCTGTAACATAACAATACCACACTTGAGCACACCATATGACATTTTAGGTGAAATGTTCAAATTGCTGCCCGTCTTGTGCAAGACATTCACGTACCCTACCAACCATACTCAAGTAGGCATTACTTCTGCCAGATCCTGTATTTACATATAAAGAAAGGAATGCCACCTTTCATTTTGGAAAGTAACTTATTTTCATTAAAAGTTGTTATTTATAACAGCATGCAAGATTTTTATTTTGAAACAAAGCAATATTTTTTAAAATTTTTAATATTGTAAATACTGTTAGGTATAGCTCCCTGAAACAAAAGTTCTTGGGTAGTCCTGAATAATTTCTGTGAATGAAAAGGGTTTCTGAGACCAAATGTTTGAGATTCATTACCTTAGTTAGAATATAATCTCAAAAATACACACATAGGAACATTTTTTTTTTTCAAATCTTGTGTTTGTACTTAGTCATCATGTAAGTTTTTGAACTTGGGTGTTAATGGATTAATCAAGAACTCAGTTTTTTATCTATAAAGAGTACTTTCATTTATTTTAAAAATAATTAAAACATCGCATATAATTTTTATTGGTAACCTTTTTGTACTTTTTGTTAATTTCCACAGATAATTACAACTCTTTGTAGAAAGAATAGATTATTATTTTAGTGTTTCTTTAGTATTAAAAAGAAGAAAGAAAAAACACACAAGGCCTTGATAGTTGGTGAGAAAGCAAAAGAAAGTAAATGTAATATGTAAAACAATAAAAGACAGAATTGAAAAATACTAGTAAAATAAGCGTAGCAAACAGTAAATGATTGCTGCTGTACATATTCCAGGCACTGAGCTATCTTACGTAACCCTCTCAACAGTCCTGTGAAGTAGATGATATCATTATTGTGCAGATAATGAAAGGCCAGACTGTGCTTTTTATTATCTTGTCCAAACTACTAAGTGGCAGAACTTGGATCTGAAGTCATAGAGAGAGGATTGGAACCTAGGTCTCTCTGACTTAAGAGCTTCTGTATGTGTGTGCGTGCATGTGCATGTGTGTGTGCATGTGTCCTGGTTTGCATTGTCAGATACATGCATCTCCTGTGCTGCTGTGTCGTTTCACTACAGAGAGCAAATCCAGGTCACCAGCAGAGTTGCCAGCTGTGAAACAGGTCAAGAGAAACAGCAATGACTGAGCTTGGGAAATTACCAGAGTGGTCAGGGAATACTATGTTACTACCCTTAGCTATAGACAAAAATAAATAGAGTTGTCCTGTAAAGTGCAGAAGGTGCAGGCAACTCCACAGCAATCGCCCCAGACCAAACACCAACCAAGGGAGAGAGACTGGAGACGGCTGTGACAATAAGCATGGAGTTCATTCAGTCTGCTTTCTGTTGCAATGCTTTGTAAGGGCTAGCCTGTGTGCCTGGGTATGGACGGAAGTAAGGAAGTAGGGAGCAGCAAGCACATCTCTCTCTCTTCTTGGCCAGTGGCAAGTAGAGGCAGACAGTAAGGTCCTTGGGATTCTAGATATGCCAACCATTTCTGCCTGATCTCAGTGTAACACAATGAGATCTAGTTGGATAGACATATATATACTGTCCAGGAAGAGAGTTCAGAAAGGGGAGTATTCCCCTAAGGATTATGAACTCCAGAAGTAATTTAAAGGCAACCTTTGGCATAACATTGCATCTCCCAATGGCTATTCTTCATGTTGAACTCATGAAATGGATTCTGAGGCCAAACATATCTGGGAAGTCCTGTACAGTAGAGCCAAGCTTGGAGAACCACGTTAATGTATTATAGACTTTGAGAATGAGGACAGGGAAAATACTTGTTTATGTTGGTTTAATCCAGAGTTTTCCAAGTTGGAGGCAGAGATTATGTCTAAGGTATAAATTTTGGACCAGCGAGATGAAAGAATATGATAGGCTTTGGGCTAAACAGAAGTAAATAGGCCTTACTGGGGCAAATCCTTAATCTCTCTGTTCCTTAGACTTCTCACAGAGAAAATGGGTGTAATAGCAATTACATCAGAGAGTTGTAAGAATTAAATGAAATATATATGTATACACACACACTCAACACAGTACTTGTGTTTGGTGTGCAATAAACAGTTATCACCCCACTCAAACATGTACTTAAGTCTGTGGTGCAATTTTTTCCTTGCATGACAGTTATAGAGGTAATTATCCAAATAACTGAACACCTATCTTCATTAAGTGCCTGATATTGTATGGCAGAGACAGTAATGGATAAAACATAGTATCTGTTCTTTGAGTACTCACATCCAATTAAAGAGAGATATGTGAACAGCTAACCACATGATGAGTGCTCTCCTAGAGATCCCTACAAAGTGTTACAGAAAGGTTTAATTATCCCAAGGAAGACTTCAGAACTGAGTCTTGAAGGATATATGGTAGTTTCCCGGGCAGAACAGTAAAATAAAACATTTAAGCAAAGGGAATATTGCTAACTGATGCCCAGGGATGTGACGTATTCAGCATTTAGAGGAATGTGAAGTCATTTGGTTAGAAATAGAGAAGAAGAGATTGCTCACCTGAGAGGGTTGGTCAAGGCAACCATGTAAAAGTCATTGTCCGCTAAAGGAGCTTGGATTTTATCTTAGGGGACCCTTGAACCATTGAAGAGATTTTCATAGGAATGACAAAATCATATTTGTGTTTCAGAGTGATGATTCTGAAACTGATAGGGAGGTTAGTCAGGGGAGTGAAACTAGAAGCAAGACAACAGCTGGAAGCCATTCATCTCTATTTTCCTGTCCTCACTCTCAGGAGGGTGTGAACCAGGACATTGCTCAAAGGGAGAGGACAGCAGGAGGTGATAGAGAGGAAGGCAATATAAAGGTATATCTTCACATTTTAAATGTTGGGAGAGGGAAGGATAGAGAGATAGGAAAGTAAAACTAATGACTGCCATTTTAAATCAGAAAATAGGTGCATATTAAGATAATTAACCATGATTTTTAAAAAAATTATAGAGGAACTGGGTTTAGGGAAAGGTATAGGGAGAGGTCATCCTGTTCAAAGTTTGCCAACTGAAATTAACAATCCATAGGTTTTAAGATGACTTTAAGCATAATGAAATTAGAAATACAGGACTTGAGTTTGGAATCCTAGATAGGGCTAAAGATGCAGCATTGAGAGTGACTAGCTGAAGAGCCCCCTGATGCAGAACGGGGTTACAGAGCACTCCAAAGCATACCCAGGTGAGCTGGAGGCTGGGCAATGCCAGGCCAGGATGAGAACAAAGGGGTGTTCCTGGCCTCAGAAGGATCATAATTCAACCAGGGAGACAAAATTGATAAATTGTACAGGAACGAAAGAAAAATTAAGTGCTAAGCTCCATGCTACTTAGAGCTGCAAGAGTACATACGTGATATTGAAATGGAAATAAATGAGATTTCAAATGATAGGTGGGATTCCTAAACTAAATGGAAATAGAAGAAGTGGAATTTCATTTTCAAGGGCTGAGGGCCAGCCAGATATTCATAATGGTATTATTAAAAGAGGCTAGAATGAGGAAAGAGAGGGGTAATAATGGACAAAACTATGGAGATAGGGAAAATCATGCACTAACGAGGAACAAGGTTAAAGTTAAATGGCTGGAAAAAGATAAGGGCAAAGGGAGAAGAGTGAAATTACTCAAGATTGAAAAGAACTGATGTGGCTGCAATAATGTGACTCCAGATACTACAACATTTAACATACAAGAGCGGCTCAATAAACCTTATTCTTTACTTTAGAAGCAGTACTTGTTATTCTGTTATGATGCGCCACAAATGGTAATTCTAATAGCTTGGAGCATTCAAGGTGCACCTTGCAAGGTGGATGTCAGATAAGTAAGGGTGCTGCTGAACCTTTGTCAGGACTTAGCATAAAGTGAAAATACTTTGATCGGAAGTAAAGAGTCCTCAGGTAGATCCATGTGAGGGTGGGTCTGTGTCTCTAGGTATCCAGCTATACATGTTAAGTATGTCTGTCAGTGTGTGTACATAAGTGTTGACCTTTGTGTGCCTGTCTGTCTTTGACTCTGGTCTCTCTTCACCTGTTTTTGCCCGTGTGTGTGTGTGTGTGTGTGTGTGTGTGTGTGTGTGTTATGAGTGTCCACAAAGATGTGCACTTGGGTCTTGATGTGTTTACATAAGTGTCTTTAAGTCTCTGGGTTCCTCTATTCATGAGCCTTCAATCTTGCTTTTGTGTGACTCTGCAGTTGTCACTCTTGGCTGTGTCATTGTATCATTTGATCAGTGCCCTTCTATCTGTGTGCACATGTCTTTGCTACCTGACTGTGTTCACTTCCTTGCATAGGCCTCTATGCACATTTTAACTGTGGTTTATGTGCCCATACTTATAGGTCTGTACTATCTGTCTGGGTGTGTATGTGTGTTGGTGCACATGTGCAAATTTTCTCAAGCTTTCCTGTGGCATACCAGTTGGTACCTTCCACAGCCAATGCAAACTGTCAGAGTCCTGAATGACAAATGGGAAAAGCCTCCCCACCCACCACACTGTATCTGGTTACACTGGCCTTTTTATTTTTAATAGAAAATTGATCTTATCGTTTACAGCCTATTTCACTACATATCACTGTGCAGCTGCAAATATTTCCCTGCCAGAAATGTAAAGCCTGTATCAACTTGATGTGATCTTTTGTGTAAACTGAATCTGAAATTATTTTCTTTGCATTATAATGGTGGCAAAAACCAAGCAGAGAATCTCTTGAGCTACAAAATATAATTTAACTCAGAAGTCACCCCAGCTTATGGATTTTCCTGCACAGAGACTTTCGTATTAGGAGCCTGTGGTGAAGACTCTCTATTGATTTCTATAAATTCCAGAAGCACTAGAGAGGGATACAACTTCAAGTTTTTACCCATCTATTCGTGGAATAACTGGGATGAATCACTGTTGTGGGTCTGACGTTGAACACAAAAGGAGAAGAGCACCCGAGCTGAGCCCAGTTCTAAAATGGTTCATTGTATCATATTATGGATCAAGTGAGAAGAACCAGGCTGACATTTGTATTTGAATTTTACAAGAAGCTAGAATTAGAAGGCCTTGAAATTTGCATAGTAGTATGAACCCAGGCATGGGAACAGGGTGATACGTCTGTGCTGATAACAGTCCCTACTTTTGGATACAAGAGGAAATCTCACTGAATTTTAGTGGCAGCTCCAGGATCACTATGTGGGATCTTGGAGTCTTGGAGCTGAGATTCAAACTCAGACTTCTTTGTTACATTCTCCAGTCGATGAAGCTACTTTCCCTAAAACCACCTTCTTCATGTTGGAGGTTCATTATTCATATTAAAAATTAACCAAAAACAGGCAGAAACCCAAGCTTCCTTGGATACAAAGTTAAAGTCCTGGCAGCTCTAACTCATGTCAGAAAATTTTCCCATACTTAAAAGCATTCTTGGTCAACATGAGCAGACTTGGATTTTAAGCTCTTTTTTCCTTTGGTGTTTTTCTCAGTTTCACACCAAAAATGGAGTTTATTAATTTAAAAAGAAGGGAGAAGTTAGTTCAGGAGTCTTGCAATCCTGTTCATTAACTATAATTCAGATGGAGTGTAGCAGAGAAAAGCATACCTGGGTCTCACCTCCCCACACAGAAACCCCATGTCAGGTATTCGGAGCACCTGGTGCTTCCATCACTGCCTACCCATTAATGTGAGACAGAGTACTTCAACTCCAAACCCTGAGAAGATGTACCATAGAATGTCTTATCTCCCAATATCCTCTTCCCTTTATTTCATAGAAACAAATCCTGACATTTCTGCTGTGCACATTGCTGAGCGTTACAAGTCTCTTTCCTCATCGTCCCTTGAAACCAGGTGTGGCTACCAAATACATACATTAAAACTCAGGAAAGACATTTCATAATGATACTTCTTAGAGTTCTCCTAAAAGTAAGAAGTGTCTTTTTTCTTCTTTTTCACTCTGGATGCTGTATGAAATATGTATACAGTGGCTGGAATATCAGCAGCTATTCAGAATTATAAAGTGATTTTGTAATTGTAAACAAGAAGGGCTGAGAAACAACAGCAACAGTTCTGTGTCCCTGGAATCATGGAGCAACTATGGGCCCTGAAACACCTACCTCTGAACTGCTTTCATATAGAGGAATTATCTGTTTCTCTTTTTCCCAAGTCATTATATTTTTTAAATTTTATTACTTGTAGCTGAGCTTGATCTGTCCTGATATAGCTAATAATGTATTCTTCAACTCTCTGTGGTTGGAACAGAAATGCTTCCCCTTCCATTAAACTCTCATTTATGACCAAAATGCCTTTCTAGACAGCAACTATCAAAAAACAACTAAGCTGCCCTGGGCGGGTTGCTCAGTTGATTGGAGCGTTGTCCTGTGCACCAAAAGGTTGTGGGTTTGGTTCCTGGTCAGGGCACATACCTAGGCTGGGAGTTAACGAATCTACAAATCTACGTTTCTCACATTGATCTCTCCCTATCCCTCTCCCGCTCTCCCTCTCTCTCTCTAAAATCAACAAACATATCCTTGGGTGAGGATTGAAAAAAAAAAGAGCTAAAAAGGGTTCTGTGGCAGAGTTTTTTAAGATGTGACATGTTGGCAGGAAGTAAGGTAAGGCTGTGGGGTCAATAGAGGAAAGAACTGGATAGTAAGGGATGTACTTTATCTTTCAGATATCAGAAGACTAGGCAATTGGGTAAAATGAAGTTAATTATTTTATGTCTCCCTAATTTTTGCATTATTTTCATTTACCCAAATAATGGGACTTCTATTTTGTAATGCCTGGTGCCAAATACATTGATTTAATTGTACCAGTAGGTTATGTCAGACTGAAAAGAAAATGGGAAGGGAACAAAAACTTAAAACAGAAAATGATTTCAATAATGTAACCAGAGATATCTATTATCATAATATCAATATCTTTGATTCTTTCATTTAGAGACAAATGACCTCAGGCTGTGTAAAAAAAATTGAATGATACATATAAATCAAATTAAAACAGTGTTAAAATTCAAGGAATTACATTATGGACTGACATTTAGTTAGAATACAATACGATTTCACCTGCGTTCTGTGTGAAGTATCCATTGAGGCTGAGAAAAATGTAAAAACTCATAACACTATAAAAATGAGGGCTGGAAATCTAATGAGAATAATAGAAAAACTGACTCTATTTAAGGTGCTGGAGCTAACATTTACAGAGTACTTATTATAGCTGACCCTTGAACAAAAGTGGAAGTTAGTGGTAGCAACCCCTGCACAGTTGGCAAACCACATATAACATTTGACTCCCCCACAACTTAAGTTAGCCCTTTGTATCCATGAGGGTTGGGCTCCAGGACCCCCTGTGAAAATCAAAATCCAAAAATGCTCAAGTCTACCACGGTAGAGATCAGTGAATACAGTAGGGACTCCACATCCATGGACTCCCAACCACAAACCGAAAATGGTACAGGGATTTATGGAACACAACTCTGCATGTAAGTGGATCCATACCATGCAAACTCATGTTGTTCTACAGTCAAATGAATATACTTACATCACATTACACGTGTTATAGATATTATCTCATTCAACCCTCACAATAAACCTCTGAGATATGAAGTGCTTTATTTCCCATTTTAAAAATTAGGAAACTGAGTTAGCGAAATCTTGGCCAAGGTCAAACAGCTAATAAAAGAAACACCAAGACTTAGAATCAGATGTCTTCTTGTGAAGCACATGGACTTTCATGGACAAAATAAACACCTAGGCTTGGGTAAGTAGCATGTTAAGTTTGGTGTACTTACAGATAGTGCCTGAAAAATGTTGGGCTATAATTTTAGTTTTATACCTACCTACTAATCATTGACTTATATATCAAGGGAATACTAATCTGAAATCTTGGCCACACACTCTCTCTACTTTTCAGATAGTGTTCTGTGAGCTAAATGGTATGTCATAACTTACCCTACCCATGCCATTTTTCTGCACAGAATAAAAGGTATATTATTTCTGAAACAACAGGCCAGGAGCAGGTAGAGCTTTGATGAGATGGTCTATTTCATCATGAGGAGAACTCTGGTAATGTGCTCAGTGCAGAATTTGTATACAGGTGAAGTACGAACTAGAAACTAATATTTGTTCATGTATTACAACAGTTTAGTAAATAAGAAAATAAAGCCATGGGGACAGAAGTAAATCTAACATTTGTATATAAGTGGTCCATCAAAAAAACACTTGGTAAACTTATAGCTTAAAATCTGCACTGAGAAGGTAATTCACTTGCACACAATTAGGTGAGGGGTAGAACAAATAACAACCAAATAACCTGCTTAAGGGTCAGAAAAAAAACTGAGAAAACCACTTAGGGTCTTTAATAAAAAACAAAACTAGCCCTGGCTGGTACGGCTCAGTTGAGTGGGTGTCCTCCCATGAAGCAAGAGGTGATCAACTCAATTCCCTCTCAGGGCACATGCGTGAGTTGTGGGCCTGGTACCTGCCTGGGGTGCATGTGAGAGGCAGCCGATTGATGTTTATCTCTCTCTCATCACTGATTCTCTCCCTCTTTTTCCCCCCTACCTTCCCATCTCTCTAAATAAATAAATAAAATCTTTAAAAAATAAAGAACAAAACTACATGCTTTAGAAAAAGCAGGAGAAATACTCAAGAGAGAAGTTGAAATTCAAAACTAAGTGGGTAAAATGATAAGCAAGGTATACGAGATAAGGAAACATCAAGGAAATTATAAATTGTTGAATCAGAATTCACTCTGGAAGCAGGATAAAGCAAAACTAATTCTACAGAAATGTAAACCAATTATTAGTAGAAATAAAAACTTGAGACAAATATAGAAGAGATGTCCATATGAAAAGAAGGCTAAGTACAGAACCCTAAAATATAAGTAATTGTTATTTTAGAACAAAAGACCAGATTAAAAAATATACATGGCAAAGTAAGGTGTTCTAAAAGAAAACCACTATTGAAAAAATAAAAATTATTTTTTCCAATTGAAAGAGAGCTTAACATTCCAAACAACTGCCAACAAATAGCTATACAAACCTAAGTACCTCTAGACGACATTTTAGAATTATAAGAATACAAGAACTTTACAGATATAAATAAAGATGCAAATATTAATCTGACAGGAAATTACACATAGCCTCACTGCTCTCTTCACATGAGCGCTAAGGAAAGATATTTGCAAATATGCAGCAACCACTAAGATGGCAGGCAGAATGTAGCATTGACCTCTACTTCATCAGGAAATTTCAACAAAATTACTTCCAATAAAGGAATTGTAGAAAGGCATGACTTCATAAGAACAGAGGGAAAGGCAACCAAACACAGCAACTAAATTTTGGATTCTGGAAAGTGGAGGCAGTAATGCAACTGACTTAAATGGCCAGAAAAAGATGAGTAGTTAATCTAGGACTCATGAAAATTGATAAGAAACAACTTACATTCAGAACTTCGCCAAATTGAAATGACACAAGTGATATTTGTGGGACTGGGATGTAAAAAGCAAATTAAAAAGTAAAGGACTTGTTGAAAATCTGGTTAAGAAACAGGCAGATCCCTCTTTTTCTCTAGTACACTCCTTAATCTTGGGTTACTCACTTTCCACCACAATGGAGGCAGATTTGAGTTTGATTCCCCAAACAGGGTAAAACAGCCTCAGGACTGCTTTGCTCACAGTTTAGGATTGCACCTGTCAGCTACAACCGTTATTCTGAGTTATCTGACTGGGTGAGGTTGGTGTAGCAATTTGAAAACAAGTGCTGAAAACTAGAAAATGAAATTAAGATAAAATATTAGGACTTTCATCATTCTCCCCTCACCTGTATCTCCATATTTTGACAATCAAAAATCAAGACAACTGTAATAGCATAAACAATACAATATTTAAATGAAAAACTAAATTAAAAAATGTATACCATGTCAAAAGTAGGGGGGAGAGGGAATATTCCAGCCCTGGCGCAGTTGGAGAGCCATCCCGTACACCGAAAATGTTGGAGGTTCAACCACCAGTCTAGGCACATACCTAGGTTGTGGGTTCAATTCTGGTCGGGGCATGTACCAAAGGCAACCAATTGATGTTTCTCACATCAGTGTTTCTCTCTCTCTTTCCCTCTCCCCTCCCTCTCTCTCTAAAATCAATAAACATCACATATACTTGGGTGAAGATAAAAAAAGAACATTCCACCAATGTAGGACAGTGAAAGATTCATTTTTTTCCTCTTGTGACTCTGTCACAGGACATGAACGACTTCCTAGTGAGATCTTCCAGGGTCCTGATCAAAGTGAATAATTCTCACCCACCCATAGAAGGCCTCCACATAGTTCTGAGCACACAGCTCTTATATATAAGCAGATATTCAAACACTGACAAACATTTAAGGAAACAATTTTATATGAAAACAAGCACTAATATAGAAAGAAAAAATTAGAGGAAGCAGACTACACAAGAGTGAGAAACTGTAAATAACTAACCTTAATATTCTCTGAGGCAAATTTAAACAATGTTAAACCCCTACTTGCTCTAGAAACAAATGCATGTAGCTAAGTCTGCACATGTTGAAAGACAATTGTATAATTGGGAGTCTCTGAATTAAACTCCATGTAAAATACAACATAGAATAAATAACAAAAGTATACTAATTTGAAGCTTACACATAATTTATTAATATGTGTAAGTAAACACAGCAATCATTATTAAATTCCTTACATGTGGACCATCTCCTAATCATCCTCTGTGGCTGTCACTGCCACTAGAGTCATATTCAGTGTTAAATCAATGCTTTTTTTGGTGTATTTTATTGAATATGCTATCACAGTTGTCTCATTTTCCCCCCCTTTATCCCCTTCACCCTGCACCCCATCCCATCATCCCCACACCTCGTAGTTCATGTCCATGGGCTGCACATATCAGTTCTCTGGTTTCTTAATTTCCTGTACCATTCTTAGCCTTCCCCCTATCTATACTTATTTATTTATGATAAAGTCATGTCTGAGGAATGGGGAATATTTAGCTCTAGATTCAACTCTACTGCAGTCTGGTCTAACAAGTCATAAAAATGAGAAGTCATTAAAAGGGTCAAACGCTTTCCAAGTAAATTAACTGCCTCTCCAACTTAATACAAAAACTATTTATAGGAATCAAAAAGCATCCAGCAACTAACAAGTAAAATTCATAATATCTGCTATCCAATTAAAAAAAATAACCAGGAATGCAAAAAAGCAGGAAAATATGTCCCATGATAAAGAGAAAAATCAATTAATTGAATTAAGAAAATCATTCGAAAAAATAATGGCTGAAGGTGTCCCTAATTTAATAAAACTATAAATTCACAGATCAAAGAAGCTCAAGGAATCCAAATAGATACATACATACATGTATACATACCTAGGAACCCCATAATCAAATTTCTCAAATTTGGCACCAAAGAGAAAACCTTAAAAGCAGCCAGAGAAAGAAGACACATTTCATACACAGAAACAGAGGTGTGCATGAGCAGACTTCTTATCAAAAACAATGCAAGCAACAAGTGAGTCCCATGACACCTGTACAGTATTGTGGCAGAGACGGGGTAGGAGTGCAGTGTAAAACTTGCTTAGCAAAAATGTGTCAAAAAAGAGGGTCAAATAAAACTATTTTAGATATACAAAATCTGAAAGAAAATCATCAGCAGTATACCCACACAACTTAAAATCATAAAGAAAGTCCTTCAGACAGAAGGAAACTAATGCCAGATAAACTTACGGATGGAAATGAATGAATCAAGACACCAGATGGTAACTACAAGGGTAAATATATAATTTTTCTTAATATTTAAATATTTAAAGGATACTTGATTGTTTAAACAAAAGTCATAACAATGCAGTATGGAGTCCATAATATATGTAAAACAAAAAGTCATGTCAACAATAGCACAAAGGCCAGGAGGGGAGAAATGAAAGGCAGCATCGAAAGGTCCTTATACTGACGGGAAGTGGTATAATATCAGTTAAATGTAGATTGCAATAAATGAAAGATGTGTACTATAAACCTAAAGTAATCACTAAAATAACAAAGAACAGATTTATACCAAATAAGCCAACAAAGGAGATATTATGGAATTATAAATATTCCATTAATATAAAAATAGGCAGGCAAAGAGAACAAGGAACAGCTGGGTCAAATAAAAAACAAATAGCAAAAGAACAAATGGTAAGATTATGTTATAATTGTGAAATGTTGACTACATGTACTTAGGTTTCATATTTATTTATTTGCATCTGTTTGGAATTTTGAGATTTCTTTCAATTTTCAAAAACAATGCTTACTTTTGCAAGGGTTATTTTCTTTTAGAATATCTTAAAATAGGCTAATTTAACAGCATAAAATATTAATCTCTTCTGCACACTCAACCCACAACCCCTTGTAAGAGAAGAAACTGATTAATGTAATTAAGAGGTAAATAACAAACTGAAGAGAAAGATTGAAATATGTATATATGATAAAAATATTTAAATATCCATTATATATTGAGTATTTAAAATGACAAAACAAAAGTGATCCCCAGTAAAATAGGCAGCAAGTACAAGTAACTATTTATAAAACAACAACAAATACCGGATGAAGGGATGAAATGCCAACTCTCCCCTAATCTTACAAATGCAAATTAAAATAAGCTATTCTGTCTATCAAATTGACATTGTTGTAAATGGCACTATTCAGTTTTACCAAAGCAAAAGAGAAAAAGTCACCTTCATATAATCCTAGAGAGATTATAATTAGTCTGCAAATAAATAATTACTGATCATCTATTTTTAGGTGTCAGAAATGAAGTACAAATTGAATTTTTATCAAAATTCTTAAAAATCACTCATACTTTTTTTCCAAGCACTTCTACTGATTGGAATCTATCCTATCGGCATAAAAGGTGAAAACCTATAAAGATTAAATTGGTAAACTACCTCAGTTTTAAATTAACAAAACATAACAAACAACATAAATGTCTGATTATAGAGAGCTAGTTAGAAAATTGTAACAAGCATACAACAATATGCAATATTGTCCCTGAAATTATTTTGTAGAAAAATAGTCTTCAAAATCTTCTATATTTTGTTGTTTGTCAAGAGAACAATTTAGAAATAGTAAAACAATGTCAAACAGATGAAAGTATAGCTTGTTGAAGAGAGTCAAGGTGGCAAACTGGGAACACCCACCTCCTGAGACCCAGCTCATTGCATATATGGTGTGAAAGTAAGCATTATATGTAGATAATGAACAAAAATTATGGAGTTTTTGTATATACACATATACGTACATACACATAGAATTTTTCAAATACATACATGATATGGAGTATAAACACACATTTGATTCTGAGATTTAAAAAAAAAATATATATATATATAAACTAAAACTTGAAAAAATTAGAAGAGTTAATGCTATAATGATTCCTGTAGCTTCTAATTCCACTAGTATTTCTACTTTTAATACATTCCACATCTGTCTTAAATCCCAACTTCTCTCCTGAATTCTAGATTATTATATTCAAGTTCAAAGGTAATATGTCCAAAAATAAAACTCTTTAATTCCCCTTCTTTGACTCCCTTCCTCAAACTGTCTCTTCCTTCAGTTTTCTCATTATGAATAAGCAAATATGTTTTTCTTGACTTTTTTTTTTACCCATCACTACCAGCCTTTAGCCAAGTGCTGTCATTACTGCTTCCAAATCATATTCCTAATCTGACCTTTTATCTGCCCATGCACTCTTGCTCTCTAAAATTCATTCTCCATACAGTAACCAGAGTTATTTTTTAAAAAACTATAAATCCAATTATACAGATCACCAATGACTTTGTGCCTATATCACTGACCTACTACTGCCCGACTGCCCAGTATCCTGAAGGCCCTAGTCAAGCGTGTTCCCTCCCAAGGTTGATGCCTTTGCTCTTCCTAGAACACTCTTCAGTATTCAAGTCTCTGCTCAGAGGTGGCTTTTCTGACCTCTTCTGAATGAGCATGCTCTTCCCAGGTCTCACCTACCCAGGTACATACTGATAGATCAGGGATTTGTCCTCATTTATGGCCCTATCTGAATTAATATTTCTCATGTTCCAGTTGATTCACTGAGTGGCAGTGATGACTAATCTAAAACCTAAGGCCTTACCAATTATACTGCTTAAATATTAATAACACTATAGTTATATTCAGGTGGTGATTTTTATTTTCTTCTTTGTGCTTGTCTACATCATCTAAATTTAATATAATTGATAAATATTAGTTTTTTACTTAATCTGTATTGTATTTTTTACATTACCTTTTAGTTCCCTTATAAATATTAGTTTTAAAGCCAGAACAAAAAATTCTTAGTCATAAACTTAACAATGGCAAAGCTTAAGGTGCACAAGAGGGGAGGAATTTTCCTTGAGAATTTAATTCATTCCTTTAGTTGTGGCAATTTTTGAGATCTTTGTTTGATTGGAACATTAAATGGAAAATTTATTAGTACGAAATGGCTGTTGTTAATTTTGGAAGAAACTGTATAGGTTAATTAACCCTCCTGAAAGAAAGAGGTGACCTGACACTTTTGGGGCCATGAGTGATTTGCAATACTTTAAACCGCAAGGGAGAGGAAGCCAAGAGCACAGTAGGAATTTAACCAAGATCAATAGTCCATAGCACAAAATCCATTCGCTGTTGCCCTGCCAAATGATACCCATTGGGATAATAGCATTTTAATCATGTAACTGGCAAATATTTAGAATTGAAGCTTCATGTGGTCTAGTTAACCTTCTTTCAGCTAAAGAACTAGGGTGAGAGTTCAAGAGCTTCATAACTCAAATTATTAAGTAATAAAGGGAAGACTTTGGCTTATGTATGTAAAAATGTTAACGTGAGTTGGTATGCTGGGGAGAGGTACTAGCTTTCTAGTTGTCTGAGAAGGAATAAGTCCCATAGTTAAATATTCATATTGTTGTCTTGGTTCAGACAACTGGCTTCTCTTCCAGTGGCAAGAATCATAGACTGTGAAAAAGTAGAAGCTCATGCTTTTGATACTTCGGTGCATTCTCTTTGGTTCTTTGAGAAAAGGCAGCCAGCAACTTGGTGCCTTCTCCTTACCCTTACCTTTAAGAGGGTTTACTCTGGCCAAAAAGAAATGAAAAGTATAACAATATGATGACAATGTTAATTAGTGACTGACTTCAGCAATGAGAACTGCACCCTTGACTTATGATGGACAAAATGATAGCACTTCTTCAGGTAGTGCACTGGGGACTAAGGCAGCCTGCCCAGAAATTTCCACCTCTCCAGTAATTAAAAAAAAAAAAAAAAAAGGGAAAAACTTTGTGACTATTGCAGAATAATTTGATAGTTTTCCATGTATAACTTCCGGCTGACAAATACAGTTTTCCTCAGTATCCACGGGAGAATGGTTTCAGGAAACCCCCTCCTGCTCCCACAGATAAAACAACCTGTGGATATTGAAGTCCCTTACATACACAGACATTGTAATTGTCTGTAACCTAAGCACATTCTCCTGGGCTTTAGATCATCACCATCATGGGTTTAGCTACATAGTCAGCAACAATGTAACATTAAAAAATACTTTTGATCTGCAGCTAGTTGAAACCATGGGCAGAACCCACAGATACTAAGGACCAACTGTATGCAGGTATAATGGCCTGCCACCTGTTCTTTAGCAACAATATTTGAACTCCTGAACCTGTCTAGTAATCACTGGGCACTTGAACTAAATTCAAACTGAACAGATAATTGTAGAAGTCTTGAAGAATAAGAATCTATCTTTGAAAGACAGGTCTATTTTCTTTTTATTTTAGTACAAAATCCATTCTAGTGAAAGTTTTATCTTCCATTCTATTAATAAAAATTTTCCTCTCTATATAAGGTTCATGCTGCTCATATGGCAGCATCACTGGTAGGGGAATGATCAAGAATGTTGAGTAACTTTGTCATATTAAGACACTGAATACATTTATGCAACAACGAATACACCGCAGTATATAAATCTAAGGAGTAATGTAGAGACCAGCTTCCTCATGGCTTACACCTCCCCGACAAAAGCTTAATTATTCACTTCCTACCTAAGATTTTCATCCATCAAATAGGACTAATTGCAGTTGATACTTTCTTCCCTAGAAGGATGTTGTTATCATTATTCAGACACTGCAGGTCAAGAGGTTAAGGAGGCAGAGACAGATTAAGGTCGGTTGAGGCCCCGGGTGAAGAAGAAAATATGAGGCCCCTTAAAAAAAAGAGAGAGACAGGGAAAATAAAAATACATGCCTTCAGAAGTTGGAGTCTGGGGCCCAGTGCACCTGCCATTGAATCTGCCTCCGTAAGGATATAGTAACAACATACCTGTTACTGAAAAATAGCAAAAGATAGTTGAAAGGAACACAGGCTTTCAATGAGATAGGCCAGGTTTCATATCCAGCAACTCCATTTACTACCCAGTGAATACATAAAATTCACTTAGTCTCTCAGAACTTCAGGTTCCTTATTAGCAAAATTGGGGGGGCGGGAATTACCTACATTGGGCAGGTCCACATGAAAACTGTGGTCAATATACGCAAGGTGCTGGCCACCTAAATATACAAAATAAAATGAGACAATTGTTTTACATATTTTATGGATTACTTAATTTGTCCCAAATGCTTCTGCATGGAAACTAATTAAATGAAATCACATGCCTCCTTAATGCTGGGACCTGGGGCTTGTGTTATCAAATCACACACACAGGTGGCAGGAACAGCGTGTTCTACGTAACAGACTAGTAACCCGCTTTGTGCAATGGGTGACTGATAACTAAAGCCCCCCAACTTCATCTACTGTTATCTCTATGCTGGCGACTCCTAACACTTCCAGCCCTGAATCCTTCCTGGATCTCCACTTCACATGTACAGTGACCTGCTGGACATCCCCACCCGAATTTCTGATAATATCTTTTAAGATAGCCCACACAGAACTCTTAATTTCTTAATTCTTTTCTGTACTCTGTCCCTGCCAGTTGTCTTTTTCAACAAATAAAATGATACTCCATCTCTTCATGGAAAGAGAGAAAGGTTTTAACAATGTCTAAACTCACTAACAGTATTATAATGTGTATTTTTCCACACCACTTAGGGCTGCAGACGCTACACATATTTTTAAATTTTGCTAAATGATATTTGTTCTAGTTTATATTTCCTTGATTAATGTAAATTTTCATGTTCTCTCAGACCCTTTGCAAGTCTTTCCGTCCATTCAAATGCCAGTATTTGGATTAGACACTAAAACTGTTTCCACCACCTGCACTAACCAAGGACTGATTGAATTTCAGTCTTCATCCCTAAAACATTCTCTTCAATACTCCACGTTTTAGAAAATCCTGCATTTACAATCAAGTAGTTGGCTCTTCCCTGAGTTATTCAAATTGACAGCAGTGTTTTCCTCATTTATGCTCCCATTTCTTGTTGCTTTGCTTAAGGGCACACAACAGAAAACTGCATTTTTTTTAACAGGTGTTTTCCAATTTTTGAGGCACTGGCAAAGCATTCATTATCCTATAACTTTACCCAGGAACCTTCAGAATTTCAGCTCTGGCTGCTACTTGTACTTTCTTGTGATTTCCTTCCCACCCCCCAAACTGAGTTTACTTCCTCTCTCAAGCTGTTATCAAACTGGAGAGTCAATGCAGTGCTAGGACACAGGGTATCAGAGGAAGAACATTATCTTTGTTCAGATAATCGCTCAGCATAAAATACTTATATGATCCTTGGATATTTAGAGGATGAAATATGATTTGTTATTATTTTTTTCAAAGGCTAATAACATTCATGCTTGTCAACCTATGTGGAAATGTAGAGCTTAAATTCTTGCAAGCTCTGTGAGCTCAATAAATGTCCACTCAAGAGAAAATAAAACAAACAATAAATAACCTCTTACAGGCACTGTTAGGCTCAGTTAAAATGTTGTCTTATTCATGAAGTCTTTTCACCACCTCTTAGTGAAATAAAATTTGGATTTCACCCTGCAATTAACTCCCAAAGCCCTCTCTGCATGACCTTTGTCAGCACTCACACATATAGATTTATATTTAAGTTAATCATATATCTTTTACCTTTCTAGTGCATTTAGAAAAGTGACCTGCTTTTACTTGTATTTTTAACTCTTTCCAGAAAACCCAGGACAATAGCTTTAAAAAGCCAAATAAGTCCATTTTTCACCTCCTTCTTTTCTGTATCCCATCTTACAAATTATATTCAATCAAAATTTATTGTGCACCTACTATGTGCTGGGGATGATGCCAGATGCTATGGGGCTAATAACCTAACAGGGAATGGCTTCTATTTATTAGGCTCTTTCGGCTTAATCTTAGAGCCAGAAAAGTGAGACAGGTTTAAAATACCCTGTATGAAGAACTATGGCTGGAATGAACTCAGATTAATATGAGAGAATAGAGGGGCTAGTGATCAAAGTAACTCACAGGGAGATTATACAGAAATAAAGTGGTCCTGGAACTGAATCTTGAAGAATGAGTCCAAGATGGAGCAACAGAAAAAAAAGTACGTCAAATAAATAGAATACTATTTACAGAAGTATAAGAACCAGTAAAATATTCAGGAAATTGGATGTTTCAAACATTAGGGGGACTGCGAGGGTGAGGGAAAAAGATGTTGGAGTAGCTGGCCATGGTTAGATCATGAATGGCTTTAAATGGCAACCTAATTTCCTGAGCAATGGGGAACCATTGTTCATGTAAACTATCACCTGCATGTCTGTCATTGAGCCCAAATGCCTAAGCTATGCAGTCAGCAATGAAACTCTCAAGTGATGTACTTGTTTGATAGCTCGCAGCCTTCATGGAAGTCTCTGCACTATTAGATTAAATAAAATCATGATTTTCATTGCTGGCCTTCCTATTGTTTTACAGTTTTTTTCCTTCCTACCAATTTGCAAAGAAAATTTTTTTTAAAAAATTGAAGCATAAGAAAAAAAATCTTCAGCCAAAGACTATCATTTTCCCCTTATTCCTCACTTCTCGTGCAGCAATTAAAAAAATTCTTGTCATGCATTTTTCACAACTCCACCTGAATGAAAAGCTTGAGTGAGTAAACAAATCCCCATAAGAGATTTCATTTCCAGTGTGTAAATAATGAGAGTGAAAAAAACCTCTTATTTTAACCAAGTGAGAGTGGTTTTAAGAAAAGGGAGAAAGAGTGATTCAATTTCCATAAAAATAATATGCCACATCTCTCAAGATTTCAAAAACAAGCATTTGTGGCATTTTATTTATATGTGAAGAAAAATTATAAAAGCCCAAAGGAATGACCTCAAAACAATGTAAGAGAAGAGCTGATTTGACAATAAATTTGCAAAAATCTCCATTCACAATTGGCGTCAGCTGTAGTCTCATTAAACTCAATGGTTAAACCATTTCAGAGAATAATATACTTGTAATTTATCCAAACAGATGCACTTTGTATAAAGATTTCAGATTTTAACACCATAAACACCTCTCTTAAAGGATCTTTCTTTTTTTCTTTTTTACTATTTTAAGTATAACATACACAGACATACACACACCAACACACAAATATGTTCTCACAGACACACATGAAACACCACCTGGAAAATCAAGTCCATGTACTCTCTATGGATATCTTAAACATATCTATAGGAGACTAATTAAAAATCCTTAATGGAACATTAATATTTAAATAGACAAACATTATATTAACCATTTTCCTGTATAATAGACTAAGGAATAAAATGATAATCTCTAAATATAGCTGGCTTCTAGTTTTAATTCACTTTCATTTTGGCATATTTTCCTTACCATGACTCAATTACCATCCAGCAAGACAAAATACTCCCATTCTGGTAGAAAGAGGTCATGTTTACTAAACTGGCTAAAGCAAAAGTTGTTGATTGAGACAATCACGATGGGCACAACGGTTAGAGATTTTTACCCTCCCTTGAGTAACAGTACCATGGCATGACTTTCTCTTTTGCCCTAAATATCATTCAAAAATACCTGGGTCAGATTCTTAAAACACTTAAAACAACAAAACTGGAAGATCTATATCCCATCTTTATTTCCTAGAAGATAGACTTTTGTTCCAATGAGACACCTGGCAAGGAATTTCTATGCCTCCATTACTTTTACTTCACAGTCACACCACACACATATTTTGCTAATGATACTCGCTTCTGTAGTTGTATCTCCCTAGTACTCTTTGTCTCTCTTCTGTGTGGATTCTCCCCTTCCTTCCCAGTTAACATCACCTTCTCCCCAACAGACCTCCCAACCTCCTGGAATTGGCACTTGACAGATGTGCTGAATGGATGTCACAGTATTTTAAATGACTTCAGGGTTAATTTCTCAATAGCCTTATTTTGCAGAAACGATTCCCTTAGATACAAACCTATAGCTTGCTATCATTGTGACCTTGATTTGAAACAAGAGATTTATAAGAAAACAACCAAAAAAACCCTAATATAAGTTATTTCCTTTAATATGTCAGCAACCTCTTCCTTTCACTCATTTTGCACTGTATATTGAACAGTCTTTCTGGAATATGATTTGTAGCTATTAAATAGCTTTTTATACTTTTAAATTACTGTTTGGTTAAATGCAAAAGCAATATATTTTCTTCGAGAGTAAGACAGCCGTTAGTCAGCTTATTCTTGAGTTACCTTTGGCCTTAAATTTTGACTTGCAATATTCACCATTATTACTGGGTGATAAATTACAATAGGAAAATATACTTCTCATCCCTGTAAACTCTATTTTAAATAGCCTTAGCAGTGCTTGATAGTACATCCCAAAATACCCAAAATCAATTTCCCTCAATGCAAATCACCAGAATGCTGAACAACTTCATAATGACCATTAAATCACTATCCTTACTGCAGACAAGGCTTCTGCCAATACAGTAACTGAGTAGACTGAAGAAAATTAAGGAATATATTTAAAATATATACACAACATCGCTGTCATGGTAAACCCCTTGTATGAACTGCTTACTATGAAGTTCTAAATAGTTTCTTCTCATGGGATGTTAATAACAATTGATGTTTCAAACTTAAATTTACTTGTAACTTCATGTTGATAATCACAACCATATTTTAAAAAACCACTAAACCGTAATAAACTATAAAAGCAATAGGCATCTTAAACTTACCAACCTGATATTAAACATTATGGGCCTTTTTCAAAAATGCTCTGGTAGGTAAATACCATGAGAGCTAAAGTTTGAGTAAGGGAATAAATTCCAATAATCCCAAATTCTGGAACTTTATTAGAAATCTCTTTCTTATAGACCTCTTTACGGTCATGTTTACCTAAGTGACATATTAATAATAGGACACTTCACAAAACACAGTGGCAATATAAATATGAGATACTATTGGTGTTAATTAAGGGAAAGGGAGGCAGGCAAATAGTTACTGAGTATCTACTCTCGCCAGGCACTTCATACAGATAATTTTGCATACGGCTCACATCATCTGGGGAACAAATTAATTAAATGACTTTTGGATGAGGAAAATGAGACTTTAGGGAATTATGTTGCATGGACCCGCGACCTAGTTGGTAAGCAGCAAAGCTGATTTTGGGATCCAACTATATCTGATCTTAAAGAAAGAGGGACACTATGAATATTTGTGGGGGGAAAAATTAATGAAAACTTTATAAAGAATCTATTTAAATGTAAGGAATTAATATTATCTTCCTTTTTGAGAATTCAAAAAGCTAAATTTTGTTTTAAAATGTTTCATATGCAAATTAACACAGAAGACAACCTGTGAACAAACTTCTAACCCCAGTTACTACTCTCTCCAGCTTCACAAAAATGGAAATGGCCAAATCTTATAAACAGAGAAACATCCCTGCCTCGACATTGAGCTATATCATTTATCCCACATTTAAGTATTTGAAGATTTTTTCTATTGAACAATTATTATTATGTAATTCAGAAAATAACCAATTCATTTTATAGTAAAAATAGTCTACATAAATGTAATGATAGTAGCAGCTGAGGTTCAGAGGGAGGATCCTGCCGCCTTATTTTCTGCACATTTCTGTGCTACTTGTCCGATAGTGAGCTTTTATTATTTTTATAAATAGAAGAAATATAAATATTAGAAATGAAACGCATATGCTTACAGAGATTTTAAAGAAGGCTACATGGTCTTGGGTCACCAGTCAATATCATTTTAATTGAATAAACGGCTGCATAATCTTGAAACAAAATCACCAACTGCCTCAGGCAACAAAGCACAGAATGTTGCTCTTTTGCAGCACTTTTCAACCTTTTTCATCTCATGACACACATAAACTAACTACTAAAATTCTGTGGCATATCAGGAATTATATTTTGCGCCGTGACAAAACATAGGTAAAATTTTGATTCATTCACAGCAGACAGTTATTGTTGTGTTGGCTGTTGTCAACTTTTTATTTGACAATCTAAGGGAAGAGAGGTCAGTGTCCCTGAATAAGTAGTCAGGTATTACATGTTTACAATAAATCTTGCGGCAACCTGGTTGAAAATTACTACTCTAAAATAGCCTTTGTCTTCTACCACCTTTGATGATATGCTTCAGTCTGCTACCCTAAATAAGACATCAACTTAGCAGGTACACGTTAACATAAAGCCATTGTCTCTTTATTGTTATATGTTCATAATTAGCACTTACATGACAGACAAATGAGAGCTAGTGATGCCTAGGGCCCAATGGAGAGTGCTTATGGCATTTCCTTATGTCTTTTTCATAATTACAGTAATATATGACACATAAGCAGGAGATTAGTGATATTTCACCAGTATACTAACTACTTCTTAAAGAGCAGTCTCAGCAATATATTATACCTAGTTTTAAAAACCAAGTGGCTAGTGATGTCAGCAAAATAGCCAAATATGACACCACTTATTGTATCCCCCTCTCAACAATTTGTCATCCATCCATGGACAAAAGTGCCTTTGTCGGACTATGGTGTCTATCACCATATGCCAAGAGACCTGGGAGAAGTGTCACATACCCACATGTCGAATAAAAGACATAGAGATCTCAGTCCAATGTGTATGCTGCAGTGACCTGTGAACCAGCCACAGACCCTCCCAGTCAAGGGTACAGTATCCTCTAAGGAGCACTGTCTTAGATAATCAACCAAGAGCCTTTGTGTAAGTCTGGGAGTCCAGAAGAAAAGTTCCAACACAACACTGAAGTAAAATTAAAATTTAAAAAAAAAAGAGTTTGGATGCATTGGAGAGGATATGAAGAACAGTTTAACTTTACACATGTTAAACCTCCCTCAAGGCAACACAGCTCACCACCAAGGGAGATCTTCCTGGGCCCCTGACTTGTGCCATGGAGGAACATGAGAACTTGTGAATGAGCACCTGGTTTCATTCACAAAGAATGAAGCCCAAAGAGGCCCATTTCCCCAGGGTACTGGGTGGTGATCTACAAAACTGGGGGACAAACAGAGGCTGTGAGAGTAGCAGAGAGACCAGAAATCAACCCTACTAATAGGCCCAACTAATATATGACAGGGCAGCCAAGAATACTTAATAGAGAAAGGACAGTCTCTTCAATAAATGGTGGTAGGAGAATTGGATAACGAAACACAGAAAAACAAAACTGGACCCCTAGATTATTACACTACTCCCCAAAATTAGCCTGAAATTGATCAAAGACTGAAAATTAAGACTTGAAGATATAAAACTCCTAGAAAAGACACAGGGAAAAAATGTCTTTAACATTAGCCTTGGAAAGGTTCTTTGGATTTGACACCAAAAACACAAGCAACAAAAGCAAAAGAATAAATAAGTGAGGCTGCATGAATCCAAATGTTCTCATACACATTACAAAAAGAGGTAGATATGTGAGGTGATGGATGTGTTAATTAATTAGATGGGGAAATCCCTTCACAATGTATAACAAATCAACACATGTACACTTTAAATAGTCTACAATTTTATTTGTCAATTATACTTCAGTAAAACTGAAATTTAAAAAATATAATAGAATATAATAAAAAGACATTTGCATACTATCTGATAATTATTTAATATCCAAATTATATAGGAACTCATATAACTCAATAGCAGAAAATTAATAAACAATACAATTAAAAAATGGGTAGAGGAACCAAATAAACATTTCTTCAAAAAAATATACACATGGCTAACGAGTACATGAAAAGGTACTCAACATCACTAATCATTAGGGAAATAATAATAAAAATAAAAACCACAATGAAATATCACCTCACACCTGTTAGAATAACTAGCACCAAAATGACAAAAGATAATAAGTGTAGGAGAGGATGTGAAGAAAGGGGAACACTTGTACACTCTTGATGGAAATGTGCATTGGTGCAGCCACTATGGAAAACAGCATGAAGTTTCCTCAAAAACTCAAAAATAGAACTACCATATTACCAAGAAATTCCACTTTAGGTATATATTCAAATAAAAAAAATTCATTTAAAATCCCTTTCTACAAATGGGAAAGAATGAGGTCAGTAGAGATTCACAAATTTGTCCAGACACCCTCAGGTGGTAAGCTAGTGTGTGACTCCAGGTCCTTTGAGCAGAGCCTGTTTACAGAAGCATTACATTATGCAGCTTTCTTTCAAGACAGTGATCATTATGGGTCAATAAAAACTAAATAGAATTCACTGAATCACATGTATAGAAGTAAGAGAAGGGAGAGAATGGAATTCAGCTCATCTACTTCATCCATTAAGACCAGAGAGAATAAAATTTTATTAAGTCAACACATAATCTATATGCCATTTACAAATTACAGACAACTTAGTGAGATGGCACTGTCAACAAAGATAACATAGAAGGAAAAGAAAGATTGTAAAAGCAGAGACCTGGGGAGGACAGGTAGGGGAAGGAAACCAGAAAAGGAAAGTAGGGGAGAGCTTCTGCTTTAAGGAGGAAGCTCTGATCCCTTGTCTCCCATCTCAGCTTTTTTATCTGGTGTGCCCTGCTAGGCTTTCCTCTGTACAAGGTTCCAATGACGAGAACACAGGCACTCTTTCTTTCAATTATTAAAAATCATAAAATAATAAAACATTCCAAAACATCACACCTGGAGATGTTTTCAAATTGACTCTTAGGTATGTATTAGTTCAATTCAAATGCAGTGACTTCTGTGTCCCAGAAAGTCACACAGATTCTGTAACTGGTGCTGCAGAATCTCTTATAAGCCTGAGCAAGGCCCAGACTGTGTAAGACACAGGTTTCTGACCCTCTTTCCTGAACCACTCACCATTCTTTTACATTCCTATCTGGCTTGGACCCTTTGCTAAGCCAGGTTTGCATTTGCATTTCTGGGGGGGGTGTAGTTTTTTTGAGCACCACATACTTGTGATCCTTAGCACACATTTTTCTGTCTTTTGCACAAGGGGATTGAAAATCCTATCTAGCCCCAACTGGTGTAGCTCAGTGGACTGAGTGCCAACCTGTGAACCACAGCGTTGCTGGTTCCATTCCCGAGTCAGGGCACATGCCTGGGTTGCGGGCCAAGTCCCCAGTGGGCGATACTCAAGAAGCAACCACACATTCATGTTTCGCTCAAAAAAAAAAAGGACAAAAAAATCCTATCTAGGTTTTCTGTAAATTATTGCCTTGTCATTTTCGTTCTTTTCCTAACAAGGCTCAGGTTTTGTCAAGATTCTTTTAAAAAATAGAACTACATCAAAACATAAGTATTTTTGTTAACTTTTTCCTTTCTATATCAGCACTTTGACAAACACATGTTAACCACCACCCCTATGTTAACAGACATGGAGGTGGTGGTTAGGGGGCTGAATGAAAGAAGGTGAAAGGTTTAACCAAAAAACTATATATATAAAATATATTTACATATATTAATATATGTAAAATTTATATATATATATAAATACACACATACACACACACACACATACATACAACAGTGTGGTGATAGCCAGAGGGAAAGGGGGTGGGGGTACGTGGAGGTGCGCAGAGGTGAGCAAAAGTTGGGGAATGGGTACAGAAAAGACTCTGGGGCAATGGGTGCATAATGCAGTGTGCAGGTGATATTTTGTTGAATTGTACACTTGAAACCTCTATGGTTCTGTGAACCGATATCACCCTAATAAAGTCAGTTTAAAAAAATAAAGACACAGAAAAGTTCCCGGGCTTAGAAAAAGTCTCTATTTCATAAAATTTAGCATGTAGCTCTTATAGACTAAAAACTCTGGCATGGATATTCTTGGTTAGCATTAGAAACAAATGAAAGGTATTGATTTCACTATTCTGCAAAATGACCTGAGTGCCCAGGTGCCTTCTGATCTGGAGCTTGTGACATCTGTTATTGCCAGCTTGTTGACTTTTTTTTTAATTGAATTTATTAGGATGACATTAATTAATAAAATTATATAGGTTTCAAGTGTACAATTGTGTATATTGCATTGTATGCTCACCAACCAAATTCAAGTCTCCTTTCATCATCATATAATTGACTCGCTATACCCTCCCTTACCTCCCCCACCCTCCTTCTCTCTGGTAACTACCATATTGTTGTCTGTGGCTATGAGTTTTTGTCTGGTTTGTTCATTTGTTGCTTTCAACTTTAATTCTCACCTATGAGTGAAGCTGTATGGTTCTTGAGTTTTCTGTCTGACTTATTTTGCTTAGCATGGTGTTCTCCAGATCCATCCATGTTGTTACTTGGTTGGTTTGCCTATTTTAGCCTGCAGGGTTTGGTTCTTGTTTTTAAGGATCAAGTTTTTGAAAATGAGAAGGTGAAGATATTAACTTAAAAAAAGAGCAGTCTGAAGGACTCTTCCAATATCAGAGAATGGGCCTCCCACCCCAGTGTGGCCACAAAAGGCTGGAGGGGCCTGGTTGCCTCTCAGCAGGGCAGGGGCACCCCCGCCAGGGGCACTCAAAATCCCCATCACTTGCTGGCCCCTGGGTATTGTGAGACTTCAGCTCCTGTAAAGGGATGATATCAAAACTATTTACCCCACTACAGTGGTAGAACAAACACCCACTGAAAATGATCCTGGAAGCTTGTGACTGTGACCCATCTTAACCCTTAAATTTTGGATATGGCCACCCAGGGGTCACCAGAAGAGGGGTTAGAGTGGTGGGAGTGGCAGGGGGCACTGAAAGACAAGTCTCTCCTACATTGCAGCAGAATTGCATCTTGCCAGGACTCCTGGCATAGTGGTCAAAAGTAGATTGTGCCTCATGTAAGGACTTTAATTAAAGATCTGGTAATTCTATTCCATTCTACAATATACCCACCACAGAAATTTAATAGACAACAAGCCAGTCACAAGGTAGAATGTAGAAAAAAGCACAAACTGTACTGTGAACAAGGCTTTTTCCATAGCTGCACCATGACAGTACTTGAAACATGTCAAAAAAAAAACCCTGGTGAAAACATGTAGTTCACTTATTAAGCTGATAGTCCACTAAAAAGCTTTAGGAAAAAAACACAGTTTTCTAAATTTCCAACATACACTACAAGGCTGTTAATATTTTATTCTGAAAACATTAGGCTTGATTCCCATGCCACACATTTCTATGGGAGATCTTTCTGGGAAAACAGCGACAAACATCTGGTTTGTTTTCAAAAATATTTGCTTCACTTTAATTGAGATTTCTATGTCCAAGAATCATCAAAAGCTCATATTATAAATACAAAGAAACTGCTCACAGGCAATAAAATTCATGATAAAATGTGCAAAATCAACATCTGGAAACACAATACAGCAATTAAATTTTAAATAATGACAAAAACAAAGTTAAGGTCACACAGCTAATCAATTATATTTGCTTTTTAACTCTGTTATTTATCTCATGATTATATCAACATAACTGGCTCTTTAATTAGAAATTATTTCTAATGTTTTAAATTTTATTTTTTTAGAATTATTTTTATGTAAGGAAAACCAAACAACTCTGGATAGTAACTTGATATTCTTCCTTAGACACTACACTGGGTCAGGACTCAAGATGCATTTGATTACTGTTTCTGAGACCTCACACTATTATTCTCTGGGGTCAAATTTAGCTTGGAAGCAAATTTTATTAGGCAGGATTGGTGCTTTATAAAAATGAAATGTGAAGGCTTTAGGTGGGATCCACATTTCTTCCCTATGTCTGAGGTCAGCAGGTCTCATCTCCCTGACCCGTCCCATACCCACCTTTGATCATTTCACTAATTTATATTGTCTGTTTGGCCCTGTGAATTCCAATGAATGACAAGTAAGTAGGAGGACACAAGAAGATAGATGGTGACATAGTTGGAAGCCATAGAATAAAAAGAAGGAATTAGGGTTATTTAGCCTTGAGACAAAAGGGTATCTTTATGGGATTTTAAAGGTTTGGGTGATGAAGAAAAGGTATAATCTAGACCAGTGATTCTTAAAATGTGAACCAGAATTATCCCGATCCACCAGGAATATTTTAGAAATGAAAAGTTTCAGACCTATGGAAATTCAGAAATTCTAGGGTGGAGCCCAGTAATCTGTGCTTTAACCCCCAGGTTATTCTGACACAAAAATTTGAGGACCATCTTCCTAGATGCAAAGAGAGCAACCAGGAAAAACAGGTAAAAGATATATGACAATATGTATATACATGGTCCAGCACAAATAACGACCTTTTTTATTACATTAAAATATTTTATTTTAATCGTAAGCATATAATTCTGTAACAAACAATATCACACTCAAGCACACCATATGACCTTTTAGGTGAAATATTCAAATTGCTGTCCTTCTCGTGCAAGACATTTACATACCCTACCAACCACACTCAGTGGAGTTCTTCTGCCAGACCCTGTATTTTCAGCTTATGGTTAAGAAATCCCAGTCAAAGCCTTTTACAGATCCCAGACTATATGGCAGCTGGGAGGGGTGGGAGTGAATTCCCTGACACTGACAGTGTCAACCAGAGGTCAGAAAGCATTCAAATATCAGTGGCACTTTAAATTGGGTGAATTCAAAGAAAACTCTAACCAGAATAGTCGACAATTCTAGGATTCTAAGCTTTCAAAGCTCTGACTCCTAGCAGAGGAGAAAATCTGATCACTACAGAGTAAGATGAAAATGAACTGTTTGTTAACCATTAAAGCTGATAAGAAACCTGAGAAAAATGAATACACTAGACACCTGAAGAATAACTTCAGTGATGCTAGCAACTTGTTAATCCCAAAACCCCATGAAACATCTTTTAATATACATTTCCCTTTCATGGAATACACTGTTGAAAAGCCAGTTTTAAAACACAAATATAGGCAAAACGTGTTTGGGTAAAAGGGAGAAAAAACTGAGGGTGTAACAGCAAGGAGGGGTTAAGTATGAAAAAAATGAAGCTTACAGTCACCATCTTACAGGGTCAGTTGAAGAGAAGTAGGGCATTTATGGAAATAAATTAGTAAAGTCTCTAAACAGACATTGAACCTTGCACATGTGCATGCTTACTGGTGAACACTAAGAATTAAGAAGTCAGCACCCCTACACAAACAGTCTGGGCACATTATGCAGTGACTCATAGGTTAACTGGCACAGACACAGCTACCCATCCCAGACTGTACAGGGCCACCTCAGTTCATAGTTTTAATAGGAAGGACCTGGAGATTGCCATTAGTATAATATTCTGGGTGGTTGTATATATTCATGTAAAGTTAGATGGGTAGTAAACTATTGTTCTTATCAATATGAAGGAATTGAGTATTTTCAGCTGATCTGTATTTGTTTCTTAAAGAAGCTGAACCAAAAAACACCACACAGATAATTTTATAGGTAACTAGCTTGGTCACGTGTCTGTCGTTTGCCTCATGTAGTCTAGACTCTGGTGCCCAAAGGGAAACCTAAGATAAAGCAACCAGGAAAGTAACCACCTTATAGACTTTCAGGTCCCCTTGTTACTATGTTCCAGGGGCATATCAAAACATGAACCAGGAGTGTAAGGGTCCCAGGGGCAATCAGATGTGAGATCAAATACAAGCTGTATCACTCACAGCTCTGGTCTCAGACAAATCACAGATTTTGCATCTGCAAAATGGAGATAATGATATCTATTCTGCATGACTGTTGTGAGAGAATAGTCAGTATTCAATATATGGGCTCCAGTAATAACCCCTTGTTATTACAAAATTTTTTATTAGAAAATCATGTGCATGTAATTTGGTGACATAACAATATCACCACACTCAAGCACACCATATGACATTTTAGGTGAAATGTTCAAATTAAAACTATAAATTATTATACCCATAGTATTACCCTACTAACCACACTCAAGCAGGCCTTACTTCTGCTGGACCCTGTATTTTAGTTATTTTCAAGTAAGTGGTTCTTGGTGTCTGCTTACTCCAGTTTGACCTGATACAAATACTGATGACCATCAACCTGCAAAGTAGAACTGCCTAGCTCTTAAATAATCCTGAGAAAATCTGGAAATGCATCAGAGGCTTAGGAAAGAGGTCTGGCACCCATGGGTAAATGTACAGGTACCAGAACAGCTACTGAGCCATAGTTGTTTTCTGTTCTTTCCTTCTATAGCTCACCAGGGCACAGGTAGTCTCCTCACTTTGTCAGGGAAGTCTCTACTCTCTTGGTCAATGGTCTTTTTACCATATCCCAGGTCCCTGTGATGGGGACAAAAGGCAATCATCTTTGCAAGAAGCCTGAGGTTACCCATCAGTCAGGTCATATCCCCTTTCTGTACTTCCCACCTCTTCCCATATGCCAAATTCCAAAATTAAAGTAACTACTGTATGTGTGTTTACATGCATTAACAAGGCATATGGTCAGTATTATTGGACTTCACTGTTATCCACTGAAGAATTTTAAAAACTGAGATAAATGAGGCATACCTTGCACCTCCCCATAAAGCCTACGGGCATATGCTATCAAGGAAAGTCTCTGGCAAATGATTGCTCCATATAGCTTTAGGGAAGAAACATGCCTTTGCAATTTGTTGGCCAGATGGTACAAGAATTCTGAATTTCAACAGCCCACACTTCCTGAGTGGCTGAGCCCTGTGAATCTCCTGCCTGATGCTCGCTAGCTCACTCAGATGTGATAAATCAGAATTCTGGAGCTGAGACAAAACACAGAGACCACTTACAATGTATTTTCATGAGCAAATCCCAGACAAAATATAAGATATTTGAAGTAAGACAAATACTAAAATATTGACACATGCAATTATTTCTAAATAATCCTAGCCTTGTCGTTGAGCTTTAGTGCAGTCTGGAAATATTCAGGTTCTATAACCTTGCTTTACAATCTTTGTCTCTGCATTCTCCTTGGTAGAAATGGAACCACAATATATATTTGAATTAAGGGTAAATATTGAAGAAAAGTACTTTCCTGAACTGGATGCTATCATAAATAAGTTGAGACATGCTTTCTGTCAAGATCTGAGGAGTTTAACTGAGTCATAAAATATTTCCTGTCAGCCACTCTAACCAAATATGATTTTAACATGCTGCTCACCTCAATGACAAGGCATTGACATGACTATGTGAGAGTTCTGTGTGGCTCATTGACCTTCAGGGTTACCTGACTCTTTACCCTTGTTCTCATTTATCTGTTTCAGTGGCCTGTGGAGAGGGATGACCACAAATGAATATGAAAAAGGTACCTTTTGCTGTGTACTCAAAGGAGCCAGGTTAAGATTTTTTCAAGTTTGCTATAGACACTCCCATGTTATCTGTGAAAGACTTACTATACGAGCCAAACAGGACTGCACGAGCCAATGTATTTCAGCTACAATTGTGCCAAAGCAGTATTAACGGAGTGATTAGCACACGCCTCACATCAAACTACCAATAGATCTTTTCAAGATAAAAGTAAAGTGGATGGCAAAGAAAAAATTCCCATGTGATAGAACATTAATAATATCAATTATAAAACCACTGGTGGTTTTAACCTGATGCTGAAACCTTCACAGAAGTACCTAAAATTAACTCTCATGTAAGTTATCCCAAAATTATACAAAATACAATATACAAAATTCTTGTGAAAACACATGAACTTCAATATTCCCATTTTACAGCTGGCTTAAATAAAAAGTCAAATATGCTGTAAATGTATGCTGAAACTTATCTCTTGCTGATAGTCATCAGGGCCAAAGAGTTATTTGTCAAATATTTGTTATTTTCACTTGCTTATGAAAGCAAGGAATATTTGCCATTCAGAGCTAGCAAAGATGACATTTTACTTTACAAATCCCTTGTGCACTGAAGTCTGGGAAACACAACACACCCAGCCCTAGCACGTGCATGGTGGCCAGCCACACTGAGGGGAACAGCTTCACTTCAGCAACTGATTTCAACGCTAGCGCCCAGCACTGTTGGGGCAGCACGAAGCAGTGCAGGATGCTGCTTCCCTCTTAAAGCCACGTCCCTTCGCAAGCTATTGGGTGGTCACCCCTTTTACACAGTAGCAGTTTAAAAAATGGGGAATAGGGTGAGAACTGTTATTTCCATAAAAGGAGTGAACTAAATTCTCAAAAGGTAACAGGAAGAAAATGAGACCAGCAGCTATTATATGCCAGTTTTGTCTTGGGTGCATTACAATTACTATCCAATTTAGTCCTTCCAAGAAACCAGTTAGAAGCGCTATATATTCTTCTTCACCCATGAGGAAACAGAAGATCAGAAGTAATTATCTGCTTAATGTCATAAATGTCACATAGAACTTCAGCAGTAGATGCAAGAGTCATACAGATTATCTGAATTTAGACTCAAAGATTTCTTCTACTTTTATACTTACTTCCCTTCAACAAAATAATGCATGTCCATGGGAGAGGGCTGAGCATTGCTCTTCCTATTTACTTTTCTCAAAATGACTGTTATAGAGTTGACTTGTTTCTCTGGATTTTATTTCATGTCTTCTTTTTACCTATTAGCCTGGGAGACTACTCCCGTTTAAAGTTTATTCCAAAAGCTGCTAATTGTAACAAATATAAGTGAGGCCATGCCTCACTTAAGGGGAGGCCACAAAATGAGAAGTGGCCAGGTATTCTGGGTGATTTTATCTGTTATAAAACACAGGTCACAAATCCTGGGACACATTAGCACAGGAGACATCAGAAGCAGGTGCTTTCCTGTCCCAAGGGACTGATTCCCCTTAGAGTTGCTTCAAAGATCACTTAATACAAGATAAATGTGGCCCAGGGTACAAACAACGTGTGGATTGGATGAGTGCTTGTTTTACGTACCTTAAATCAACCACATAGGGGTTTGCAAAATAATTAAACAAACATCCCAAGTGAATAAGAGCGCAGAAGAAATCATGAGTCAAATTTTGTGACGGCAAAGTATATGAAAGCATAAAAGAAGGCAATTAATATTTACTGAAACTATAGAGTATTTCTAAGTCTGGTGTACATTCTTTCATTTAACCATTATGAGGTACATGTAATTATGCCATTTATATAGACAATGGACTAAAAGCCCAAAACTACTAGACCCTGATTCCAAGTCTTTCCTCCAAATCACACTGACTCCAACGAGCAAGCAGATGACCAACTGCTGATGCAAACAGATGCACCTACCTAGAACAAACAATGCAAGAGGCAACTTTTACACAAACACAAAACAAAATACGGTCAGGATCCAGGCCAGAAAACTTTTAATACAGGTACCCCCAGCTTATTATACTGACCACTGAACTTAACTGCATGTTACGTAAGTATAGGAACCCAATAAAAACCACACTTAATCATGCTCAAAAGGTAGTAGCTTTGGCCCACCTTGAGGAATTTAACACTTTCTATTTCAAGTCAAACACATTAGCAAGCAACCAGTGACACACTGAATTCTCAGTAATTGTCTTGGCTCATCCTTATTACCCTCAACTCAACTCATGTGTATTTCATATGCTCCTCCTCTCCTGGGATCCTTTGCCTTGTGCCTTACCCCAGAACCTGCCTTTGGCCTTTTGGTCTTTGACACCACTGGGACTCAGTCTGCACTCCTCAACTAATGTTTTGTCTAAGTTTTTAACCATTCATTACTCCTCTGCTTTTGGAGCCTCTTGGTGTTTTTGGTCTTGAAAAGTAGAATCTCACGACTTACTCCTGACTCTAGAACCTCTTGCACCAGGACAGCCTCCAGCTCCTCCAAGAGATATGCAATATTTTTGTCATAGAATTTTCTAGTGTAAGCTCTATGGGAATTTTCTTTTTCTTCCTTACTGTATATAAATGCTTCACCGTAGTTACTGGTTGTTCTCTGAGCTTAGCTGAATATGGAATGATAGATGCCCAATGGGACTCTGCGTCAGTACACTTCACTCCGAGGCCTGCAGAAACCGGTATTCTCATGGAAAAGGGAGGCAGCAACCAGAACATGTGTCTCCATGGTTCCTAATGCTCACCTAGGCCTCGCCCTGTCTCTGGGTCCACGACCACATTCTGAACCCAAGGATTCTCAGGACCACTTTTGTCTTCTTTTGAGGAAGGCTAGACACTGTCACCAGGACAATTCTCTTCCAGGTGTGTATGTTTATATGCTTGTTTTCCTCAGGGTCAGACACTAGAGAGCAGACTGAATACAGCTATATTTGAAAGGACCAACTAACGCAGGAATTGTCAGGATTCATAGCTGCTCCATTCCAGGAACACAAGGTTTTGGGACAATAGGTTAATCCTGCAGCCAGATTTTTCTCAGTGTTCCTAAATAGGGTGTTCCTGGAAGAATAAGGTAAAAAAGTACCAGTAAACCTTGATAAAATGCAGATTATTGGATTCGATCTGTAACAACTGATTCAGAGTGTATTTTGTCAGGGTCTGAAAGAATGGTTTTTAAATATGCTGTTTTTTAAGCAGCATAAAGCGTGAGAACCTCCAGTTATGTGAGTAAATGCTAACAAAGCTGCCGCAATTGGGAAATCTCACACAGAAAAGCATGCATCTTTGGAAGAAGAGAAAAAGAACAGGTGAAATAAATCTGTGTAAGATGCACTGCACTGCCAACCTAGGATGGCACGCATTTGGTTAGTGGCCCATCTTAAGGAGGTAAATATTTATTGCAAATAAAATGTGTTACCAATTTCTGCTTTTAAAATTACAATAATAGTTACAATAAAAATGACTAGAAAGAATTCTGGCATTCATGACAATTTGGTAGAATTTTGTAATTCATAAAAGCCTAGAATTATTCTGTGTGTCTATGTGTCTATGTGTGTGTATGTTTGAATGCTAAGACATGCTTGGTGTGGGGGCAGTCAATAAGGTAAAGCTACTTCACAAGAATCAACAACTCTGTAGTAGAGAGACACTCCGATTCACTATATTGAGACAAAAAGTAAGGCCTGTGCTGTGGGCTTTCAAGGGAAACGATGTGATAAGCAAAGTGTTTGCCAAGTGATAATGTCTGTGAAAATGAATAAAGGAAACCTAATCAAAAATGGAGCTGGGAAGCCCTGAAGAAAATGTTCTTATGCAGGTATCACTCATCAGTTTTCTTCACCCAGCAGTAAGATGCTTACTTTATACTCCAGCAGGAATAAGAAAAGTTTTTTCAAGCCCAGCAACAACTCAGCCAATGAGAAGCCACCACAACTCCAAATTCTTGCTCTCCTCCAGTGAACTGTCCTTCAAAACAGCCCCTCCCAATGTCCCCTTTTCTCTATAAAATAATGCTCCTTTCCTTTGTTCTCTAGATTTACCTATGGTGTGCTATAGTTTGCATGACCTGAATTGCAATTTCTCTGCTAATCCTGAATAAACTCAATTTTGCTCACTAAGTCACTGACATTTTTGTTTTAAAGACTGACATTTCCTTCAACCTTCTTTTTGGAAAACCAAAGTCCACAGATATCAAAATGCAAGATAAATTGGCCCCATATAACAAGAGATCCTGACAGCATCTCTTCCACCCTGCCCTGCCTGACCTTTGGTCTGCAGGTCACAGAAATAAAACAGCTCCTAGCATGAAATGATGGCCCAAATGCCTGACAAGTGTTTAGTTCCAATGAGTCATATAAAAGGCATATTTACAAAAGGAGAAAACTGTAGAAATTATACCCCTGAATCACTGAAAGAACAGAGAGGAAGTATATAAATTATAACAAATATCAGATTTTATACCAACTTAATCCTATGATAGTTATACAGCAACATCTACCTGTATAAAGCTTGTCTGTGCTTTGCTCTAGCACATGTCATTTTTCAAGAGGACTGCTTTCTCTCTGTTTCTGGAAAGACAAAAATGTCCATCAACTTGTTCCTCAGGCTTACCATAATTACATAAAATGTATTTATACATATACATGTGTGTATGCAGATACACATGGGTGCAGATATTTTCAGATGATGAAAACTGATGGAGTCAAAGAAATAGAATTGTTCCACATCCACTTATGGACAATAAAAATAAACAGGTAAGATTAATACTACCTAATGTTCTATATTTTATGTCTTTTTAAAACTACTCTTATAAGATATAATCAGTATAAAACTGTACCATTTGATGGAAGTGTGAAGTCTGGTGCCAAGAGGCAGGTTGGCATTGTTTTATTTCTTCTGAGACTAGAAGTCATAAATTATTCTTGTTTCTTAATTTTTGGAAAGTAACTTAATAAAATGAATTAATAAAATGCCACTGTTAAACAAAACTGCATCAGTGAATTTAAAGATACTTTGTTCAAGTTTCAATAAATTGACAGTTTAAGGGGTAAATTATTTAAAATGCTTCACTTTACACATATAATTATTGATTGAGAAGCCATTGTTAAATGGGACCTCTTCCCTGGAAATGCTTAGAGGGTTCTCTGATAACTAAGAAAAATATATATGAGTAAAAAAAACAGAAAAAGAGCCCCAGCTGGTGTATTGAGCCAGGTCTGGATTGAGTGCCGGCCTGAGAATCACAGAGTTGCTGGCTCGATTCCCCAGTGTGGGCACATGCCAGGGTTGCAGTCCAAGTCCCCAGTGGGGGGTGCTCGAGAGGCGCCCACCCATGAAATGTTTCTCTTTCTTCCTCCCTTTCTCTGAAAATAAATAAATAAATAATCTTTAAAAAACAGAGACAGAGTAAGAATTACTATAGATCTGAAATGAGTGGCTAATCAATAAAACAATGGGTGAATAGAGGAGTGCAGGTAGTTAACTAGGGAGTTTGAATCTTAACTACTAAAAATTAAAACACACACTAGAAATATTTTTAGGAATTTCACCACAAACACTGTTGATCTGTTAGCCTGATGAATATGTTTCTTATTAGCTTATCCAAAAATATTGAACTATTTTTCAAAGCTTGGCAGAAAAATAGTGGATGCAATATTTGATTCAGGTATCAGGTCATATTTGGACAAGAACTAAAAATCTTATCAATACAGAAAGATGGTATTTAAAATTTGTTGAATATGGAAATATTCAGACATTAATTCATAAACATGGTAATTTATCTAAATATAAATATTTAAAATATTGTTCTGGTAATTGCATGCTGCCTTCATATTTGCTTAACCTTAAAACATAGAGGACTTTAAACTAAAAATGAAGCAAACTGTGAATTATTTTGAATATCTGTGAGTGTAGTGTTTTCCCTATCTTCTAATAATGGAAACTTCAGGAAAAAAATTATACATCTTTTTTGTATATTCACTTTGGCTTAGAGTTAGTCCCTTCCATAATGTCATTTCAGATTGTTATTAGCATATTTATTCTCTTCTTAAATACTTCAACAGTAGTGCAACTGTCATAATATTAAGAAAGCCTGATGCCTCCAAAAGAAAAAAAAAAACTAATATAGTTTACAGCCAGGACAATGAGGATGTAACAGTAAGCTTTATTAATAAGCTACTGGCATCTACTCAGTTCAGTACAATTAAAGCAACAAATACTACCACCAGTCCTAGCACTCTAATGTCACCAGTTCCATCAAGTACAAGGAAATTAGAATCTTTCATGTGATATTATGTCATTAAGGACAAATATATTGAAGCATGATGGTGTCATTCATAAACTTAACTGCTCAACATTTTCCATGTTGGTTCAGTAAATTAATGGCTTTGATGCATCTTAAATGCAAATTAATAACTAGAAACAAAAATGTACCGCTTAAACTGCAGTTATGTGTAGAAAGGCCATTTTGCTCAATAAGAAACCAGATTTCAGAAGCTTGCTGATTAGAAGCAGTGCCGCACCACAGTGCCATTGTTTTCTAACTGGAAAACACCCAGAGTTACTAGGAAATAAATTTCCACTTTGCCTTGGATTTTCCTTACACAGACTTCAGTTTTATTTACAACTGTGTTTCAAATCCATAACAAAGTAAGCCTTTGTAATGTGAGTCAAGGCCAAGGAGAGAGCAGGAAATGGTCTTATCTGCTTTAGTATAAAGGGATATTTCTTTATTAGTAGACCAATGTAATAAGGCAACTTGGAAATTGGATGTTTAAGTTGATTAATAATTACTTCTTCCATATTGAATGTGTATTATATTTGGGCATTTTGCATTTTTAAAAAATTTTCTTCCCCTGGGAAAAAGATGTTTTCAAATAAGTACAGGTAACAGGTATGTAAAACAAAACACACATACACGTTGTTTAAATTTTTTTTAATTGGATAAAAATTCTATATAATTGAGTTCTGTTTCTGAGACAATCTAGAAAACTGTATATTATTAACTACAGAAGCCAGTGGAAAATTGAACTAAAAGCCAAAGGGACAAAAAGCTGATTATTATTGTTTTGTTTTTATCTCTTTATCTATTTTTAAATTATAAGAAAATATCAAGACTAAATTTGAAAGTCTGACTGCCTTTACTTATCCAAGTTTAGGATAAGATAAGAGTCACTCAGGTAGATGGAGAAAGCATCAAGAGCTGTGGGGGTTTGGCTGAAGAGTGAAACAGACTGGTGTTTTAACTTAAACCAATCAGATTATGACCCCTCAACCATCAGTTATGATCTGTGACTTTGCACCCCTGTGTCACAGTGTTCAGCACAGCCCCAAGCATGCAGTGGGTGCATACTAAATGCTGGCCACTCCAATCCTTTGGATTCCATGACCTAAGTTATTTAGGTACAAAAGATCCTGAATAGACATGAATTCTATTACTTCAATCTCACTATGAGTCATTTTCTCGGATCAATTAGTTCTAAGGGGCAATAATCTGAACTGTTAATTAATATGTATAAATTGTTAATCAGGCCACCAAACAATTATTTCTGCCCCAAAAGCAGCTGCACAACTTTACCAATTCCTGCACTAACCTATCTATTCATCATGAAATTTGCTCAAATATAGGAAATGTGGTAGCTGGATCTGTATTTGCATTTATGCTTAAAAACAGTTAGATAATCCAAAGTGCAAGGCAGTAATATATTATGCATTTGGTTATTGCTCTGGCACTAGGTACTTAGTGTGGATTCAAATATAACATTCTATCTTCTCAGAGCATAAAGGCTCAGAACACATTGTAGTTTCTAAAAGCCCATTACTGACTGGGAACCTCAAGTGTCTTATCTACTACCCCCTTTCTTCTACACATCTTTACTTACTGATATGTGATGATCTCACAAAGTTTGAAATTCAAAATTCTTTATTGAGATAGGAAACAGGATAAAGGGATTTCTAAGGCTAACTTAACTAACCGTATTATGTCATAAACAATCAGAAATACTGGAAACTGAAGACCAGCACTCTGACACTACAGTATATGGCTTTGTAGGAATACCGAGTACCAAAACACTAGGATGTTTAGAGTACCGAAGTGTTAAGCAAATTAAGATGACAACAAATGCACGGTGTGCTCTTACCATGGACATGCTTGTTATTGGCTGAATTGTTCCAGTCCCTAATTGTAAAGTCAAAGTGAAAAGGTTAATCTGTTTATTCAAATTCCTTGTAAGAAAGTAGTAAAGAAACTGGAAATTTAAATAAGCTCTTAAAAATGTTTCTGAGCACATTTTGAGTCAGAGACACACAAGGTATTTTTAATCAACAATCTGACTCATAGGTTATTAAAATGATGGGCATCAGAAATGCCAAGGTAAAGAATATTTAATGTTCTCTATAAAATTGTTCAATGTAGAATTGAAGAGCTAAATCCATTCATTCCACAGCAAATGTAAAAGGCATTTCCTTATCATGATCTAACCCCAGATTGTGTGTGTGTGTGTGTGTGTGTGTGTGGTATACAGGAGGTGCTGATTAGGAAAGAGCACAAAAAGTGAGAGTTTTAATATAAGAATTCATGTGTCATTTTCTAAAAACAACTGAAAAGCATCACTTCTATATTCATGCCACAACTTGAGTTTTTAAAAACACTTTTAAGGTGAGATCTCTAAGACATGCATAGGCGTTTCTGATGAAGTTCTTAGAAAAAAATGAAATAGCACTGAAATATTAATAATGATCAATACAGGAAATAAATGTAAGGCCATTATGCACATACACTTAAATGATGGTGCATTATTAATAAGGATGAGTGTCTGGAACTGGATCTATCCAAGCACACATTTATACATTGTGTGGAAAAAAGGCCACTGACTACTGAGTGCAACTGAGCTCAAGTCCAGCTGTGTCATTAATTAACATTGTGACCTTGGCCAGGGCGCTTTCCTTTTATGAAATTCGACCACCCCATCTATAAGTTCTCAGTAGTTAAATTGATTTTTAGGCTTTTTCCAGCTAAACCTTCTATGAGTTGAGAATGAAGCCCTCACACTGCCTACGATGAAGGCAACAGACACCTTGTCTGTCATTTATCTTACCTCTGGAGTGTAGCCCCAAGCAGTGAAGGAGGCAGGAGAGAGAAGTGCAGGGTAGGGTGGGGACACCTGGATGTACCCCTGCATAGCATGTGCTCTGAACTGTTGTAACTCATAGCTGTGCTGATCATTCAGGATGAAAAATCCACTCTGGAACAAGTTGGAGTGGGCTGGGACAAGTGGCTGTAACATGTCCTGGTACCAACTAAAGAGGAGCAAAGGGTGCCACTCACCCCTTCAACTCAGGTTGACTATGCGTTTTTGCAAGCAAGTTCCCCAAACCTTTGTGTCCAAAGAGATACTGAAGATTTGACATCACACATCTGACCAATAGTATGAATGTCAGAGAAGAGATTGTATATTGGGGAGAGTGTGGGAAGGAGAGATTGCAATTCCAAACTTCTCAGGGGAATAAAGGATCGAAGGTTATACTGGAGAACAGGGAAGCAGCTCTGTACATTATGGAACATAAGTCACAGTTCTGCTTCTTTTGCCACACTCTAAAAGTCATAAACTTTCATCAAGGTAGAGAAGCAAACAAACAAACAAAGCCATAAGAAAATTAAGTGTGCCTTGTGATGAGAACTGAATCAACTCCTAGGTGCAAGTATCTGGGTCTATTTCTATCTACTCCCCAATCCCAGTTCATTGACACTGTTTGCTTTCTGACATTAAGTTTTCCATTGAACAGAGAACTCAGTGCAGCTTCCCTTCCAGGACCTAAAGGTACCTCTGCAAGGAGCCAAAACTATGTGGCTCATAGTCACCTCTCAGTGTTAGGGACATGTCAGGGAGACTTTAGGAAAAGCTCATTTTTGCTCAGAGATTGAACAGCAGCAATTCCAAACAACTTTCCAACTATAGTAGTGACCATGCAGGACCTGAAATTTTATTCACACTTTCGAGAATTCTGTTACAAAGGAAGACTGAAGTAAGGCCTGTTCTGCACTTTGCCGGAGGACCAGGACGCTCCCCAGCAGGGCCGACTGCTGACTCCAGCCTAGGCTTTCATGAAGAAGTAAAAATGTCCCTTGCTTGCTGCTGCTATAATAACGCAGTAGAACCCCAAACTGGCAAAGAACTCACACGTATTATCCCATTAAATATTCCTGACATTCTATGAAGTGGGGAGTTTAATTGTCTCCCCTCCTTTGAACAGAAGAAACATGAAGGGGTAGAGAGGTTAAAAATGCCTGTTCAAGGAGGTAACCAAATAAGATTTATTCTTTAGTCTTTCTGACTTCAAAATATATTTACATGCCAATTTCTGTAAAGGGGCAAAGGGTAGAAAGCATGAATCAGACTATATAAAGTGTTAATTTAAGTTAAATCTCTGCATATTCTCTGTGCCTTGTGACCATAAACTTGAGATTCTGGTTGGGATTTATACCGGATATACCTCCTATGGTAGTTGGATTTCTGTCTGCCCAGCTTTTGTTTTGCATGTTTTGTTTTGCATCTTCTATGAAATGTAACCTTCGATATAAAAGCTGTAATCACTGCAAGGTTGTTCTACAGGTTTGTGAAGAATTATTTTTATTCGCTATATAAGTACAATAGGGATTAGTACTTGTTTGTTAAAGGAAATCAAACTTATTTTCTTGAGTAGTAATATATAGGACAGCTTGTAGATGTTTAGTTCACTGCCTAGGGCAATTCTGTAAGTCTACATTTTCATTAGTGGCATGAATTCACTTTTCAGTGAAAAAATATTAGGATATATCAGGATGACTATCACCCCAGGCTACTTATGACCAACCTCTTTTATGGCTACAGTCTTCAAATAATTATTAATAGCTTCTTATTCCATTCAAGTGTCCTTGTTTGGACAATAAATTTTGTGATCACTGTAATTAAGATATTTCATCTTATCTTTCTCCTTATAGTTCTTTTGAGAAAAATAACCTTGTGATCCTACCAGATTAATTTCTAAACAGAGAGAATAAACTTTTTTTTCTTCCACAGAGGCTACAGAGCGTGCTAAAGTCCCGAGAGACCCGACAGTGACCTGACCTGAATGAGTAGCAATGAGGGTAAAGGAAAGTGTACATTGCTGGGCCATTTTCGGTATGTGTACATATGTGTGCCTGGGTGTGTGTTGTCAGAAGAAGAGGACCATATGTTTGTGTGAGCCAGTGAGTAGGGTAGACATTGGGAGAGAAGCAATTTGAGGAGGGAAGAAAATGAGTTTGATTCCAGATACACTTACTATGAGTCCAATAATATGACAAGTAGAGATGTTACATTAGATATATGGATCTAAATCTTACAAAAATAAGTCTAGACTAAAAATATGTATCAGAAGTCACCAGCATATTGATGGTATTTGAAGCCATGTGACTAAATGGTTGACAGCAGTGAATAGCATGGAAGGAAGAGGAACCAGGACCAAACTCTAACTAATCTCAATCTTTTTATACTAGAGGAGAAGCCAGCACAGGAAGATAGCAAGAAACTACAAGAAAAAGGAGGGGTACAAGTAAAGTGTCATCAAGGGAAAACACTCCCACAGGAAGGAATGAGTAATCTCTGGGTGGAGACCTGAAGTGAAGTCAAGTAAGATAAAGATGAAAACATCTAGAATTCTAAATACAATGTGGAAATTGGATTGGATCCTAAAACAGAATAAGGGCACTGGTGGACAAACTGGTAAAATCCAAAGTCTGTAGTTTAGTTAGTGGTACTATAACAATGTCATTATTTAGCTGATTAGTACACCAGGGTCCCCCATGTTGGTAACATTAAGGGATGTAGGGTGAATGGAATAAAAGACACCTTTATATTATCTTTGAAAATCTTCTATGAATTTAAAATTATTTAATATAAAATGTTTAAACTATTAAACAATAGAAAGGTAGGGATGAATGTCGTTAGTGCACTTTAATATTTACATAAATAATTTCTGAACTCCAAATATTGCAAGAAAAAAATTTTTTTTTTAAATCTAGCTTTTTTGAAGCCCAGGCAGCTAGACGAGAATGTGGGGTCTAGCAAGGATTTTATTGATTTGGTTTAACTGGTTAGACTGATCTAGAAGGAAGGGAGCAATTGAAGATCCAGGTGAAAGCGAGAGCAATGTTTCTGGTAAGGTAAGAACAAAAAGGTTCTAGAACCTTGTGGGATAAAGAGTAGAAAAAAAAGAAAAATATATATTGTAAAAGCATAATTACCTAATTAGAAAATATTGAAGATAAAAGGTAAAGGCAGGGATGGATTCAGGGGAACTGATTTTATACATCAGAAGCCTAGAAATCTCAGATTGTTGAGGGAGCACATGCCTGATAACTTCTTCAAAATCTATCTTTATAAACAAGAAAAACTGTACTTCTTATCAACCTTGGAAAGGACTTTATCAGAATAAAAGTAATGTTAAATGCACAGCCATGACTGATCGTTGAATTACAACAATATCTTTGGAATATAATAAACAACATTTTGTAAAGATTTTTTACTCTCAGAGTGGTACATGAATTTATGTTAGGAAATTAATTTTGGAAGATAGGACACACACAAACACACCTGCACACTTGTACAACAAAATATGCAGATAAAGCATAAATTTATGACAAAGGAGATGCCTCCATCATCTAAATGAAAATGATGACGGTAAAGGACATTTGAATTGTCTCATAAACCCATGGTAATATTCCTTTTTTCTTTGTCAGGTTATTAAATAAATAAAGGCAATTTGACAGCAAAAAGGTGAGAGCAAGTAAAAGGGTACTGAGAATATGAGGGCATCAGTAAGCAAGGCAGTTCAGCAGGACAAGAAAAATATTGCATTTTGATATCATTTCTGAATAAAATGTGTTTGTCAAATGATTATTGATCTATTGAGAAGTTGAAAATCGACCCATTATTGGATGATATGATTTTTTGTGTGTGTCAAGTAAATAGTCTGTGATGAATAACACAAGACTGAAAAGAAGCAATAGATTACACCATGTCTTTTTTGCCTTATAAAACATTTATTGATATCTAAAAATTATCAAACATTTCTATAGATAATAATTTTAGGATTAGAAATATATACTATTTGGGAACTTCATATGTGTCAGACGAGATTACATGGGGACTAACACAAAATAGACTTAATTTAATTTAGTCATCACAACACCCCTATTAATCCCATTTTGTTGTAGAAGCACAGAGAGTTTAAATCTCTTGCCCAAGATGCTAGATTCCAAACCTAGGATCATCAGTTCAAAAGCCACCTCTCTATAGTCCTGCCATGTCCAGGCTACTACCTAAATCAGATCACGAGATGAAAGAAGGTCTAGATGGATGAATGGGTACTGAAACAGCATCTAAATAGTTATACTGAGACTAGGGAAAGGATCTAATCCTTTAATATGCAAAACTGAAATGATGAGAAAAGTGGGCAGTCCTGAGTATCAGATTTGAAATTATTTCTCCTGAGCTCGTAGATAGCCCTGGAAATCAAAACAAAAAAAGAACTTAATAATGATTGCTGCTTTCTCGTTTATAAAATCAGGTGTTTCAGCCACACTCCAAACCAGAATCAGAATCAAATCAGAATCTGAAAGTCGGACCCAGGCACCAACATTTTCCAAATTTCCAGGTGATTTCAGTATATAGTCAAGATTAGGAGCTACTGTGTGGTAGATTTAGACTTACCTCAGAAACTAATGGGAGCACAGATGGAAGAACAGAATGTTGGAAGAACTGAACCCTTAAATCCTAGTTTCATTATCTCCTAACTTTCCAGGAAGGCTGTTTGAGGACAAACATCAGGAACACAGGAAGAAGTATTGGAAGAAGATGCTGGCACCTGCCATCCACAGGGTGATCATTCTGACTGTGAAGTGGTGATTGTGGTTTACCTAACAGTAAATAGGTGCCCATAAGGAAAGTAAGGGAAGCTAGGGACAAGTGGGCTTTACAGTCCCCTGTGCTTTAAACCCTACAACCTAAACACGTATACAAAGAGCTCAAGGCTGGCATCGGGTACCCAGAGCAAGGGATTAAACAAAGAACGATCAGCAGAGGCAAGGCATGTTCTTTTGGGGATTAAATGAGTGTCTTTGGTGTTTGCGGAAGAGAAACAAAATGCTGATGTTTATACTGTTGATACTCTCAATGTTATAATTATCTCCAAGTTCTTCTCGTAATATGAATTTCAATTACTGAGGCATGTTTATATGTATAAGGTGCAATACTAGGTGCTCTGTGTATGTTGCTTATTCAGTCATAAAAATAACTCCACATAGGAGGAGACTAAAGCACATTTACACACAGGTAAATAATTGCAGTGCCAAAGCTTAAACTCAATTCAATGTGACTCCATTTTACCAGTTTTTCACTTTGGGTTTTCAGGTGTATTTTAGCCCTCAAAGTTATCTTTGGCCAAGGACCTATTTTATTTTAGAGAAATCTGAGCTGGTAACACAGAGTGGGTTTGGGATGTAAATTCAGGGGAGAGGAAGGGAAGGGCCTAGGAAGAGAGGAGGGGTGAGAAAAGGGGAAGACAGAGAAGGCACAAAGGCCATAGACATCATGTAGTGAATTTGGAGTCAGGGACTTAATGAGAATTATAAGAACTCTTGGAAAGTAAGCATAATGGCGCATGTACCACAACACAAGTTTCTGTTTAATAAAATAAACCTATATAAAAAAGAGTGCCGGGTTTCCTTTTATCTCACCCAGGTCAGCCTACCAGGAACAGAAAGGTGACAGGTATTCAGAGAGCACAGTGTCCAGAAATAACAATCATATAATTGGCTAGATAAGCAATCCATTGGTAGCAGTTGCCCTTGTTCAATGTCTCTGAAAACCTGGGATAGGAGAGAGAAAGGCAAGACACTCAACCATCATTACTGAAAGAAACATAACAGAAGGGAAAGAAAGTGAGCATCAGACAGCATAAAGGCCAAGTTTGACCACGTTTCTGTGAAGGAAACTAATGAACAAAAAAACACTAACAACTTGGCCCCTGAGTTGTGCCACTCATGCATCTGTGCTACAAGCAAAAAGCAAGCAAAGCAAAGCATGCCTGAAGCAAGGTCCAAATGCTAAGGGGAGAAAACGTGACTTCTAGCCTCAGAGATGGCTATTTATGACTTCTATGAAGAAAAATCAATGTGTAACCTGTGAGAGAAAGTTGGTGTAAGAAAACACAAAGGACCAAGAGTTTTAAAAAAATAATCACCAGTTATTACTAAACATAATATTGATAATAGAGAACTTACTCCATGTCAAGCACTATACCAAATATTTTACATGAGGTGATTCATTGAATTCCCACAACAAGTCAAGAGGCAATGCTATTAGCTTGGTTTTGCAGATGAGGAAACTAAGGCATAAAGAGATTTAAGTAACTTACTCAAGGTCGTATCACCAGAGAGAGTTCAGGACCGAAAATCTAGGCAGTTTGTTTCTGGAGTCCGAGATTTTATCAACCATGCTCTACTGCTTCTATGAATAGTGTAATTCTATTCCATGAACATTTATAAGTGCCTACCACACAATGGTCTTGCAGGATATCTAAAGAGGTGAAACATACTTGATGTCCCTGTCAGGGGAGTTTATAGAGTGGTCAAATAAAATCAGCAGGGACTCAGAGGACTATAATCTGTAATATAAAGCTCATGTAACACAATGCATAGTTGTCTGGCAACAACAGAAGATATATAAACACAGTGAGAAAAGCTGGGGTATATTGGGAAGGAAAGTAGGAATCTACCCTTCACCATTCCAACTGTGTGGCAAACACCCCATGAACAGTGTGTCCTGAATGGTTTCCAAAAGGGAACTACTTCCCTCAGGTTCAGAACTGAAGAACCAAGCCATAAAGCAGTTCAATCACTTGCAGGTACGGTGGCAGAACGGGTATGTGCCCCTCAATCTGAATCCCACATCCATGCCCCTTCTCCTCTCTCATACATCCCCTGAGAACATTTTTGAGATTTCAGTGGAATTGGATACAGCTGCCAGAAGTTAATTATAGGTTCCATGAGGAGCAAGAGAGGAAGGAAAGAGAGGGTGCCCTGCAGCCAAACTAAAGCTTAGTGGTGGAAACTAGGCTTTACTGAAAAGACTCAGAGTGGATGGGTCAATTTCACTGAGGTATAAGGCATCCGTAAATGTATAGGTTGGAACTATTTGTAGAACAACTGGAATGATGGAGACAAATGTCCCTACACAACAGTGAGGGTGCTATAGGTGTTTTTGCACATATTTTGATCTGTGCTGAATCATGGTATGGTAAGTTAAGTAGGCTGTGTCCCTGCTGCAGTGAGGGAAGAAGGTGGAAGAGGCTGAAGAAAGAAAGACAAGAATGAGTTATGAGACATGTGCAGGAATCCAGGCAAGTGGTTGTGAGCCTCTCCGTGGGCAGAGAAGGGGCAGTGGGAAGTATACTGATGGCCCTCATTCCATGGCTCTTGGCAACTGAGCCCTTGGAACTCATTATTAGTCCACAGGAATGTCAAACAAACCTTTATATATTTGTATGACTTGCTAGAATTCTTGCCCTGTTTTCTTGTACAACGTGATCCCTAAAAAAAATTAATGCAGTTTTGACTACTAAAGGTGTTATTTCCAGTTAGTACATTTGAAATATCTCTTTATACCTTCTCTAAACATAAATGTATAAAAGCAAATTTAATATCTAACTTAACTTACATAAATTTCTGAATAAAGAGGAAATCAAAGCCCACAGGGTATCATATATCATATAATATGTACAATTTCAGAGATCTCTTATGGACCCCCCAGTTAATAACCTCACCCGTTACTCATCTGATATCCCCCAAACTTATTTAAAGAAAAGATTTAGTTTCTGTTTATAAAGTGTAAATTAAACATTACTACTCATTTTAAATAGCTTAACTCTTTTAAAGAAATTCAGAAATTTAGACCCAATCCAGAAAAAGAAACTATTTTCATGGATTTCCTGCCCTTATGAGGCTGAGTCATTCTATTCTATCATCACCTGTATTGTTGGAGAGAACCTGGGTATATATATAGCATTTTTACTGGGTCACTTACTACAGAAGAAATGGTTCAAACTTTGTATGGAGAAGCTGTTCCACATATATCACTGATCCTTGAACAGACTGATTAATTTTAGGCAGAAAGTTATTTTCTAACAGAACCATGATAATCCATCTTTCTTTAAAATAACACTGTCATTTACATTAAAATTATTAATTTATTTTAGGAAGCAAGTATGTCATCTTTCTTTACAACGGAAGTGGAATTCTTGACAAATAGCAGAGTTTCTTTGTCCATCCCTTCATCAGCAGCCACACAGTTTCTATTTAAAGACTGACAACAGAAAGGAGGAATAGGAATGTCACCCCAAATTTCGGAAATACTGGTAACACATAAAACTTTTTCACCCTGTCTCAGCACAGTACCACTTTATCAACATAAGAAAGTTGGTAACAACAAGCAAACATAATTTTTTTAAAAATCCTCTCATAGAGGGCATGAATGAATTTGTCCATTTTCAAATGGTTGTTTTTCCCAATCATTTGGCAAAAACGTTATAAATGTAGGACAAACTTTATGTAGTGGCTCTAGGCAGTGAGCAATCAGAACACAAACTCTCTAGACTCAGAAAGACACAGCTCTGAGTCCTCACCTCACCACTTTCTGGCTATGAAATTGGGTAAATTGTTTCTATTCTTTATACCTCAGTTTCTTTATCTATAACTTGAGGGTAACGATGCTTATCTAATGTGATTGCTGTGCAGATTAAATGAACAAGGTAGATAAAAATCTTTCATCCTTTTTATAGTCTATGTAAAACTTTGCATAAGCATTATCAAAAAAAATAGGTAGATAGGTAGAATAGATAGATGATAGATAGATGAACAGATATTTCAAAATGCAAATTTTATTTGCCTTTAAGCAAGAGAAAAGTTGAGAACTTTGCCTAATCGCCAAGGTGTGTCTACAAGTATGGTCCACGGAGAGGGAAGCCTATCTGAAGGGCCAACTACTGTATCCTTGATTCTGAACATGATTTGCCCATGGGATTCTACAGGTATGGAGAAGAAGCTCATTAAAAGTCACTCATCTGTTTGTATTCTCTAACATATTTCCATAGGCTACAATGCTCTTATATTTCCATGCCTACTGCAAAGAAAAAATCTTCTCTATTTATGGCATTAAAAATGCACATGGTTCCCCCCTCAAAAAGACAAAAAGAGAAAGATAGAGAGAAAGAGAAAGCACAAGAAAAAAAAAAAGAGAAAATAAGGTCATACAGTCTCTCACTTTCTTTTTATATCCTAAAGATAAATGTTCAGTTCTGGGAAGGGGCTGACTCTCTCCTTTTCTCAACTGGACTAAAATAAATGTTTAAATAGTTCCATTTCAAACCTGGGCTGCATTTCTCACATTATTAAAAAAGAAACAGATTCAGTCATTTTCAGTCCAAACCCCATTCTAAATAAAGCTTTTCATCTTTTCTTGACTCTGATTCCTAATTTAACGTGATCTCACCTCTCTCACTTATCTAAAAAATCACTTTTTTGGCAACTTTAACGATTCTTAACAGAGGCATGAATCAGAAAAGAAAAAAAAAAAAAAAGACCCCTGGATGGCTAAGGCACAAGCTAAAAATATATGTGCACCAAAGTTCATATAGATTTTTTTAGTTTTTCAGATAAGAAGTCCTTACTAAAAGCCTAATCACCCTGGCCTTGTATACTTATTACAATCAATGGGGCTGATCTCGTTTTTCAGCTACTGGAAGTTTAACAGAGCAAATCCTCAGGCAGTGGCAGTAAGTCAGGAAGTGAGGATTGGAAGCTTGACTGTCATGGCAACAATATTAATAGCAAGCAAGCATACATCTCTATCTGGTGATGTGACTGTCCTTCTTAACACTTTTTATACACCAGCTCATTTAATCCAACAACACCATTTTTACAGCTCAGCAAACAGAGGAACTGAAAAACTGAATGATCAAGTAACGAAGCTGAAATTAGAACACAGGCAGTGTGGCTTCAGGGTGACAATGAAAAAAAAAAACATGCATAATGCAAACATGCAGACAAGAGAGCTAAAACCCAGGAGCTCGGGGTCATCCAGGAGGGGGTATATCAGGCTGCAAAACTCCCCAAGATTCAGTGGTTCCTGCTAGCTCTGCGCTTCATTGCGGTGTCTCCTGAGTTCCTGCACAAAACCCTCTGGGGGGCAGTGCCACACATCAGGTCCCACCTGGTAAAAGGAGAGCAGTCTGGGATGGGCATCTCCTCAGTTGGGAGAAGACAAGATATATATCTTGACAAGACGAGACATCTCTCCTCCCCCAACTCACATCCACATGATAACTCTCAAAGTTTTATGTCATCATTCCAGAAATCAATAATGTGACAAAAATTAAATTACATAAAACAAATTTGAAAAGAATTAAATGAAAACACAAGAGAAAGCCATATGAGAGAGATTAGAAGTGTGGGAGGAACATAGTCTTTAGAGGATGCTCTCTGCCCATCAATTGATTTACCCCTATAGAGAGCTTCCAGGTACCAGACCCAGGCCTGCAGACAGGAAATCTAAGTGGGATGCAATCTTTGAGCCGCCAGGAAAAGGAAGAGTAGACAGATGTACACAGAAACCAAAATACAAACAGGGCTGGGTGCTAAGTACGGAGAGTGAGCAGAGAACAGAGAGAGTACAACCTAAGACACAATCATCTCTCCCCAGAGGAGCTGAAAATCTTCTAGAGAAAATAGAGAAAATTTTAAACTTAACTATTAAACTTAACTTAAAGGTGAGTTGTGAAGGGTAAAGTGAGGTGGCTGCCCCCACGCCACAACCCAAGGCAGACCAGAAGGGAAAGGAATCCCAGAAAGGAGGGTGGATGTATAAGAATTGGGTCAGGGTCAGAACTGGGGGCTGGATTCAGGACCAACAAACTACTCCTTGAGCCTGGATCCTGGGAAGGGAGTGGGGTGGAGCTCATTCAGAAGCAAGGCTGAAAGTAAGGCCATGAGCCAGCTAAGGGCTTCTGTCATGAAAGTAAACTTCCAGACCACAGGGTTTCTGGAAGGAGAAGAGTAGAGCAGAAATCTCAGAACGTTGGGTTGAGAGTTGCTCTGCAATTTACAGGAAGTAAAAAGACCTCAGATCCTTGTTCTGTAATGAGTGGGTGAGGAGGGTAGATTTCGTGAACTCGAGCTCTCTCCAAATCTAACTGTCCCAGACATGAATACTCATTTGGGCTTGATGGCATGAGACATTAAGAAGAGCTATATGTATATTAAAAACTTTGTTTACAAAAGGAAATGATTATACAATTATATTTTAGAGAAATTTATTTCATAAACATTTGAAATAGAAAACATACCCTCTTAAGTGGGCACGCTCTGGTTATTTGAAAATGTACTTATATCAGATCCTCATCCTTGAATCATGCCCCTAAAAAGTAAATGTCACTGAAATAACCCTTACCTCAAGTAAAACCATTTAAAATGGCATATCTGAAAGCATTCATAGTTTCTAAATCAAATGTTGATCCATAGCATTTCCTATTTCTGTGAAGTCTAATAAAAGATGTTTAAGAGCTAAATAGTGCTTTCTTAGCTATTCAGGAAGCCAGAGGGCTATTTAAGAATTAATATTTAAGTTGCCTTTAAATTTAAACTTAACTATTAAAGATGAGTTCTTTCCTTTCTTTGGGGGTTTATTCCTGTGGTATAGGAATAAAAGGATATTGTATATCAAAATAGGGGGGGAAATCACCTGGATCTAACCATTTAAAGTTTTAGGATAGAACAGTTACTATTATTTCATTTCTGTATGTAAAGAACCCAATTTGCTGTGGTTAAACAGTGATGAGTTATAAAAATGCCTATTTGTATACAATTTGAATTACAAGCACTCTTTGTTTCAGCCAAGAGGTACCTAGTGGGAAAGCATCCCATCAACTTCAGTTGAAAATCAGTTTCCCAGAAATTGGAGTGGTGGGGATCCTACCTACAGACTTCCTCTGCAAGAGAGCAGGGTAATGAGAATCACCATCCATCCTGGAGTCAGCATGCACCTCCGCAAGCAGAGCATCCCCAAGCACATCTGTGCAAATGCCCATTAACAAGCACTTACTGAGCATTCATCCAATATCTACTGTCCACTATACTAGCGAGGGCATGAAGAAATATCAGAAAAGAATTCTTGTATAATAAAGCCAAATACCTGGTAACCATTCTTGAATCTAGTATAAACCTAATAGGAATGTTCTCTTTCCCTTTCAGTGCCTTAACTCCCTTCCAGGCTTAATGGTCTCTTGTGATCCTCTTGGAGGCCTTCTTGTCTGGGCCTATTGCATTACATCACACGAACAACAGGGCCCAGGAGGGGAGCAAGGGTCTGCCTTAGTTCCCAGGGAGCTGGAATGACCAGTGCCGGGTCTGCCTGTCAGGAGAGTCTATTTTCCCTCAAACATGATGCAGAAAACAGACTCCTGGAAGTCTCAGACATCTCTCAAAGTGACTTTTTTCCCCCTTCATTTTTAAAAATGTATTGTTGTTCAGTAACAGTTGTTCCGCCTTTTTCCCCATTGCTCTCCCCACCCTGTTTCCCCCCACTCCCACTGTCAATCCCCCACACCCGAATTGTCCAAGTCCACAGGTCCTCTATACTTGCTCCTTTGACTTGCGCCTTCCCCTTCTTTCCCCTGTTATACGCCCCTCCCCTCTGGCCACTGTCTGTTCTTTATTTCCATGCCTCTCGTTCTGTTTTGCTCATTTGTTTTGCTGATTAGGTTCCACTTATGGGTGATATTACATGGCATTTATCTTTCACCTCTTTCACTCGTTTCACTTAGCATAACACTCTCCAGAGTTCCTTCTTTCTTTTTGCTGTGTAGTATTCGATTATGTAAATGTATCACAGTTTTTTGATCCACTCACTTGCTAATGGGCACTTAGGCTGTTTCCAGCACTTGACTATTGTAAGTAACACTGTTCCTGGCGTTCGGGTGCATAAATTCTTTTGGATTGGTGATTCAGGATTCTTGGGGTAGAATCCCAGCAGTGGGATTGCTGGATCAAAAAGCAGCAGAGATATTTTCACTGATACCTCCCCTAGGGCAAGGGATATAAAGGAAAAATAAACAAATGGGACTTCGTCAAAATAAAAAGCTTCTGCACCACTAACAAAAACATCAACAAAGTGGAAAGGGAACCAACCATATAGGAAAATGTATTTGCCAATGACATCTCAGACAAGGGTTTGACCTCCCAAATATATAAAGAACTCACACGACTCCATACCAGGAAGACAAACAATTCAATTAAAAAAATGGGGAAAGGACCTGAACAGACACTTCTCCAAGCAGAACATACAGAGGGCCTGTAGACACATGAAAAAAATGCTCAACATCATTAGCCTTTAGAGAGATGTAAATTAAAACCACGAAGAGATACTACTTCACACCGGTCAAAATGACCATCATAAACAAATCAACAAACAACTAGTGCTGGTGAGGTTGTCAAGAAAAGGGAATCCTAGTACACTGTTGGTGGGAATGCAGACTGGTGCAGCCACTGTGGAAAACAGTAAAGAATTTCCTCAAAAAACTAAGGATGGAACTGCCTTTCGAAGTGCCTTTAAATCAGCTGAATTAAAAATAGCACAAAGGTCAACTCAGAATTTTTGGATTTCTTGGGCTCTTTGGCTCAAGTCTCAATCAGGCTTAATATCCTTATTTGATTACATAATTTGATTCTGCCACATAACCAAAATGCCACACTATTGAAAGTTGCTGTTATATCTGTAGGGGCCTCTTGAAGATTTCCTTGCACTTACACAGTGTCCATGAAGAGATGTTGAAGCTCTCTGTAAAACAGGGACAAAGTTTTCTTGGAGAAAGCCTCAGCTCAAGCCACCAGCTGAGTGAGCAGGCCTCCCCAGAGGTTCCAGAAGGGCTGGGAACAAGGAGCAGGGAAGTGTAGAAAGAACAAGATGCAGTACTGCTCTGAGCCTCTAATTCCTTTCATATGCAGCAAGGGATGCACTAAATGACCAGGTCTCTATTTATCCTTGCTGTTAAGCACAGGAACATGGGGAGGGTACATGATGAATGGGTTGTGTTACAGTATGCCTTTTTCCAAAAGAAAACTGAGCCACTATGAAGATATACAAGTCCTCCAAATAGATGCTGCTTTTCAATGATCTCAATTCACGCCAGCTTAGCAAATGTAACGTGAAGGCACTCTGTCAGAGGAGGGGAGACCAACACTTGGCTCCAGGGGCATATCCTCCCAACCCAAGCCAACATTCCAACAACTCATCATGAAAGAGTCTCCAGAAAAAAAAAAAAAAAAGATTTCTTTAGAAACAGCCAGAAGTAATTTTGATTAAGCATAGCCACAAATTAGAGCAAGTGAAGTCGTGGTTGATATTTCCAGTATGGCTCATGAACGTCAATCAGAAAAGATTTCTAAAAGGGAGTTTTCCCATTTCCCGAGCAAATGCAATGCTGTGAGAAAGATGGTTTGTACTTCTTTCTCCAGAAGGCTTGGTGGAAAGTTGCATTTTTGGTTGCATGCTTGTGCAAGCATAGATGAAAATGTTTATATGTCTAAAAATGTATTTTGTAGGCACAATTTTTCTATAAAAGATATTCATAAACTGAGACACACAGAGGCAGTAAACACTAAAAATTATTTTAAAAATTTAGCCTGTTGAGGTGTTTTATTCCTTCTCTCTAAGAAACTCATATGGGTTAAAAGAGAAATGACTCAGCTAATACCAAGTATATACCTAAGAGAAATTAAAACACTTGTACACTCAGAAACTTGTACTCTAATGGTTATAGCAGTATTACTCATACTACCCAAAAAGTGGATCCAGCCCACCCAAATATACATCAATTGAGAAATGGATAAACATATGGGGTACATCTGTATAATAGAATATTATTTGGCTATAAAAAGGAATGAAGTACTGATATCAGTGACATAGATGAATCCTTAAAACATTATGCAAAGTGAAAGAAGCCACTCACAAAAGACAACATAGTACAATATATTATTTCATTCACATGAAATGCCCAGAACAGGGAAATCTATAGAGAAAGAAGGTAGATTGTGGGTGCCTAGGGCTGGGAGTGGGGAGAAGCATGATAGCTAAAGCACACAAGGTGGCACTGAGGGGTGATGAATGTTGTAAAATTGACTGGGGCAACAATTGTACCTATTTTTGAATTGCTAAATGTCACTGAATTGAACATTTTAAGTGGTGAATTGCATGGTATGTTACTATATCTGAATAAAGTTGTTAAAAAAAAAAAAAAGACTAGCATGAAACTAGCATGGTAGTGGCCTCCTTTTAAGTTTAAAGATATGTCTATGTCCCGTCCCAACTTAACACTGTCCTTCACCCCAGACACAAACTGTTTCTTAATATGCAAAAGAATACTCTGATAACACACACTTGTTTCATCCTTCCTCAAAAGTAAATGGCCTTCTTTTTCTCTGATAGCTCAGCTGAAGAAGGCAGGATACTGGCACCAAAGGTTCACAGCAGCTTCCCAAGATTTCATGAACACACTTGGACCTATTCTTTCTTGGAGGTGACCCCAAACGGAACCAGGAGATCCACTGGGAATGGCTTGGCATTCAGCTTCTCTAATTCCTAAGCATGGATAAAATATCTCTCATCACTGCTGCTGCCTTCATTTATGGAAGGCAATCTCTTTTTCTATATTTTCTAGCTCCAAGTATAATGCTTAGAAGACATCTATATTCTCTATTTCACTTGGAAAGAAAACTTAGTGTACAGATCTGGATGGACTACATGGAGTGCATCTAACAATCATTATCACATTTTATCACTATCAGCCATAAGGACTAATAAATATGAGCAATTGTTTTTTAAAAATCACCAATACCCTCTTTGCCTTATATTGTTTTGAGTACAAGGAAGAATTGGACACAGTCCCTGACTTGAAAGATTGCAATATTGTTGGTCAACTGTAAATACACACACACACACACACACTAGGAATGACAGGTGCTAGAGTAGAAGTAAATCCAAAGGTCTTCTGGAGGACAGGGAGGAAAGAAACTGTTGTTCTAAGGTTATTTAAGAATTAACTTTGTGATTATTAAATAGGTACATAAAATAAAATCATCATTTTAATTTTTAATTTTAACAAACTTTTATTTTGTAATAATTCTACATTTACAGAAAAAATTGCAAATATGAAATCTGTCTGGAAAAAGTCCAACCATTGCTAATATAATGAGAAAGGTTTGCATGACATCCATGTAATCTGGCAGCCAAGAAAAGTGGACTGGGATGTGCACGTGTGAACAATGTCTACTTCACTGTACTAGTCAATAGGGGTAGTAGATGCCATTGAGTGAGCATGTGTACTATGTGGCTGTTGTATTCAAAATGACTGAGAAAATAGAGCAATAAATCTGCATCAAATTTTACTTAAATCTTGAACATTCTTCTACAAAAACTATTCAGATGACTTAGACAGCCACAGCTATGGGCAACTGGTGATTGGCAGCTTCATCACAACAACACGCCTGCTAATGCATCATATCTTATACAGAGATCTTTGGCAAAACATCAAACCACCCAGGTGACTCAGCCCCCCTACAGCCAAGATTTGGCACCCTGTGACATCTGCCTTTTCCTGAAACTAAAGTCACCTTTGAAGGGGAAAAGAATTCAGAACATCAATGAGATTCAGAAAAATATGATGGAGCAGCTGATGGTGATTGGGAGAATTGTGTCCCAAGATGCCTGCTTTGAAGGAGACTGAGACATCATTGTTCTATGTACAATATTTCTTTTATCCCATATCTTCTTCAATAAATGTCTCTATTTTTCATATTGCATGGCTAGATACCTTCTGGACAGACCTTGGACACTACAAAGAGTTCTCAATAACCTTTATCCTGCTTTCCTTAAAGTTAACAGCTTACACAGTACAATATTAAAATCATGAAATTAACATTTGTGTAATATTGCTAAAGTACCAACCTTTTTCAGACAACACCAGTATATTCACTACGTCCTTTTTCTGTTCCAGGAGTCAGTACATGACACCATGTTGCATTTAGTCAGTATGTGTCCTCAATTGCCTCCAGTCAGTGTCATTTTCTTGATTTTTCTGTTTTTTCTAACTAAATCACCATTTCTTTTAATGTGAAAAATAGTAAAATATCAGCATACTACATGGCTCTCCCTAATAGTATTAAAACTGCTGAAAGTCATAATGGTCTATGTGCCATCTCTGTGAATATGTGGTCACAATGGATGTTCAGCATGATGTCTGTCAGCATGTATGGGAGCACAGTGCTGAGGTCAAGAGCACAGGCTATGGGGCCCAACAGCTGGGGTTCACATACTAGATTAATCACCAAACGCCTCTGCAATGTTGGAAATTTCATTAGCATTTCTCTCTTTAGTAGTTTATTTGAAACATAGTCCTTATCTCCACTGGATTTTTGAGGATTAAATGAGATAATTTATGGAAAGCACTTAGCACATTGTCTGGCATATGAAAATATTTTCTGTTGTTACTTTTCTTCCTGAGTATCTTACATTCTCTGTATTACTATTATCCCGATCCCTCCAGGTCTCATTCATTCCATGAAAATCTTGGTAAATATCAGCAAATCAAGCAGTGATTTGTGTTACACAAAGGACACCCTGGGATGCAGGAAGAACAGGAACAGCCTGAGGGGAGCAAATAGAGTTAGGTACATTTCATCAACCACTGCCAGGCATTAGAGCATACGGTTAGGAAGAATGATCATTAATGTTTATCTGAGCAATGTCCCTTCCGAGACAAGGCTGCAATATCATTGGAAGACACACCCACTGCAAACAGAAGATCAGCTGAGGACTAGCAAATTTCAGATCACCATAATTCATTTGGTGACACTGTGGAGCAATTTCAACAAGATCGCTTGAGAATTTGAACCACAGGGTGACCTTCAGAAAGTCACTTAACTTGGTAAGTCCATAAATAACGTGTCATAATTCATTAGCAGTTTATAGCAAGCTGTAATCCTCACTAATGAAGAAACAGTTTAACAAAGAAATGTTCAAATTATCAACTGTTTAAGAAAATTCTTGATAAATAGCTTCACCAAATTACACTTAATTTTGGCATTTAAGCTGCATCCTGTGGAGTTTATGACATCGAAAACAGCTACTGCCTGTAAAATCTGAAACAAAAACAATAGTATTTTCTGTTTGATTCTTATGGAGTCTCTTCCCCCATTTCCCTACAAAAAAAATGGTTCCATAGTTTGCACATTTCTAGAGGTTTTTGCCTCTATAGTTGGTCTAGAAACTCTCTTTTCATAAGCATAATAATAGTAAACAAAAATAGAAAGAGTAGGCTCTACATTATTATGTTTGCATAATTTTTGATGAGTTACCTTACACTATTTCCCTAGAAGAGGACTGCTGAAAACATGATTTGTAGGTACAGCATAACAAAATGCATTGATCTCTGGGGAGCAGCATAAATTCATTATAAGTTAGTATGATAGATTAAGGAATGTTTTGTAGTCAGATATTGTATGGATTTCATCAGGGAACTTATTAGAGGCCCTCATAATATATTTGATAATAAAAAAGAATAAATGTGGATTGTGGGATAGTTGGTAGGTCAATTCACAGCTACATTAAAGCAAAGAGAAATCATACGTGAATCTTTGTAAACCAGAAGGGCAGCCCTGGGTGAGTGCTCAGGGCTACACCTAAGCTTATCTAGTGATCTACAAGATGACAGGATTTTGGGGAGGCTCAGATAACAGCATTAAGAAAATGCTAATGTAACTGGTGTACCACGAGGCACTTAAAGAACTGGTACTCTGGTGTGTGTTTGTATCAAATCCAAATGAAACTATTTCTTCAGGATAATGTACAACAGCTTTGGAATTGTCAAAAAGAAGATCAATTTATTTCAAAGATACTCTAAGGGAGACCTGGTTTGAGAAGGGACTATCAAAATATGTCTTGGGATTTAGTGGACCATACACTTAGTGTTAGTTAATTAGGTGGAAAAATGTTGAAGAAGGTAATTCAAGTATAGGCATTCTGAATAAAGTCTGGTGTTCAGGAAAAGAGAAGAAAAACATCTCATTTCCTTCAGAAGAGATAGGTCCCATTCAAAGTAGTTTTTCCACATTTGGGATGTGTTTTTTAATTGTCTGATTTTCAATTAATTTTACACTTACAGAAAAGTTGTAAAAGTAGTACAGAGAATTCCCATAAATCTCTTTACCAGTTTCCCCTTCAGTTCATATCTTATATCATCAACCAAGAAAAATTATCAAAATTAAAAATGTAACATTTTTACAATTGTACCGAATGTAACATTAGTACAATTCTATTAAGACTGTTTTTTTCAAATTTGCTGGTTACCCACTAATGTATTTTTTGGGGGAACAACATTTCAAAATCAACACTAAACCACCTTCTTATACCATATACAAGAATAAACTCAAAATGGATTAAAGACTTAATGTTAGAATTGAAACCGTAAAAATCCTAGAAGAAAACATAGCAAAATAAAGTCAGACTCAATAACAGAGAGCAGGCTGACAGCTATCAGTGGTGGGGGGTTATTTGTCTGGAGGGATTAAGGAAAAAAGAAATATGAGAGAAAAAACTCATGGACATCAACAAACATGTGGTGATCGCTGGGATGGAAGGCTGAGGAGGAGGTTGGCATAAGGGGGATAAAAGATAATGAAATTTTTTTTAAATAAAATAAAACTGCTATACTATATTACTTCTACCACTGAAAATAGTATTATGTTCATCATTTTTAATTACCTAGTTTTTCCTTTATAATATTAATATAAGTAGTCTCCAACTTTTTTGTTTGTGTCTTATAACACTGAGCACACTGGCAATATTTACATTCAAATTGTTAGATATGGGAAGGTCAATTTTATCAACAAAGGAACTTATTAGGAAAAGGCAAATGAAAGCTAGTAGGCAGACAGGCATCCATGCATCATGGTGACATTTCAATTTACCTCCAGCTCCTCACATGCATTCAGGACAATGACAGTGAGCACTCACTCGTTCAATCCGGGGCACAGAGGGTCTGAGCAATAACCAATCAATCAATTCTCCATACAATCAACCAAAAGATCAGAGACAGGAAAATTGTTGGTATTTTAGCAAATATATTAGTAACAGCTTGCTAAATACTCTGTTCATGTCCCTGAAATATCAGTGGAAGAAGACAGATATTAATGTTATAGATTAGTACAAATCATCTACAATAGCCAGATACGTGCTTACCATGCACTGAAATTATAAACATACCTGACTACTCTGTTGTACTTTAGCTGGGCAGATAAAATGGCATTGTTTCATGTTAAATGGCAAGGCCCTATAGGAGAGATCCAACTGCAGCAAGAAGCACACGTGCCAACATGACATCTACAGAGCTGACTGACAAAGGAGAGCTAGCAGGTGGCTGGGGTCCACTGTCATAGCTGATAAGCTAACAAGCACCATAATCATTAAGTATCCATGATGTTTGCATTTTTCAGCTTATCTTACCTCCCAATTTGGAAATTTTCATAGTTTAGGAAAGAAATAAGCAAACTATACAACTTGTTCACTCATTTTGTCTTTTGGTTGTATCTATTTTTCAATTTTTGATTCCTTCATTTCTCACAATGATTATCACACTAATTTATTCAACAAAGGAAGGAAGATGAAGGTATGAATGGAGAGAGATTTATTAAACACTTATTAAATGGATACCTCTGTGCCATGAAAGTAAAAAGGGCACACAGTTCATCCCTTTCAAGTAACTTGGTGGAACTGGCTCAAGCTGTCTCCTTAATCTTAGTTCTGATACACAGCTAAAGTATATACTGGCAATGTTAATTTCTTTCTCAGGTTTTCCATCTGTAAAGATGTAAATAATAAATGAAGTAATCTATTCAGAGAGCTTAAAAAGTAGCTGACATAAAAATGCATGCTTCCTAAATGACATGTGCTTTATATAAAAGTTCTTTCAAAGTTTTATGGTCATTATCAACAACATCTTTATTTTATGGTCTTCTCATCTCGACTTTAATGATCTCTCCTTTGAGCTCCTTAACACATTGCCGCATTTTCTGTTCAACCTGACATTACTGTTTTCTATGGTTTTGAGTGATGTGCCATGTCCACTTCATTTCAGTCCCCCTACCATGTCCTGTCCATCACCACGCACACTGGAGTTCCTTGAATATAGGAGGAAATTATCTGACACACCCAGTCAGACCACATTGAATTCTAAATGTGTAACATTTTGTAGAAAGATCATTTTCCTTTATGACAGAGTGCATCTTCTCAAAAATATTTGTGTATATCCCTGAATGTAAATGTTACTTAGGAGTGTTCATGATAAAGGTCCAACATAAATGAGCTTAAAAACATCCCAGACTTATTTATGCAGGTGATCAGGATACTGAAAAGAATCCTGGGCTTGTAAATCTAAATCGTACTTGAGGGTGGGCTGTGGGCTGGTAGGTGAGCCCTCCTGGGTCTCATTTCTAATATCTATAGCTTTGGCTTGGCCTCGCTGGCTGTGTTCACCTGGTTTCACTTTTCCATCCCCAATCCAGGGGCTTGAGCAACTGATATAGATGGATATATAGATAGATATCAATAGATGAGAAATAGACACATACATTTATGCATTCATTGTAGATGCTCCAAAGCCTTCACAGGATGATATAGGGCATTAACAAAAAACAAACAAAATGTCAAATACAACACCAGAGAACCCATTCTACACATTAAAGTATCTACTGTTACATTTGGTTTCAGCTACTTATTCCAGCACATTTATTAGACCAGCAATGCCAGCCAGATTCTCAACTACAAGAATGAGACGATACAGGGGAGAACATCATCTGTTCATTCATGCTCCCCCTGACTCTACACAAACTCAAGTTACAGGGAAATTTTTAACATACGATGTTAGTGAACAAAACTTAGTTGGTTGTCAGCTTACTATATGTAGGCACTCTGACTGGTGTATAATAAAAACGGGTAATGAAGTACTCAGGTAAGCTCTGGATAACCTTGGTTATGTCAGAAATATGTTGTGTTTGAACCTACCAGTTCTACAATGAGAAATAATGAGTTGATCATAGCCTGTATTGTGTAAATGTAGAATATCTCCAATATTTTTTCTAATAGTAAAAATATATTTCCATTAAATTCATCTTTTATTCTAATACAATATTATCCATACCCTCAAAGAGAATATGTATTTTACATTCTTATATATTCCTGTATTATCTTAAAATAACAAACCACTTATTTTTCCACCTAAAGCCCCCCATGTTTATGGGGAAAGCATAAGACTTAAATAGAAATAAGTCCTTGAAAATAAGATTTAATATCATCAGTTCAAAAATAAATACAGTTAATTATTTGACATTTAAGGATTTATTTAGTTTCACAATCAATAAATTATAATTAATTTAAAATTGGTATATTAAATTATTAGCTCTGTAATTTTTATTATTAACATTACTAGGCATCAATCCTGACATTTCTGTGTGTGTACAGTTTGTATGAATGTGTATGTATACACACACACGTATATTTGTATATAGATGCTATACTGGTAGATGTTTTTAAATACTATATAAAATTGAAATCATACAAAACATTCTATGTTTAATAAGATGTCAAGTTTATGCCATTCATAGTGTCTTTTGTAGCCATAATAACCATAATTGTTTATTCTATATTTATTTATTTATTTATGTACTCAGGGCTCATTACATTTTTTACAGGGTGCATTTCAGACTTTTAATATTATTTTATTTAGTCTAAGAATACTTTTTCTCAAAAATGATAAGAGCACATATGTTCTTGAATTATTTCAAAATATATTTCAACTACGTCTCTTTTCCTCAATGAGAACTTGGCAAAACAATACTACTTTGTATCCCATTCTCTCTTCCTCAGATTATGTGTAGGTATTTTTTCTATTCTGTTTTTTAGAAACATATGTTGAAATGGATATGTGTGAGTACCAGTTTTTCTACCTATTAGGTGACTAGTACTTCAGGTCTAGAAAACTGAAACTTTACATTTAGTATTCTTTTTTTTCTTTTCTTTATTGTCATTCAGTTATAGTTGTCCCCCTTTCCCCCCATTACTCTCCCCTGCCCCACCCACCACCCACCTTTTGCTTTCAATCCACTCTCCCCATTATCCTTGCCCATGGGTCCTCTATACATGTTCATTGACTTGACCCATCCCCTACCTTCCCCATTATCCATCTCCCCCATCCCATTTGGTCATTATAAGTTTGTTCTTTATTTTCATGTCTCCAGTTCTATTTTGCTTGCTTGTTTGTTTTGTTGATTAGGTTCCACTTATAGGTGAGGTTATATGATATTTGTCTTTCACCACCTGGCTTATGTTTAGTATTCTTAACAGGACTCTTAGTGCTGGCCAATATTCTATGAGGTACTATTCCACTGCTCTGTCATTGATTACAGCTAAAATCTTTGGACAGAAATACAAAAGCCAGTTACTTCTGAAATGTAAACAAGGGCAGGCAGATTAGAGACAGAAGTCAAAACTGCAAAACAAGCAGCATGGGGGGGAGTTTATTGTTTTTTATCTTCCTCTAACCCTCAGCTTTGACCCTCAGGGCAGGCTTCACTGCAAAACCACAGAGGTGTAGAAAGCAAATAGCAAGCAGGCAGGCAAACAAACATTACTGTTACCACAATAAAAGAATAGAAAATTAAGAGCAAATTAAGTATCAAGTATAACGAAAGGAAAATAATACAAATATCAATGGTTTTAATAATAAGATGTTGATATTAGTAAAAGAGAAAATTGAAGAAAAAGAAAATTAATTAATTCAAAAGAAGTTCAATTGAAAAACAGTAAAACTAATGAAACTCTAGTAGACTGACCAAAAATTACAAGAATAACACAAGTGCAAACATCCATAATACAAAAGGAATATCACCAGAGAGGTTTCTACTTCCTTATCTTCCAAATCACTAATTTGATCACCTACTTCATCTACTCTACTGTTGATTGTCTCTAACATATTATTCATTTCAGTTATCGTGTTTTTCATTTATGACTGCTTGTTTTTTATATTTTCTATTTCCATTTTTATGTATATCTCTTTGTTGAAGTTCTTGCTAAGATCACTGAGCATCCTTACAGCCAGTGTTTTCAACTCTGCCTCTAGTAGATTGCTTGTCTCCATTCTGTTTAGATCTTGTTCTGTTCTTTCATTTGGACATGTTTCTTTGTCTTCTCATTTTGGCTGCCTCCCTGTGTTGGTTTCTATGTATTAAGTAGAGGTTCGAAATCTCCCAGTCTGGGTAGAGTGGTCTTATATAGTATGTGTCCTGTAGGCCCCAGTTGCACAGCCTCCCCAGTCACCATGCTTGGAGTTCAAGGTGTGCCCCTTTGTGTGTGCTCTCTGAACCCTCCTCTTGTACTTGAGCCTTGATTGCTGCTGGTTTGTCAATGGTAGGGATTTACTCCTAGCCTGAGGACTAGGTAGGACCACCATGGAAGATCTGTTGTACAGTGGGCAACTGCACAGAGCAAGACTCACTTCAGCAGTCTCTGTGCCCACTGAGTATGTCCTTGAATGGGCTGCTTGTGGAGGTGGCTGGGGTGTAATCCAGCATAGTCTGAAGCTCTCCACCAGGTATGTTGGCCCTTAGGCGTCTTGGGAAGTATAAGCCAAGGTCAGTCACTGCCTGTGTCCTGCTCCAGACCGCCTGGCATAAGCTACAAAGTGATGTGTAGGTGGCTGCTACTTGCATTGGGCTTGAAGGTGCCCGAGGCAGGCAAGCTACAAACTATAGCCATCTGCCACTAGTGCCAGGCCTTGGGAAACTTAGCAAGAGATATAGAACACACCAAGGACAGATGCTGCATGTTTGAGAGATTTTAGGAAACTCCGAAGCATGAGCCAAGATAGGAGGCTTGGGCCAGACAGGCAGTTTGTATGAAAAAGCCACTGGAAATGGCTTGGGTGGGTCCCCACGTTCAAAGGGACAGGGTCTCAGGAAATCACCAGGGCTGGGAAAACAATGATAGCCAAGTTGATGGAGATTTGGATATGGTACTTACCTGCCAGTTCTGTAGTGATGAGGGCTCAGAAAATGAACAACGGGTCCTGCCCACACTTCTGTCTGGGAGAAAGCTGCCCCTCCAGCTCTGGCATGATGCCAGAAAACTCAGTTCCTCCCCATATGTCCACGGTGGCTTTACAGATACCAGAACTGGAGTTCAGGGCAAGTGAGGCCATGTTCTTCCTTCAGGAATGCCAGCTTTCCTCTGTCTTATTCAACTACAGTCCCTGTTGGTTTCACAGCCAGAATCTATAGGGACTTCTCTTCCTGGCAATGGAACCCTGGGCTGGCAAGCCTGTTGTGGACCTGGGGACTTTGTTCCTCGGGGGGAACCTCCACAGGTGAGATATCCCTCCCAATTTTTAAGAGTCAGATGTCGGTGTGGGTCCAGCCTGTTCTGCATCTTTGCCCCACCTACCAGTCTTGAGGGGGCTTTTACTTTATATCCGTAGTTATAGGACTTTTGTTCAGCTAGGCTTCAGGTGGTTCTTAATGATGGTTTTTCTGTAGTTTAGCTGTAATTCTGATGTAGTTGTAGATGGATTTGAGTACTGCATTTAACTACACCACCACCTTAACCAAAAGCCCCCCAAAAGCGTATTTTCACCAAATCTCATGCCTTCCTCAAAAATTAACTCAAAACTGATAATATATCCAAATGTAAAATGTACAATTTTGAAAATTTAGAAGAAAACACAAGAAAATCTTTATAACCCACAGTGAGGCAAATAGTTATTTGATATAACATCAAAACCATGATCCATGAAAAAAATTAGACTTCGTCAAAATTAAAAACTTTTGCTCTGCTTTCAATACTATCAGTAAGTAAATAAACAGACAGAGACAGATGACAAGCCACAGGCAAGGAGAAATATTTACCAATCACATATCTGACAAAAGACATATCTAAAAATATATCATTGTTTGAAGAAAATACCCCCTGAATGTTTTCACATTTCTACACAGTTCAGGCTTCCTGAGCAAGGATCATGTTTAAATAGCAAAGACCTTGGAAGTCACAAATTGTGTGTGGCTCTGTGGCAATTTAGACACATACTTGCCAGGAGCCATTTGCTTACATACCAGGGTAATGAAGTAAAGAAGTTAGAGACTGTTTTCCTCCCTCGCCAGGGAGGATTTGTTTAAATTCCAGAGAGAAGAACTCTCTCTGTGCCTCCCTCCCTCCCTTGTTCTTTCTCTTGTTCCCTCCTTCACTCTTTCTCTCCAGGGGAGAGGATGAGCTCAGTGCCAGCATGCTACTTCCACATTGCCTGTGCAGGGAAACATCTGACTTCCATCACTCTTTGAGAGCTCAAGGAACCACTGCAGAAATGAGGCTCTAGCCCTTTTTACCAAGAATAAAAAACTGCTTCTCTGATCCAGAAGGACTCATGTCTCTTGTCAGAAGGTGTATAATGCTGTGGCAGACTAACGTATGGGCTTATACATAGAGTAAGATCTCATAGTTTCAGATTTAACCATAAAGAATTCTCAAATCTAAATGATAAGAAAACAAATGACCCAATTTATTAAAATAAACCAAAGAAATTGGACACTTCAAAAGAAGATATACTGATGACAAATAAACACACCAAAAATATGTTCAAAATCATTAGTCATTAGGGAAATGCAAATTAAAACCACAGCACGATACAACTACAAACCTATTAGAGTGGCTAAAATTAAACAAACAAACACATTTGATAATACCAAATGCTATAAAAGATGTGAAGCAACAGAAACTCACTAATGGTAGTGATGCAAAATGACACAACCATTCTGGAAAACAGTTGGACAATTTATTATGAAGTTACACATACATGTGCCATAAAATCCAGTAATCCCATGCCAGGTATTTAAGCAAGAAAATGGATGCTCACACAAAATTCTATAGGCTTATGTGATAGGAACTTGTATATATAAAATATTTTATATATAAATTATATGTAATAAAATTTTATATATATATATATATATGGTCATCTGGAAACTGGAAATAATCTAAATATCCTTCAACTAGTAAATAAATAAACAAATAATTACACAAAAATACAACTGAATGAAATAAAGCAACTAAAATAAAGAAATATTAATAAATGCATAGATAAATTTCAAATGTATCTCAAAAGATTACATATAGCATGTTTTTATGTGTAAGATAGTATGAGAAAGTCAAAAGTACAGGCAGGGATAACATATCAGGATTACCAGAGACTGAGAAAGGAGGAAGAATTAACTACAATGAGGCAGTATGAAAAAAACTAGACGGGTTTTAATTTTGATGGTTACATGACTTCATTCATTTGTCAAACTCCTAGATCCACATATAAATATAGTAAATTTTACTGTATGTAAATTTAAAAATTTTTAAAAGCTGTCCAAGAAATATCATAATCTTTGTATAAATCATGTTTTGTTCAATTATATTTTAATCTACTTTTAAATTTCAGGTGTAGGCTTTTCTATTTCACAGACAACAAATTTCTTCTATTATATTATATTTGTATGTCCTAAAAACTACCACCTTCTATCTTTTTGCTTTATGTTTATTGTCTTTTTATGCACTGTGATTATATCTGCTATCTTCTATATAAATTAGGCAATTTTCAGTCCTGTTTACTTTGTTTGCTTGTCATTTTTACTTAATTTGCTTGTTTTAAAATGATATTGCATTAAGCCTCAATATTCTATTTTCTAGGGTTTTTTTCTCCCCTGTTTTTTCATCTTTCTCTGGTTTTGTTAGCTTTTTGGTGGGTGGGCCTTTTGTTTAATTCATACTTTGTGTGTGTGTATGTGTTTGTAAAGCATCACAAAATATTTTCCTCTCTTCCTGGGTTGTTATCTTTTCTTTCAGGTTCTATGCTGTTTCATCAATTATTTTCCCACCCACGCATCTACTGGCCCAAGTTATAATTACAATTTGTATTCTGTTCCTTCTCGTCTTGCCAACACTGACCAGACTTTCTATTTTTTGATATTATTCTGTGTTTTTCTTTCTACCTACTGTCTATGAGACATTTCTTTTCCTCCATTATCCACCTTTTGAGGGTTGAACATTTATTCTTTTAAGACTTCATTTATTTATTTTTAGAGAGACAGGAAGGGAGGGAGAAAGAGGAGAGAAACATCGATGTGGGAGAGAAACATCGACTGGTTGCCTTTTGCATGTGCCCCAACAGGAGACCTCGTCAGCAACCCAGGCGTGTGCCCAGACCAGAAACTGAACTGGTAACCTTTTGCTTTGCAGAATGACATCTAACCCACTGAGCCACACCACTAGGGCAGCTGAGTATTTCTTAAAGGTTCCCCATGTCACAGGGTTCAGTTTAGGGTAAATTCATTCTGGTCTAGAATACTTTGGCTCTGGTCCCATCTTGACAATTTTAAATGTGCTGTCCTAGATTAAGCACTTAGTGGGAGAAATGCTTAGGGAAGAAGTTCAGGTGTAACACCATTCCCCCAATTTTTTGTATGCCCTGGAAAAATCACTTCATTCTGAGAACTATCCTCTGGCTCTTGTTCCCTGTTTCATGGGTGTTTTCCACAGCAGCTTATTCAAGTCAGAGTGGAATGCCATTCAGTTCACTTCACTTCAAATTTAGGAAAACTGGCATGGATTCTCAGGCTTTAGTGAACTTTAGAAGCAAGAGGACGAGGAAGAGGATTGATGTCAAGCAGTGTCACAACCTTCTGTCTGTTCCCTTGATCAGCAGTTCTTAAAGTTTATACCATTGTTTTGTGCCACCCACCCCCTCCACATACTTTTTTTTTTCTTTAGTTGATGCTGGTAGTATCTAAATTGATTTTCAGATCTCTTATATTTATTTTTATTAGTGATTAAGTGAAGAGGGTATTGTAATCTAGCCTCCCCAACACCATCTTTACAAACAAAAATCTTCTTAAAAATTTTCAACATCTGTTGGAAAAAAAGTGCAATTGAATATTAGGACATCACAAACATACAAATCTCATAAAAATGACAACTTCCCTGTAATTTCATGCTTTCATTTTGTAGACATATTTAATCAAAGAGTGTCTATACAATATCCATTAATGGCTCTCAAAATTTATTTTAATGCGAATGAAAGAAACCAAGTAAAATGTTTCATTGTCAATAAATCCAAATAATTATACTTTATACTTGTGCAGCAATTTGAATAGAGTTTACAAAGCAGAAGGTTAATGTCTCTTTGTTAATCAGGAAAAGCCTTTGAATTCTAAGTAAAATTTGGTTTTTTGGAATTTCAAAGGCACTGAGGTAATTTCACACTTGGTTGTCTCAAAGCCAGGCCAGTCAAACAGAGAGGTGAGGGTGTATCAGTAGTGGGCGTCAAGAATCATTGGTTCTCCACCCCAGAAATGTCTCCCCTGATAGGTTCTACAACCTGGACATTGCCATTGAAGGCTCCTATTTCACCAGCCAGATCTGTGCTAAAATGTCTATTGAAATTTGGAGACTAAAGCTTAGGGAGAGGATACCTACCTGAGAAAAATCCGTGCTTTATGGGGTCTAATACATGTATGATTTGATACAAGCAGTGGGTCCTCATGAGACATCGGACTTGGCATGACTACTGAGTGTGATTCAAGCAAGAATCAAGTGCAAATGGAAGCTGCCTTTATATCTATTTCCTTATGGTCAGCCGTTTTTTATACCCCAAATATACATACATATTTTAGGTTAATTAAATTTTAATGAGTTCAAAATGATTAAGTAAATTCCTTTCAAATTTAACTGCAATTTCTAGCCCAAACTTGAGAGACTGGTTCCTGAGGTATAAGATTCACACTCGCAGAAGTGTACAAAAAGCTGGAGAACATGAGCCTATAGCTTCATGCACACTAGCAAAATAAATGATATGCTCCGTTCAGGTGATCAGATGCTACATACCAAGTTGTTGTGTGATCTATGGCATTTATTGTGTCAGTTAGCCTAGTAAGTTCCCTGTCTAAAAGCTTCATCTGAATAATGAGGATAATAGTAAATATATCATAGTGTATTAATGAAATAATATGTGAAAGCATGCTAGCTGGTGTGCATGAAAAGCAATTAATAAATTGGATGTGAACCGAGAAGGCTGTGAGATTCTGAAGGCTTTGAAGTCTTCTACTTGCAAGCTAACAACCTAGTCTGCCACAGTTTCATGGATATGGGCAGAAGGCACACGATTTCGGAGACTTTGTCATACACACACAAAGACACAGCAAGTAGCAGGAGCTTCAAGTCTGCACTGGCTCCCCTTGCCTGTCTGAGTCTCACAGGGGCAAGCCACGCAGCCTAGGTGAATGCTGCATGTACAGTGGGTGTGTGTCAAAACTGGGGAACCACAATCTTTTAAACTGGACTGCAAGCCAACCTGCCTGAACTTTGCCCTAGATGGAGACATTATTTTTAATATACTGGACAGTTAAGAAAAAAAAATTTGCCTCTGCTCTGAAGGAAAATGTCTCTTATTTCCAGAGTTCTTTGCTCTATAGACAACCTTAAAAATACTGAGTCCAGAACAAAAGTTGTCAGTATTTCTGCTTACTAGACATGCAAAAGTATGAGGCCCATGTAGAATAATCTCCCAAAGACCTACTTTTAAGATACGTTTCTTGGTATAAATAAGTTTAGGAAACCCTATCCAGAATACACTGTGAAAGATACAGGATAACAAGTGACTGAACGTTGGAACCCTGGCAGGGCGCGGGGGCCGGCACACTAAACATTGCCATTTTATGCTTAGGATACAGCTGATGCCTGAGAGTTAACAAGTGTGTGTGTGTGTGCGTGTGCGTGTGTGCACATATGTGTACATGTGTGTGTGGTTGGAGATGGAGAGGATGGATTATTAACATGTCCTGACAGCCTATTAGGAGCAGGCACTACATTAGGGAACTAGGCATAGCAGTTAAGAGCCACAGGCTTTGAAGTTAGACACACCGGGTTTGCATCAGCCTCTGCCACTTATTAGCAGTTTAACAGGCAGGCAAGGTATTGCGATTCCATGTTTTCAGGTGAACAATGGAAGTTATTATGAAGCCTCCTGCACAGAACCAGTGTGAGAGTTACATTGAGATGGTGCATGTACAGCGCTCATCCAGCCTGGCACAGAAAAAGTGCTACAGGAATGTTAACTATTGTCATTTATTTTTCTTCACTAATTTTCCAAGTCCTAATTATTATAATTTTTCATCCTTGAAAACTATTGTTCAGCAAAAATCATTCAAAAACTAGTCTTAAGTTACATGGCTATACACATCAAAGCTCAGATTTTACCCAGGTCTGACTCTAAAATCTTTTTTCTAAAACCCTTTGCACTGCAGGGCTGTGGCCTCTGTTCAGAAGCAAAGGGATGAAACTTTTCAACTAAACATGAAGCATTGCTTTTCTTGTCTTTTCTAATATAACATGCAATGCAAATAAATAAATAAAATTCATAAATACATAAACATAAATCTTTAGATGTATTCTAGGATGCTTTCAAATCTCAAACCAAATGTTATTTGTACCCCATTCCTGGAGTCTCATTTCAGATATACACAGAGTTCAAGTGATAATAAGCCTTGTTTTGTCCTGATTTAAAATTATTAGATATTCCACTCATCCAGTTTATGTGTCCTTGAGATGGTTTAAAATCCTTTTCAGGCAGTCTGCCTGTCCACTCTCTATCAAAATATGACAGTGTCATGGTGTAAATATTTTGCTGCTGTACTGGGTTCAAAAGAATGTTGCTTCACCTACCCCGAGAAATATATCTTAAGAATCCTGAAATACCAATACAAAAAAATATATATAGGCACCCCCATGTTCATAGCAGCATTATTTACAATAGCTAGCACCTGGAAACATCAGTAGATGAGTGGATAAAAAAGTTCTGTACATTTACCCTGTGGAGTAATGACAGTAGTAAAAAAGAAGGAAATCTTATCTTTGGTGATAGCATGGACCTGGAGAATGTTATGCTAAGTGAAAGAGAAATACTACATGATCTCACTTATACGCAGAATCTAATTAACACAATAAACTAACAAAACAGAAACAGGAGCATCAATACATGGAACAGAATGATAGCTGTCGGAGGAGAGGGGTGGGGACTGGATGAAAGATGGTGAAGGGATTAGCCAAAGAACCTGTATGCGTGACCCATGGACACAGACAATGGTATGGGGATTGCCTGAGGGAAGGAGAGAGGGTGGGGTAGGGCAGAGGTGAGCAAAGGGAGAAAAGTAGGGATAGCTGTAATAGCATGAAGAATAAAATAAAAAGATTTTAAGAGAATGATGCTTCATTGAAAACAATGGTATTTACCTGCTTTTCAGTTTTGGCTGTTGACATCTGTTTTACCCATATTGCTTTCTACTTTTCTCAGATTTAGTGAAATTTGAAAATGTATTCCTAATTCACAAAAGAATTCTATCCCAACCAACTAAATAAAATTCAGTAATGGGAAGGCACCATAAAGATTTTTATATAATCTTCACAGGTGAAGATAATTATTAACTCAATCCTATTGGAACTCTGTATCCTTTTATACCTTATACAACATGATTATTAATGTTCTCAACAAATAAGTACAATACCCTTGGAAGCCAAGACAAATTAAATGGACAAGACCGCATTGCAATCTACGCATCAATATGTGAGTTATAGATACCTGGAGGAGTGCTTTACTGCAATACACTATGGAATACCAAAAAAGAGAGGTCCACCTATGATTTATGTATTTAGAGTCAGAGATCTTCAAAGTCAAAAGGGAAATGCAACCCTGTCCACTTCAAGCCCACCATGAAATGGATCAGAGAATAGAAGCCAATGAAAGGGAATGAGGTGCCCATGATCACAGAGATGAGGTAAAGGCCATGAAATGATTGCCCACAGTCTCTCCTATTGTGTAGGGGATTCTTTCAAAAGGAGTGCTGAAATTCCAATCTACACATCTTTAGCTTTGCATATACCTTTTTCCAAAGGCCAGATCTGTAAGGCATGAAAACAATTTGCAGCTTGAGCGTCTCAAAGAGAATTAGATACTGAAAACAAAACACACCAACAAAAACCTCAACAAATATTCAATTGGTTTATTAGAGAACTAAAAGAGGTCAAAAGATTGAGAGTTGCTATGACAACCGGCAGGGAAGAATGAACAAAACATTGCTCCTAGCTATCTCATTGAACTGTGTATTAGGCACACCAGTCCACCTCCGGCCTACCTTCTCCTCTCTAGCTCTCACTTTCTTTCCCTGACAGCCCAGCTTCCCCCAGACCTATCTGTGTCATGTAATGGTATAGCCTCAGTTAGGGAGAAGTTAAGGGAAGCACGGGTGGCCTTATACCAGTAGTTAAAAATCAATATGAATACTCAAGTGAAACAAGCTGCCACTCCACTGTGGTACTTAACAGGGATAAAAAAAGGAAAACACTAAACAAAATTAGGAAAACGACTATTTCAATAGAAACTGTGCCTATTCTCTATATACTAGTTTGCCACTTAGCATTAGCATTATCATTAATATATTGCAGTAATGCAAAGGTATTTTTCCAGCATCACCTTACTTGTCCATTATTCACTGATAACTCTAAAACATTAATTTTGACTGTGTCTGGATTTGAAAGCAGCGCCTGGAGGTAAAAATCCAGGATCCCAAATCTGAATTATGTAATTTCCATTATTTCATTTAAATTTTGTAAGTTATTGATTCTTTCAAAAATATTCCTTTCTGGTTTTTAAATGAAACATCCACTAGAAAAGGATGGTGATTAACTCTGAGTCTGGCTGATTACAAAAAAGTATAAAGATTTTTAGGGCACATTAAAGGAAAATGCTGACACTATGATTTAGACTCATTTCAAGCCAAAAAGTTAATTGTTTATGACTAAAATGAAAATAATCAGTAAGTTATATCTGTGAGGACAGCACATGTGGAAAATGATGAACTCTACCGGAGAAAAATTGAGTATAGTCATTCCAGCTTCCTACTTCCTGTCTTCAATCTCTAATAAACACCAAGCTGAGGGAGACAAAGTTTTTAAACATCATATAGTCAAACACAAAGGAAATCTGTTCTTCCTGGTCTTCTTCTCATATTCTCCGCTTAGTGGCAATGCCTGTGCATTCAAAATCAACAGGAACTCTTTTGCACTTGGAAAAAAATGCCAAATTGTTTGCATAAACAGAGCACTCAAGTTATGCATGAAGGAGTTTCAATTCTCACAACAGAGAAATATATCTCTACAAATCTGGACACCATTTAGAAAACAGAAGATAGTGCAACTTATACCAGTAGTTTAGTGTTGGGCTATGGACACAATAATTTGTCAAAATACCAACACATGAATAAAGTACAACTGTGTTACTAAATCAGAAAGAAACAGGATATCTCTAGTGGGCTATTGATTAAGACTCTCAGTAACAACGGACAGAAATCACAGTCCAAGCAGGTTTAAACAAGCAAATAAACAAACAAAAAAGCAGGGGGAGGAAAAGGAGAAAGAGGAGGAAGAGGAAGGAGGAGAGAGAGGGGGAGGGAGGAATTGAAGGGGAGGGAAATGAAGTATGTATTAACTCATGTAACCTGGGAAATAGGAAAGTAGAAGCTGTGTGGCTTTAGAAGTTGAGGTGGAAGGCAGGTACCAAGCATTCACCATCAGTCAGTTTCTCTCCATCACTATGCTCTGTTTTCATCAGAGCCAGATGGGAGACCTAGACAAGGACAGGCTCTCCAGGCCCTACCTACTCAGGGTGTTTTGGATCCGCTGGGAAATTTGAGAATCTTTTTCTCAGGCATTCCAAGGGAAATTTCATTCCTTCTTCTTGTGTCTAACTAGGTTCCATACCTACTTCTAAACCAATCAATATGGCCAGGGAAATAGGATGTACTAATTGGTTTAGGCCTGCAGTATGGGATAAATTTGGGGAAATCCTGAGGGCTCTGGAATAGCTGCAATTATAGATGATCCCTGAGAGTTGAGAAAGTTTTACAGTTCGAAAAGAAACTTTCCTAATTTTATTATGTATTTCATATCATATTTCATAATTTCCTGGTGAATGCTAAATTATTCTTTCAAATTCAGCAATCATGTGCTGAACACCAGTATGTACACTGTAGAATCCTACGGGCAAAGGGCAGTGGGATGGTGGGGTGACAGAGAAGATATGGCCGATGTTCTAAGGTGCTCATGCAGGGGAGCAGGGTGGTCAAGACACATGGGACTCTTAAAGGGTTATGATAGTGTGAAACAGAATTTACAAACAACATGAAAATCCAAGACAGGGTGGAGTTTTCACAGCATGTATTTAAGATTTAGTGTGTGGTCCTGCAATAAATGTACTCTTAGTTCTCAGATTGGAGAAGATGATACCAGCAGATACTGCTGTGGTCAGGGAAGGCTTCACACAAGAGGCAGTGCTTTGTAACTAACCACCTCCCCCCAAACCCCAAAGAGGGAAAAAGACTAAAAATAAAGATGAAACGAAGACTCTGGGAATCATTTTAAAACTCTGATTTGGGTCTTATGTCTATAATCTCTTAATAGAATTATTAAATTCTAATAATAAATACTTATTACTTTCTCATAAAACCAGAAACCTGTCCTTCTGCCTTAAAGATTAAGTATGCCTAACAGAACTGCTCTTTACAAAGCCATAATAATTATTGCCTAAGTAGTCTTTTTGTTTCAATGTGCCCACTTTGCCCAGGTGAGGATCAGTAGCACCCACCTTGTGAAGTTCAACCTTGCTTACAGTCAGAGGACTCAAATTGATAGCCCTGCCTTTCACCCATGCTTAGCCTTTCACATCTTACCAGATTCTCTGACCTACCAATGTTATCAGTGTTGACATTAATAGAGCTTTTGAGAGAAAGAGGATTGAAAGGCATGATGACACCAGACATTTCTACCTGAATTTACCAGACTCTCAGATGGGCTAATGATTTGACAGTGTCAATGGTGGGTAAGTAATGCCTAAACATTCACCCTAATTTCACTCATTGATGGTAGGATCCAGTTCTATTTTTTTCTGACCAGGGCACAATGCATAATTCAGAGAAACGGGAAGCCACTACAGGCTACAGAAATGTATTAAGTCCACATAGTTTCCTCTTGATCTTTAGAACCACCACGATGATGGTTTTTTCAATTGTGTTAATCAGTGATTATACTGGTTCAAGGACCCAGATCAATATCAAGTGCATCTGATTTCAACACTACTGAAAACCAGGTTGGGCTGAAAGAGCAGAGAGAAAATAAAAATCAATTTCTCTTTAGCTTACCTAGCTTTGCAAGGGCCTTGCCAGAGGAGAGGAGTAGACTTAAAAAAAAAAAAAAAAGAATTGCAATCTGATTTTCATCATTTCAGACAGTGAGTAGGCAATATCTGATACGTAAAATGTGAAAATTTCTTCTCCTTTTAGCTAGCCTTTGAGGTTCTATAGAAAACATGTACATCTTCATTTAAATGCCTGCTAAAAGTAGTTCAAAAATGAAAAGCCTAAAGTACCCACACATGAACTTATATTAAATATCCATCATGCCCTGGCTGGTGTGGATCAGTGGATTGAGCACCAGCCTGCAAACCAAAGGATCACTGGCTCGATTCCCAGCCAGGGCACATGCCTAGACTGTGGGCCAGGTCCCCAATAGAGGGTGTGCAAGAGGCAACCACACATGGATGTTTCTCTTCCTCTCTTTCTCCTTCCCTTCCCCTCTGTCTAAAAATAACTAAATAAAATCTTTTTAAAAAACTTTTAAAAATAAATGTCCATCTATTTAGACTCTAGTTCTGTTACTAGGGTAGTTTTCAACTAATATAACCAACTTATTCTAAAATTCTTTCAGGCTTAGTTTGTTTGGGGATTCTATGTCATTTACTCAACCCTTTATATAAATGAGAACTAGCTGGCAGTACCTTTGCCCACACCGTGTGGCCACCTGAATCTCATCATGGTCTTCAGGGGTGTCCAACCTTTTGGCATCTTTGGGCCACACTATAAGACAAAATGTTGTCTTAGGCCACACATTAAATACACAAACACTAATGAAAATTGATGAGCAAAAAATGGTTTAAAGTAAATTTATGTTTTTGTGTTGGGCTGCATTCATAGCCATCCTGGGCCTTATGCCACCTGCAGGCCATGGGTTGGATACCCCTAGTTCTAGATTGACCTCGTCCAATGTTAAGAGCGTTATGGAGTCCTCCAATGTACTTCATATAGGGATATGACGCATCCTTGTACAAAGATCATTTCCAAAAGGAGGTAAGAGATTTGCCCTAAGAAAATTTGAGGAAGGAGCATTCTCTTTATATCAAGTCATTTTTAAATTGAAAAAAAATATTTTAGGAGAGGCAAGATGGCAGAGGAGTGAATGGAAGTCACAGCACCTCCTCCAGGCACCAATCTGGGATTACACCTAAATTGTGGAGACATAACCAGGAATAAACAACTGAACAATGGCGAGAGAGAAGTCTTATAACCTCAGACACATAAGAATCAGTTTCAGCACAACCTGACTGGTAAGGAGTGCAGCGGAGATTTGAGAAGGCTGACTGGGTATCCATAGGCAGCAGTGTCAGAGGGATATTTAAGCTGCCAGTAGGGTCCCCTGAGAAGAGTGGGGTCTAAACCATAAGTGGGGTTCCCCAGACTACAGCACCAGAGCCCAAAAAGTACACAGATAACACCCAGTTGTGAAGAGCGGTGGGGTTGCTCCCTGCCAGAGATGGGCAGCCAGAGACTGAAAGAGCTGTTTAAGGGGTAATGCATAGATTTTCATTTGCAGCCACTTACCCTGGGCTCCAGCATAGGTGGGGGAAGAGTGGGCTGGAGACACCTGGGGAGAGACTGGGGATGGAGGTTTTGGGGAAAGAACTGAGAGTGTAGCTGCTAGGATCCCGGTGCTGAGTCATCCCCCATAAGGCAGCAGCCACTGAGTTCCCACAGACCACTCCCCTCCAAGTAGCAGGAGCCTGAGGGGGAACATTAGCCCTGGCCCTAGGAGGGAACCTAGGTGCTTAAGCCTGACTGCTGAGCACAGAGTGACTAGCTTAACAACTGAAGGAGATAGCCACCAACAGTAGATCCCTAGAAGTCTTGAACAGGCTGTGTAAGGTCAGACAGGGTCAACATCTGACCTCACTAGAAGCAGGTTTGCAGATGACATGATAGTGTACATAGAAAACCCTATAGACTCCACCAAAAAACTACTCAACCTAATATGTGAATCTGGCAAAACAGCAAAAAAGAAAGTCATTATCAGAAATCAAAGGTATTTTTGTACACCAACAATGAAATATCCGAATCAGAAATAAGACAAAAATATCCCATTTACTATAGCAACAAGAAAATAAAGTACCTAGGATTAACTTAATTTAAGGAGGTAAAAGGACCAGTACTCAGAAAACTATATAACGCTGAAGAAAGAAATTAAGGAAGACACAAGTAAATGGGAGCATATACCTTGTTCTTGGACTGGAAGAATTAAAATCATCAAAATGACTGTACTACCCAAAGCAATTTATAGATTCAATGCAATCCTTATTAAAATACCAATAATATATTTCACAGATATAGAACAAACCTTTCAAAATTTAATATGGAACAATAAAAGACCCTGAATAGCTGTACCAATTTTGAGAAAGAAGAACAAAGTTGGAGGGATCACAATATCTTACATCAAACTATATTATAAAACTATTGTAATCAAAACAGCCTGGTACTGGCATAAGAACAGACACATAGATCAATGGAACAGAATAGAGAGCCCAGAAATAAACCCATGTCTCTATGGTCAATTAATATTTGACAAAGGGGGCAGAAGCATAAAATGGAGTAAAAATAGCCCCTTCAACCAATGGTGGTTGGAAATCTGGAAAGCTACATGCAAAAAAAAAAGAAAGAAATTTGACCACCAACTTACACCACACACAAAAATCAACTCAAGATGGATAAAAGACTTAAATATAAGTTGCCACACCATAAAAGTCCTGGGGGAGAGAATAGGCAGGAAAATCTCAGATATTCCACATGGCAATATTTTCACCGATATGTCCCCTAGAGCATGGGACAGAAAGGAAAGAATAAACAAATGGGACTTCATCCAAATAAGAAGCTTCTGCATGGCTAAAGAAAACATCGGTAAAATGAAAAGGGAACAACCGAAAGGGAAAATATATTTGACAATGATGCCTCAGACAAGGGTTCGATCTCCAAAATACATAAAGAACTCACCTGACTCCACTCCAGAAAGACAAAAAATCCAATTAAAAAATGGACAAAGGTTCTGAACAGACACATCTCTAGGGAGGAAATACACAGGGCCCAGAGACACATGAAAGGATGTTCAGCATCACTAGCCATCAGAGAGATGCAAATTAAAACCACAAAGAGATACCATTTCACACCAGTCAGAATGGCCATCATAAACAAATCAACAAACAAGTGCTGGCAAGGATATGGAGAAAAGGGAACCTTAGTACATTGTTGGTGGGAATGCAGACTGGTGCAGCCACTGTGGAAACCAGTTTAGAATTTCCTCAAAAAACTAAAAATGGAATTGCTTTTTGATGCAGCAATTCCACTGATGGGATTGTACCCTAAGAATCCTGAAACACCAATTCAAAAGAACCTATTCACCCTAACGTTCACAGCAGCTCAATTTACACTAGCCAAGAATTGGAAACAACCTAAGTACCCAAAAGTAAATGAGTGCATCAAAAAGCTATGGTACATTTATAAAATGGAATACTGCACAGCAGGAAGAAAGAAAGAGCTCCTACCCTTCACAACAGCATGGATGGAACTGGAGAGCATTATGCTAAGTGAAGCCAGGCGGTGAAAGACAGATACCATATGATTTCGCCTATAAGTGGACCCTAATCAATAAAATAAATACGCAAGTAAAATACAACATTGAAGTGAAAAACAAACTGACAGTAACCATAGGGGAGGAGGGAAGAGGATAACAGGGGACAAGAAAGGGAAGGTTCATTGAGGAACATGCATAAAGGACCTATCAACAAAGCCAAATGGGTAAAGGACTGAGGGTGGGAGGTGGGGGTGGGTGGGGCTGGGGAAAGTGGTGGTGGGAAAATGTTGACAAAACTAAACAAAACAAAAAACAAAAATAGACAGGGGGAGGCTAAGAATAGCATAGGAATTGAGAAACCAAAGACCGGTATGTATAATCCATAGACATGAACTGGGGGATGGGGGGTGGGGAATGACAGGATGGGGTACAGGGTGGAGTGGATAAAGGGGAGAAAAAAGTTGGACAAGTATAATAGCATAACCAATGAAATACACCAAAAATTATTAATGTTAGAGAAAGAGAGGAATGGAATGAGATAGAGAGAGAGTGAGAGATATTTATGCAAGAGAGAAACTTCAAATGGTTGCTTCTGTATATGCCCCAACAGGGAATCAAACCCAAAACCTGAGTATGTGCCCTTGACATATCAGGATGGCACAAACAACTGAGCTACCCAGCCAGGCCCTAAATTTTTTTAAAACTTGACATGCAATATTACTTTAAATTAATTCACTTGCACAGCATACAACACAGTGGTTAGACATTTATATAATTTACAATGAGATCCTCCCAGTGAGTCCTGTTAACCCCTGGTACCAAACAGAGTTAGTACAGTATTATTGAGTAGATGTCCTTGGCTGTAATTTACATCTCTTGAATATTTTGGTAACTACAGATTGGTAACTACTTAATTGGTACTGAGTACTTAGTACTTCTTAGTCCCTTCACCTTTTTCACCCAATTTTCCAACCCCCCTCCTATTTGGCAATCATCAATTTGTCCCCTGGAAGAAGCAGTATTCTCTTGAGAGAGGGCAGAGACAATTCAAAAGGAGATAGCTCAGAGTTATGTATGTCCACAAGGGTCCCCTTTATAATAGTTAGGCCTTTGGTTTAGACCATGCTTAATAATCATATCATGAATTGATGTAAATATTTGTTCCTTGAGGTAATCATTTTCTGATGATACCAGCTGTCCAACACAACTAGAAGACTACCGCACGCTCACGCTTCCATGACGTCTCAGCATACAGAGAGGAGCTACTGCTCAGGGCACCAAGCAGCACTCTGCACTGACCCACACGAGTGGAGGCACTCAATACAGCTGAAAGCCTTGTAGAGGAGCAGTGATTTCCTACAGTTAACTCAGAGTGGGAGTGAAAACTAGGGAAATGACCTTGACCACATGAGGGATATACCAGTGCGGGGTGGCAAAAAGCTGAGGGAGAGATGAAAAATTGCAATGAGCAGGACTTCTACATCTTAACTAAGGCATTTCATACCAGGGAAATAATGCAATAGAAGCATGCAGGATAAGGATAAGGACAGAAGTATGATTCATGCAGAATTACCTATAATAGCTAAAGCAAACAAAAAAATGGCTCATATGGTTCTAAACCTACGGAAGCATTATAAAGCCATGGAAACCGGTATTACCTTGTTAGCACGAGCAAGGTTTTATGATACCATTCTGAATTCCAAAAAACACTGTACAAAACCATATGAATTGTAAGATTCCGATGAAAAGTAATATGCACAAATAAAAATTGTATGAGATGATGTTTTTAATATTGAATGTGTCATTAATAGTATTATAATTTGTCTTTAAATTATAAATGGTGTGAAGGAAAGGAAGTAAGAAAGAAAACAACTTTGTTAAAGATCAAATGTAGCAAATAGACACTAACTGTTTAGTGTAAATAAAAGAAAGCTTTCAGTTCACGGAAGCAGTTCCTCTCTCTCCCCAGGTAAAAACAACTGGTAACTGCAAGGAAGAGAGTAAGATTCCACAGGCACACCAGCAAACACATCTTCCATAAATTAGCCCTCAGGGCTCCCTTACAATTTCCATAATATTGTAGCATTTGAGTGTATGATTTATAAATATATAAATAAATACATGCCATAACAAAGTGCTCAAAATATTATACCTATAGGTTTATGGGGAGTCCAGGAGCAGATGCGATGTACTGCAAATTGCCGAAGAGTAGCCTCAGGTCATGTGTGCAAGTTTCATTTAAAAAAGTCATAATCAACAAAGAGATAGTATCATACTAAGAATATAGTTTAAAAATACATTCATCATGGAGGAGTATTTTCACTTCTTTGTCCTTACAATAAAAAAAAATACATGAAAGAAGGGAGTAATACACGTAAAATCAATGAGCCAATCTAAGACCCAGGTCCTGCAACTAGAAGGGCTCCTCAGGGGTCCCCATTTAGACCCCATTTCTTTGTGACTCTCAAAACTGTCCAGAAAAGCAATAAATCATCCAAAACTCAGTGTATGTAAGATTTTACACAAGCGAGCACACTCTATCCTTGCCTTATTCTGTGTGTCTCTATTTTATATGTCAGGCTTGCACTTCATGTACGTGGATTCAGCTCCAATTCTACAGTCTTCTTTTTAACCGTCGATCTCCATCCAGTGTCATACCCTACTTCTCTTTCACACCATGGAACACCCTCTTATGAACCTCAAATTCCCTAGATCCATCTTTTTTCTAGACTCTGCCTAAACAAAACAAAACAAAACAAAAAAAAGGACTTTAACTTCTCTTTGACTCACTAGCTGGGTGACTGACCACTACTTGGAGACCTTTAATTTCATTGTTTGCAAAATAATGAGTTTCAACTAGAAGCTCTTTCTCTATGACTATCAGAGATTATGATGCAAAAGAAAGACATGACTCAGTATTTTAGGGAGGTGATGCTATGATCCAAATTTTTTGAGATGTTTCAAATTCCTTAATTTTGCCACCTGTAATCTAGACTATTGGGGTGTTTTGTTTGTTTGTTTTTTTACAACAACAAAGAGGAAAGCAAATCAAGCAATTCTCATTTCCATAAAGTGGCTAGGCAAATTTTCTGTCAAGCATTTTAAATGATACAAGCAAAGGATGAAATAAAACAAAAAATATTTGAGTTTTAAAAAGGAGATTTTGTGTTGTACATCAGGAATCAAATATAAATAGGATTTTTATTGTTGTTCCAGCTTTAAGAAGTGAACTCAGCCAGCTCAAGTCAGCAAGACTCTCCCTTGAGTAGAAGATGTCTCAAGTGCACCCAGCCTGGGATCATGTCCAGAAATGGCCATGCTGCCTGCCCAAGTGTCTCCCACAGCATGGATTCATTCTCAGCTTTGTTGAGGAGAGGACACCTGATAGTTGTTTATAGAGAACAGGGGTTTCCTGCAGGACAACTGGGCACAAGTATGGTATGTATAGTGATTTTTGAAACTGAGTCTGGGTGTACACAGTAAAGAGAGTCTGGATTGGTATTTGGCATGGGTTGGGTGCTGGGAAGTGGGTTAAGGGAGTGAGGAGAGAATGTCAGGGGGACGAGCAATGCTGGTGCTGGGTAAACCTGACCCTTAGTATGCCTAGTGATGGGATGTACTGGATGCAACACTCAGGCCTTACACAAAGGTCCCAATTACTCTTCATCTCCATCTGTCAATTGCTTTACAACCAGCCTAGTTTTGAGTGATCTTTTGTCTTTTTTCCAAAGAAGGAGGCATGCAGTTTTTTATAAGAAATCTTCAGAATTTTTTAAATTTGAAAACAAAACAAAACATAGCTTTTTTGCTTTATTTATAGCAACTTTATTCATAATTGTCTAAAGATTTACTCATAATTGAATTCATAATTATAAAAACGTGGAAGCAATCAAGATATCCTTTAGTAGATGAACAGGAAAGTGAACTGTAATCAATTTAGACAATGGAATATTATATAGCACTAAGAAGAAATTAGTTATCAAGCCATGAAACACATAAAAGAAACTTAAATTCATATTACTGTGTTAAAGAAGCCAATCTGAAAAGGGTAGATAATGCATGATTCCAACAATGTGACATTCTAGAAAAGGCAAAACTATGAAGACACTGGAAATATCTGCGGTTTCCAGGGTTTGGGAGAGAGGGAAGCATGATTAGGTGGAACACAGAAAGTTTTAGGGCAGAAAAAAACTATTCTGTATGATACTGTGATGGTGGATATATGTCATTATACATTTGTATTAAATCATGGAATGTACAACACTAAGAGTGAATCCTGTGTCACCTTTGGAGATGGACGATAATATGTCAATGTAGGTTCATGAACTGTGACAAATGTACAGCTCTGGTGTGAGATGTCGATAATGAGGAAGGCTATTCTAGTGTGGGGGCAGGGGCTATATGGAAAATCTCTACCATCCTCTCAATTTTTATTTGAGCCTAAAACTGCTCTGAATAACAAAGTCCATTACAGAAATATGTGTGTGTGTGTGTGTGTGTGTGTGTGTGTGTGTGTGCGCGTGCGCACTTTGCCATGAAACACACACATATGATCTACAGTTTAAATTTGGTCAGTGGGCCACTATTTTCAAAATCTGCGTACCTCAAAGTCAGTCACTAAGGCCTTTGCTTCTTGTCCTCCACCTGCTGAGCGAATCGCCCATCTGCCGCCAGGGGTGTTCTCCACAACTAACCCCTGCAAAGCGGTTATAACTTGCTCACCACTACACAGAATTTGTTTTTACTACAAGATACATTTTACCTCACTTTTTAAATTTTAGCACTTAAAGACTTATTAGACCTGCAAGGGAAATAATTGCCATGGTTTTGATGACAGAACTTCACCTCTTTCTCATTTTCTGTGGCATTAAATATGCTAGAACACTCCCTTAGAGAGCAGTAGTTAGCACTCATTCACCTTTCATCAGGATATCTGGCTTCATCTCCTTATTTTTCATTTTAACTAATCAAATAATCTCAACTCTGAGGAAAACTGGGAAACTACTCACTATTTTTTCAGAGTTGTAACCTCTTCTGTATTTATTTATTTGGATATTATAAAACAAGAGTCAATTCCTGAAGAAGCCAGCTTGGGACACTGTTGTTTGAGGTGGGGATTGGTCAGTTTATTTTAAATCTGGAGTAGGTAGGTTTGTGTCAGTAGATTCCAGGCAAGTCTGTATGTCCAGAAAAGGACGAAAATGAAAGACCCTGTAGGTGGTAACAATATAACAAAGCTCTTCTGACTTGCATACTGAGGTCACTCACCAAAATTTTCAGTTTTCCTTCACACAATGAAAAAGGATGAAGTGAAGACAAGGTACAGAATATTATGCCACCTGCTTATTTGTTTTCAAAGGGACGTGAATCATTGTCATCCATAAATCAGGCCCAAAAGTGATTGCAAGGAGTGGAACACACAGCCCATCCCAACGTCAGTAATAGGCGAATAGAATACCTAAGGAATAAGTAAGAAATACACTTATTTTTGTATTTAAAAATGAAAAAAGAGAGTGTGTGGATCAGTTGCCAATTAGTATATTGAGTTATCTTAAGGACCAGCTGGTGATTATTGGCCTCTCTCAAAACACACGCTCAAATAAAGACGGAAGGGAAGGAGCTGCAAGAAAAGCTGCCACCTCAAGATTACCCCCCGGCACCTGCTATTGTATTCTAGAAAGTAAAGGCCAAGACTAAAGCTCTAACAGTAGCTATAAATAGTTACAAGAGATAGAAGCATGTTGAATATAAAGTCAGTTGTTATCTAAAATATCTAAAACTGTACTTTGCATAAAATAACCTTAATAAATACTTGTTAAATTGAGCAGCATCTATAAATCTTCCAGGAATTATGAAATAAGCACTTAGAAATGAAAATACCACCATCTAAAATGAATTTAATTAAGGGGAATTAATAACTTAATTCAAAGATATAATGACATTGAGATGAATTAAATGTCAGAGAGGGCTCATGATTTATTTTGGTTGAATCTCAAAAAACTAATGTCTGATGAGCATTATTTTCTATGTTACTAATAAATGTAGAAATTAATTTTGTTATAGAAGACAAAAATTGGCTGATATGTTTTCCTCTGTTTCTAAAATTATACATCATACTCTGACTCAATAAAAGGCAATTTTTCAGATTTTCCACTCTAAATGTCTTTATTTCCCATTATTTTGCCAAATTTTTATTATCCTTACACTGTGATGTGTCATAAGAACCAGAGAATCATAGATTAAAGTGACAGGGATTCATCCCCTTATCAGCATCCATCAGGTTAAGTCAAGTATCAATATGCCCTTTTACAGATAAGACAACCCAGGACACCCAAGACCAGTAGTCCCAGAGACAACTCAAAGCAGGTCTATTTCTGAGTCTTCCTACAGATACTCTTGTAGCTATTCCACAAGGTAATCATCCAAGGAAATGTCAAATGGCTTATGAGAACCAAAAGAATCATCATGAAATATACCGGAGGAAAGGAGACAGAAGCAGAACTGGATGACCTAGGAGAGATCTGTCTCTGGCTTAGTTATCTTCAAAATGAGGGAATTAGACTACAATCACATGGGACAGAGTTCATCTTTGAACATCAACACTGGCAGATTATACTTAAGAGCCAGGTTGTGAAGGCTTGCTCAGGAGAGGAAAAAACACTCTGATAGATTTGTATGTCATGGATTGCCACCCAGGATAAATTAGCCCCAAGATATCTTCCAACTCCACTACTCCATGGCCCAGGATGCACAGTTCTTAAATGACCTCAATGTGATACAATGTGTTACACATCCTTATCACTTTACTTAACCATCCCCCCTCCACCATACCCCTCCTCCCCTCCTTTTGCCAATTTCCTCTCCTCAATTTAATGCTCTTTTTCTCACCATTTTTACAGTTCCTTTCCTTTCTATTTCATTCTGACTTAAAGTTTTAATCCTTCCTCTATAGTTCCAAAGCAGACCACTTAACTTCCTCTGTTTAGGTATGGGCATCATTTTGCTTCAGATTTCCTTAAGGGGACTATAATATGGTATTACTCCACACATGTATCATTCTCTGCTGAATGAGGGACATTTTAATGTCTTATTTTACACACACGCACAAGTATAAACTTATAGTAGAAAAAATGAATATTATAGAAAGTACAAAGAAAAAAAATCACCCATACTTCCATATATGTGGTAGTTTTTAATCTTAAGAAAAGTTTGTATGTCTCAGATCAGCTGAGATTGGAGACAGACAAAATTTTCTTAAAACATTCAATACCTGACTCTTTAGTCAGGAACACTGATCTCTCTTCCCTTAGACTATCAAATTAAAAAATGACAACAGCCAACACAACAATAGCCACCCAGTGTGAATGAATCAAAAGTATACCTACTTTTCATCAGATCAGCAAAAACTATAATAATTTTTTGGTGTGCCACAGAACTTCAGTAATTAGCTTATACATGCCATGAGGGGGAAAAGGTTTAAAACTGCTGCTCTACTGGATAGGAACTGGTCTTAATCCATTGAATGTATAACACCAAGAGTGAACGCTAATGTCAACTGTGGACAATGGGTCATAATTTGTCACCGTAGGTTCATTGTAACAAACGTACTACTCTGGTGGGGGGAGTTGCTAATGAGGAAAGCTATTCAAGTGTGGGGCCAGGGGCTATATGGAAAATCTCTGTACCATCCTCCCAATTTTGCTTTGAACCTAAACCTGCATACCAGTGAAATCCAGAGAATCTGTTGTTTGTTCTTACTTAAATTTCAATGTACTAAACCTTCATTTTTCTATCTGTAAAACTACACACATGGGCAAATAGTGAGAATAATGAAGTGGGTTTAAAGGCTCTTGACTCCCCCCAAATGGGTACAAAACCAAAAATGTATAAAGCTTTATGCATGTTAAATTAAAATTTTGTAACAATCAAAAACACAAACATAAACTTTCAAACATAATATACTGACACATAAATATGTAATATATAACAAAGAAATTAAATCTGGAAAATATAAAAAGCTCCTACAGATTCATAAGAATAAGAAAACCATCTAATGCCACTGGGAGCAAAGGTTATGAACAGGAACTCCATGAAGGAATACACAATTTTTAATAAACATATAAAAACATCTTGAAGTTCAATCAATGCAAATTAAAGCAACAAAGAACACATACTACTAAACATCAGGAAATTAACATTTTCAGGAGATAATTTTCAAATGCCAACTCTGTGGCAAGCCTGATGCTTAATACAAAAAGTCTTCAGAACTCACTGCTTTGGAAGATTTGGGAAGAGAATTTGATACATGGCTGGCTAAAGAGAGGCTTCCGAAATTCACGTTGGAGATTTGGGCTGAATCTATCAACATTTTAAATCACTCTTGATTTCTCTGTTTCTCTCAATGTACCAAATCCAATCCTCTGGCAAAGCCTAAATCTTTCTTTCTATCCTTAAATATCAATCCAATCTGACTCGTTTTCACTATGTTTCAGAATAATTGTTCCAAGACCTCACTATCTCTTGTCTGGCTTACAATAATCGACTCTCCACAGGAAGTCCTACTTCTAACATTGCTACTCGGGAATCTTTTGTTGTTGTTGTTGTTGTTGTTAAGCAACCACAGTCATGTTTTAAATGTAATTTCAATCTGTCATTTATCTGCACAAAAAAATCCAACGGATCCCCACCACTCTTACAGTAAAATCCAGAATTCCTACTATTCTACATTCCTCTCCACTGGCATCTGCTATCAGCCTCCAGCTCACCTCCCAGAAACATCCCCTAACCCTCACATCTTGCTCATTCTACTCTACTCACAGCCAGTTTGTCTTCCTTCAAATACAAGGAGGGTGTTTCTGTCTCAGGGCCTCACATGAACACTCTACACCAGAAATTCAGATTCTGCCAAATATTTTCATATTGGCTGTGGTCCTTTTGCCCACTTTCTGGTCATCTTTCAATGATCTTTTCCTCTCTTCTTGTCTCTTTTTTTTTTTTTTCAGTTTACCTTAACTATGATAGCACTCCTGTCACTCTCAAGGCCTACATGCTGGTCTATTTTTCTTCAGAGAACTACTTGGCATTATGCTGTTGTATATCTTTTCACATTTTATACTCACACATTCTCACACATGTACTCTTATTTATGTGTTGGTTGTGTCTGCCACTGGAATGTAAACTACTAAAGTACAGGAAATTTTTTTTATTTGCTCAGGACTCTCTTTCTAACCACAGAACAATGCACAACATAGTAGCAAGTGCACCTAGCAAAAATTTTTATTTCATGAACGATTAAATGAATTTAAAATATATATAATCTTTCATCCCGTAATTCCAATATAAGGAAATTGTCCTAAAGAAATTACACCTGAACAAGTGGTACATTCTCTAATATTCATTACAGCATTATCTGTAACAGTTAAAAAGTGAGGAAAAATATATGCCCACCACATGGGAACCACCAGACAAATTATGACATGTTCATCATGTGTAATACAAATGGTACCCACTGAAAAGGATGAGGTAAATCTGTAGGACCTAAGAGAGAAAGAGCTCTAAGACATATTGTTAAGTGAAACAAAAATGTAGGTCAATGGCACAGCTATCTTTCTGAAAATCTGATAATGGATAAAAGGTGCCATATTTTATAGAGGGAAAATCAAAACTGGACTCTATAGAAATAAAACACCAGCAAGATGATCTCACAGACTTTGTGATAGATGTTGTATTTCTATACCCTGCTTAACATCCTGAAAAGACTGCGAATGTGAGAAAATGAAAGGAATCCTTCACTGCTGTGCTATTACTAGGCTGTCCAGATATCATGCATCTCAGAGGTGGGAATTTTCTAACATTTCCAGGTAGCCTGCTTCAGGGTTTATCTTAAGTAAGGAGACTGTATTCTACTTTAGTGTCACTTGTACACATTATCATTTGTTCTTTTGTCAAGTTGGAAAAAATGGATCTCTTCCCTTCTTTTGTTGTCCTTTCTAACTTTATATGTGACATGTTTATTACAGACAAATTAGAAGAGACATAAAATTTTAAAGCAAAATAATCATGTCACCTATAATCCTTACACCAAGAGAAAAACCACTATTAAAATTCTTGCTTATGCATTTTCAGAAATTTTTCAAAGTGCAGATACTCATATACTCTCTTCATAATTTGGATCATTCTGTATAAGCAAAGACCAATTTTTTTTTTCACTGAACATCCTATAAGTACTGCCCCCAAAATTAAATGTATGTTAAAATAAATTTTCTTTGCTACCTGCATTCAATTTTAGTTTGTATGTGTAATATTTATTAAATCTGTCATTCATTACTAAATAGTAGACATGAAGTTCCTATTATACACTGGTTACTAACAGGTGCTGGCCATCTGGCTGCTATCTCTTCCTATAAGTCAGAGAAGACAGATGCTGAGCAAGCAGTTATCCCGAAGGCAACACCCTGGTTCCAGCTGCTTAGACTCAGCCTTCATTTTTCTCTTTCTCTCATACCCTGGATCCAGTATTTCACGAAATCCTATTAGTTCTATATTTAAAATATAATCAGGTATCTTTGAGTGAAAAAAAGAAAGGTACCATACAGTTTATATTACATGCAAACATGTTGTGGTAAGAAAGTAGGATAAAAGTATAACCTACTTTCTACTTGCCTGTATACAAACATATATAAACATATGTATGTATATATGTGTTTGTGGAGAGAGAGACAGAAAGAAACTAACATAAACAGTTCACCCCCAAAAATTCAGATTCTGTAAATATTTTCACATTTGCTTCGCTCTTTGTGCCCATTTCCTGCTCTCTTACACACACACACACACACACCCACGCACTATACATTTTTTTAAGCATGTGTGATATATTCACTATCCTGGGACCTAAAACAAACTTCAACACATTTAAAACAACTGAAATCATAGAATATGATCTCTGACCATAATGGGATCTTATTAGACAATAGCCAAGATTTGGAAGCAGCCCAAGCTCCCATTAGCATATGAGTGGATAAAAAAGCTGTGATACATTTACATAATGGAATACTACTCAGCCATAAAAACAAAACAAAACAAGAAAATCTTACCCTTCATGACAGCATGGATAGACCCAGGAAACATTACGCTAAGCGAAATAAACCAGTCAAAGAAAGACAAGTACCATAATGATTCACTCATATGGGGAATCTAATGACCAAAATAAACTAACAAGCAAACCAGAGACAGACTCATAGAGAGCAGGCTGACAGCTGTCAGAATAAGCTTGAGGACTGGATGGGGGAAGGATTGAGGAAAAAAGAAAAAAAAAAAGATAAAACTCATGAACATGGACAAAAGTAAGGTGATTGCTGTTGAGAGGGGAGGAGGGGGAGGAGGAGAAAGGTACAGTGGAAATAAACAGTGATGGAGGGGGACTTGACAGTAGAGATGGTGTACTGTGGAATTGTTCACCTGAGACCTTAATAATTTTATTAACCAGTGTCACCCCAATACATTTAAAAAGGAAAAAAAAATATTTGACAGGTGGCAGGCAAGGCCAGTTTTTAGTCCAGGAGAGCATCATGGGCTTGGAGCCTGGATATTCAAATGAATGTGTCTGTTTTCCCAGGAATTTGCCCTTATACCTCTGGGAAGTTATTCTTGCTTTTAGGTCTCAATTTCACCATCTGTAAAAAGAACATGTTGGATGAGAAGAACTTTGATTATTTCCAGTTCAGACACCATAACTATCTGTGTGCCCCATGGTCAAGGATATTTGGAGATCATGGCCAGTGAAGACCTGACAACACGTTCAATTTCTAGGACATCCAATGAGAGGTCAGGAGTTTGAGATAAACTGAAATAATTTGGTCTGCTTCAGGCTTGAGACTACCAAGCAGCGTCTGTCTGTGTGTCCTTTTCTGAAGCCTATGAAGCAAATTCCTTTCACTTTCAAGGTAGCATAGAGAGAAAAGAAATGGATCAACCTGAGTTCCCATCCTGGCCCAACCAGGTATTAGCCATATGTTTGGGAGAAGTTACCTAACCTCTTCCGTTTCCTCCTCTGTAAAATAGGAGTAATAATTTCTACTTTGCTGGGTAATTATGAAGAGTAAATAAAGTAAGCTATATGGATATATAACATGCTCAGCTCAGAGCCTGGCACACAGAAGGTGGTCATCAGGTAATAATTAGTACTATTATTGTTCAGATAACTGGTGATATCTTAATAATTGCATCTAAATTACACAGACACTGAAAAAAAAATAAAGACTAGCAAAAAATAGAGCTCTGAACCTCCACAGGGTATCAAAATTTATAGGTAACCTTTTTTGTGTGTGTGTAAAAAACATTGGACTTGAACTTGAAGACTTGGGTTCTGATGTCATGTTTGCAACTTATAAATTGATTTTGTGCGAGATCCTTTGCCTTTCTTAGACTTGCTTTCCTGAATCAGGAATGTGTTTAGCATCCAATCAGATAATCTGTATAAATGGCCCTTTTAAATACAAACCAGTACCCAAATGTTAAGCATTTTATAAGCAATGTTCTGAGTATCAGTCACTCTTGCCTGCTGCTGACTGCTCTGGAAGAATAAAGGAAGTATGGTCTTTTTAAGCCCCTGGGACATGCACCATTGCTTGAAGGAACCCTTTATCCTTACGTTTTCTGTTTCCAGCTTTAACAAAACTCTGACCTAATTGCTTATAATAAATGAAGATCCTCTATTTGGTGTTTGGGCCACCTGCTGGTTGATGTACTACAGTATCCTAAAACTCATTCATTCCTTCTTTTTTTAAATCTTTTTATTTATTTACTTTTTTAGAGAAAAGGGATGGGAGGGAGAAGGAGAGAGAGAGACACATAGGTGTGCAAGAGAAACATCGATTGGTTACCTCTCTCACGTCCCCAGCCTGGGACCTGGCCCACAACCCAGACATATGCCCTGTGGATCAAACTGGTGACCTTTCGGTTCGCAGGCCAGGACTTAATCCACTGAGCCACAAGAGCCAGGGCTCTTTCTTTTATAATAATTGAACTGTTGGGCATATGGTTGCTCACATCTATATTTCCCAGCCTGCCTTACATTTAGGATGGTCACAGGACTAAGTCCTTGGTAATGGAATGTAAGTAAAAGTGATAACGGACCACATACAGGCTGGGACCTTAGGAACTGGTGTGAGTCGTCTACATTTTTTACTCTTCCTGGGACCCAGAACTTGAGTGTACTCTCAGTCTAGCTTGGATCAGGCATACAAAGGCTACCACAGGGGCTGGTGGAAAGGCAAGATAGAAGCAACCTGGGTCCCTAAATGACAACATGGAGGAGAGCCTCCTGCTAACCTAGAACTCAGGCTGTTCTATCAGAGAAAGATAAACTATCTTGTTGAAAACAAAAGATATTCATATCAAGAATTACTGAAAGAATAAAAAAGGACCTAATAAAACAGATGCAGGGGGACTGGGCCATGTTTCTTTGCATACCTTTTAAAATAGTTTTGATGTTAAATCATGTAACTACATTGCTTATTAAATATAAAATTGAGAGATTTAAGAATGTGAATAAATTTATAAATATCATACCTTAATCCTTCTCCACTGTCTTTCTGTACCCTTACCACATGAGCCCACACCCCCAACATCTCTTTTCTTCATTATTGCAACAGTCTCTTAAATGGTCTCTTTGGCTCCAGACTGTGACTTTAGCAAATTCTCAACAGATTAGCCAGAGTGATGGTATGGAGATGTAAGTAAAATCATGTTGTTTTCCTGGTTGAACCTTCCAGTGGCTTCCCTGCCCTGTCTGGATACAAAGCCCGCAGCCTCATGATGACCTACAGGGACCCTTGCATTCTCATCAGCCTCTTCTGCTACTCTGCCTTTGGTTCTCTCGGCTCAGGGTAGCCAGCATTCTCTCCTCTAAGGGCTTTCGTGTTGCTCTTCTCTCTAAACTGCACTCTCTACTCCTCACCTCAGGCAGGTGTCAATCACTGGTCGCCTAATCATCATGCCTATCCCTGCTCACTAGTTCTCAAGAACACTATCACCATATAACATGCTTTATTCTTTTGATTTTTTTTTTTTGTTTAATCATTTGTTTCTAAAGTATGGCAAGAATTTTTCTCTACTTTGTCTCCAGTGAATTGGAGGGCATCTGACACACACAGTAGGTATTCAATAAGTATTTAGTTATTGAATAAATCAATGAGAATAATTAATAAAAATTTGCTGAGAATTACAAAGTTGGATTAGAGTACTATAGAAACAGCAGACACAAATTAAATGACCAATCCTTTTTTGTGAATATTCCATTTAAAATATTTCACTATTATAAATAATTCTGTGATAAAAATCTGCATATAGAAACCAATAGATGGCTTATGATTTCCTTACAAAAATTCCTAAAGGTGACTACATAAGTTTATACGATTTAATGACAATACATATTGCTAAATTACCAACAAAACCATTGTGATGATTTAGCTACTTAAACGATGGGTTTTATATTATAAAAAGATAATAATTTGACAGGCAAACATATTTGTTTCAACCTGCTTGGCTTTGAAAACCAATAAATTTGCAATATTTTCCATTTGTTTCTTCTTTTGTGATTTTCTTGGTCATATCCTTTGCTCTTTTTTTCTATCATTTGCCTTTTTTCTATTAAATGAGGTTTTCTTTATCAAAAATATACTTTAATATTTTCCAGTTTGTATTTTGTTGTTTATTTTCATTTGATACACTGACATTTTTAATCTTTGTTTCATTAAGCTTATCCATATTTTCTGTATAGTTTTTAACTTTACTTCAATAATTTGAAAGAACTCATCATCTGAAAGAAAGGTAAAATCCGCTCATATTTTCTTTAGTTTTTTTTCTTTTTTTTTTGACACTATTAAATTTAACTTAGACTGTCTCTTCCCCCCTCTTCTTCCTTGAAACTATTGGCTCCCATTTTGCATGCATTCACATGGCTTTTTTTACCCTGGGAGCCATGAAAGTCCTCCTCAGTGTGAAGGAACTGACTTCACAGAGCAGTCCTGCTGGGGACAGAGGAGGAGACAGCTGTGTTCCATCAGTCAAACTTCCTGGCCTAGCAGGACAGATCTGAGAGCAGCTGTTCTAAGTCAGACTTCAGCTCAACCCATATACAGCTCATATACTTTCCTCTCCATTTGACCAACATATTTCTTGACTCATATAAAGCATATGTAAAATCTAAGATTTGTTACTTTTCAGATAATAAGGATCTTTCAAGATGGTGTTTAATCAAATAGATTCATTCAGTAGAAAAATATTTGAGCTATCACATGATTTTCCTTGGTATTGACAGACTATTATTAATAAGAGAGGAGAATCCCTTCTTCCACTGTGCCAACACTGCACTGGAAATAAAAGACAGTAAAAGTTTCTATTTCTTTTGATAGGCAAGTTATCTTAACCTTTGAATTTTTATCATTAATTTGTGTCCAATAATTCATTTCTGCAGTTTTTATAATTTATTTCAACATGAAACTTCTCTGTCACTACTAGATTATTTTTGACATGTTTTATAAAGTTTCTACAATCAAGACTTTGTTGTTTGCTTGCTTTAAATACAGCCCTTCAAAATTAAATATATTCCTGGCCATTGTGGCTCAGTTGGTTGGAGCTTTGTCCCCAAAACCGAAGGACTGTAGGCTCAATTCCTGGTCAGGGCGCATGCCTAGGCTGCGGGCTCAGTCCCCTGCTGGAGCATGTGCCAGAGGCAACCAATCATTGTTTCTCTGACATTGAGGTTTCTTTCCAGCTCTCTCCCTCCCCCCTCTCTAAAATCAATAAGCATGTCCAATAATCATGGGCAAGGTAAAAATTTTAAATACAAACTTAAATACCAATTTAAAATAAGCGAAGTACATACACTGAAGTAGACCTTGACTTGGAGTCTGCAGGCATGGGTCTGGACCTTATCCTCACTGTCTATATGACCCTCATCATTAATATTTGAAGTCTCTAATCTTCAAAACCAGCACTTATTAGAAGTGAATACATATATGAGGGGGACCCGCAAAAATGGAGTTATATTCTGGAAGGTGGGCCCCCTGTAGTACAGGCTTCTCCCACTTAGGTCAGTGTTCTAGGAACATATCTGTATCAGTTTACCAGCTGGTGGTGTTGTGAGGGGCTGAGTTTGGTCTCAGTGAAATTTTTTGAAAACTCTTTCAACATAGTTGCCCATTTCATGATGGGTGATTTATGAGTGCACCTGCCCACACTGTGCTGAGTGTTCTTCAGTTTTTGACCAAAGACAGCATCAACCCTGTGACCCACCTTCCTTATTCAGCCTATTTCATCCCAAGTGACATTTTTTTGTTTCCCTGGATGAAAAAAGTCCTCAAAGGGAAACATTTTGCCCATGTGAAAGAGGTGAAAACAAAACAAAAACAAAAACAAAAACAAAATGGCAGAAGCACAAAAAGACATCAAAATTGATGAGTTCAAAAATTGTTTTGAGCAGTGGGTAAAACATCTCAATAGCTATATTGCATTAAATGGAGAGAACTCTGCAGGTGACTGAAGTTGAAACATGTAAGAAAAATGTACATTTTTAATAAATAAATTGTTTTTTGGGAGTTCCCATCATATGTCTCATACGGTTGTTGCTAAATTAAATATGCTTATGCATGCCTAGTGCCTCACCTATTACCACAGTAGATGCATATTAACTGTGCTAGTGGCATCTCTGGCTTAACTTTCTTGTTCCCTCAATAGGCAGATTCACAGCAGAACAACTTCCACCTGCCTCACTAAGTAGTGGTCTTCAATATGACAACTTTGTCTCAGTTTTCTAATCTCTTTATTTCAAAAGAAAACCCAGCCTATTTCACACTGGTGATGCTTATTGTGCACATTGTGGTTTGTGGTGGATGGAAAAACACTGTGAGGCCATTGTTGAATTAACTGCTGGAGGTGGTGGGAAATGAAGGGTGTTGAAGGCAGCGCAGGTACTTTTCCATTCAACCCTTAACCTTTCCTGCCTCATGGATTATGAGCAACTGCAGGAGGACCAATTCATGGTCCTTCAATGAGGTGTCCTCAGAAAACCAAGACCCAGGCAATAGTTGGAACCAGACCAAGCCTTGTGAATGAAGGATCCCAGTCAGGAAACTCCTTGGTATAGAAACAAATCTTAATATTTAGCACCTATTATTTCACTTCATTGTGCTTTGCCTCTTTTCATGTGTCTGGATTTTCCATGAATGCTCTTCTCTAAGGTCCAGCTACTCTGCCAATGTCAAATGAAGCCAAGTTTCTCACTCTAATGCAACCTGACCTCTATCCAATCTATCTGCATGCCAGAAACATTGCCATCTAAGCTACTATTTTGCCCTGGCTGGTGTGGTTCAGTGTACTGAGCACTGGTCTGTGAACCAAAGGGTCGCTAGTTCAATTCTCAGTCAGGGCCCATACCTGGGTTGTGGGCCAGGTCCCCAGTAGGGGGCACATGAGAAGCAACCACACATTGATGTTTCTCCCCTTCTCTCTCTCCCCCACTACCCCTCTGTTTAAAAATAAATAAATAAAATCTTTTTTAAAATTAACCGTTATTTAATGACATGCTCTGTGGTTCCGATGATAGTATCAAGAGCAATGGGCTTCTCTCTGGACACAGAAATCACCATCCCAAGATCATAAACTGTCTGAGGTAATTTTTATTCTACTTATAATGTTCAAAACCCTAATCAAATTAAATTCCTCTGTGGACACACTGTTGCTCAAATACACTTCTTGTTCGGTTGGTTGACATATTTTAAAATATTATAAGATTCTATTGTGATTTAGTGAAAAGAGCACTTAATGTTATTATATTTTTATAACTGTTAGAGTGATTTTTAAATACAGAGATCTGATTATTTCATCCCATACTTTATGGTCTGAGGACAAAGACAACAATGTATAAGTTGACTAAAGGTCCCAGCATGACCCAATGTATCCATTTCATCTGCCTCACTTTTACCACTGTCCCTTTGATGTTACTAGAACACTCTCTCCCCTTCCACATCTGTTCCCCTGGTGTCACTGTTTCCATCTAAGTAACCTATTTTCATCATTTAAATCTCAATCCTAATATTGTTACCTTAGGGAAGCCTTCACTGGCACCCCTATTTATATGCTCCCACAGCTCTTTGTACCTCAGAGCAGCAACATGGCAGCTTATCATTATAAATTTATTCTAATTGTATGTGATTAGAACATTTCTTCTCCACTGAGCTGTTAACTTCTTGAGGGCAGGAAATGGGGAATAAATTTTATTAAACTGAGCAGTTATAACCTTATTTTATACATTTTAAAAACTGTATAAGCCGTTGTCATCAGTAGCTGATGTATCACACACATTTTATCTTCTGTATCTCGTACTGGTACTAGAAATCAAGTGAGATGTTAAATTCTAATTGTTAAAAGGCATAAACAGTTAAATTCTATAATAGTACTAGTTGTTACTGTCATTACCTCAAAGCTATAAAAAGGAAGAATGGTTTCTGTTAATTAGTCCTGAAATCCTAGTATTTGTAAACTGGAATACTACTGTTTGACACTCACCCATTAAACATGAATCATTTATCAGTTGCACACAGCTCTTAGATCATCACTCAAAAGCAGTTTGGTGGGGGAGCGGTGTCGCAAAACTGAAGGTAATGAAGGAATATACTTACTTGTTTTTATGACAAATATTCACAAAAATGATACAAAAACAGGAATCATAAATTTGATTTGCCTCTAGACTGCAGAGCAATGCTTATATCCCTGAGGGCCATGCCATGTGGCAGGTAAAACTGACAAAGTGCTATTCAAATAAAATGAGAAAGACTTGTTTCAGCAGCATTAAGATAATAATACAAAGCTTCTCCAGTAGCTCTTCTGCACCACTTTGTGTTAAAAATAACTGCTGAGGTCTAACAGTCCTGATCTGGTGCTGCCTCTCTGAACAACACGAAGCTGATCCACTGATGCCCTTATGTGAGCCAGTGTAGCTATTAGGAAAGAAGCAACAAATAGGACAGGAAGGTAAGGTGGGGACATTTCTTCAAATGAAAAAAAAAATTAACACAAATTAAATAAATTAAAAAAAATTGAGACCTACTCCCTGGTGTCCTAAAACCTGAGTTAAAATAGTTGTCTTCAATAATTAATTTTCCTAGGTAACTGGAGTAAAAAATAATTCCACCAGCTTAAAAATTTCAGAAGCTTTTAGCCTGGAGTTCACAATGAAATAGAAATGCTCTGGCTGGCAGATTTGTTATACTTGCTATTTTTAATTTTCAAATTAAGAAAATTTAAAGCTAATTGAGAAATAAAATTGCAGTCATGTTCTCTAGTGTCTCTTATTTATATTTAGAATTTACTTATATTATATATTTAGAATTTTAATAGCTAAAAGTGGAAGGGAATTCTTGGCTTTTATTTGGGAAGGGCTACTGATATCACTTCTACAATATATGTTGATTCACACTAATATTTGAAAATTGTCTTATAATGAGTTTGGAGACAAGATTATCCACAAACTGAATCCCAAGAACTCTGAAAGCCAATATGGCAAAGTTAACTGATCATGAAAGAAAGAGAGGGAAGAAAGAAAAGAAAGGGAGGAAGGTAGGGAGACAGGGAGGAAGTATGGAAGGAAGGAAGGAAGTACAGAAGGAAGGAAGGAAGGAAGGAAGGAAGGAAGGAAGGAAGGAAGGAAGGAAAGAAGGAAGGCCCCTAGCCCCTGTCTTCTCTGCATCATTCAACTATAAGTGAAGGAGAAAAGCATGTAACAATAAGAGACAACTTAGCTAGATTCCAATTTCCATATGCATGGCAACAAGTTTACTGTTTGATAGATTATACATGTATATGAAATATATTTATGTATATACATTAAAGAAAAGTAATACATGCATATGTAATACATATAGATAAATATAAATGGGCACATGCGTGGATGTATATTTTACTCTTTATTGGGTAAATCACAAAACATTCTTATATTAATGTTTGCATGATAATGACCAAGGCAATGCTTGTTTTATGTGGCAGTTATTCTTAGATATTTAGTCTAAATAAATGAAACCCAAAATGATATTTGAAACACTAATACCTTTATTAACTTCTAGAAGGCATAGTTAAAAAAAGAAACAAAATTAGATATAGATATAAATAGATATATTGTAGTTCAGGTTCACTCTAATCACTGTACTTTTAAAATGAAAGGTTTTTTTAAACATGAAAAGGTTGACAATAACAAAAATGACTAGAACAATGCAGAATGAATCTCTAGGAATTTATAAATTGGATTGTATTTTTTTTGTCATACAGTGAGTAGGTTAGGTAGTAACTTGATTAACATTTTTTTGCTATAAAAGGAGTACAAATAAGGAGATTCTTGACCAGATAATTAAAGAAGTCAGAGTTGGGGAAAAAAGCTTTTTGGTTGTGGCATTTAAAATTCCACCTGAGGAATTAAGCAGCATAGCAAAATTGCCTCCTCCATAAAGAGACTTTTGGAGACAGAGAACATACCATCTCACACTTTCTCTAGCATCAATAATTGTTACAAAGTTTTCCTTTATGGAAATAACTCTTCAATGATAACCTCTAGGCACTGGTCTATAGTCTACTTCTCGTCAGTAATCCAACAAATATTTGTTGAACACATACTATGTGCCAGGGACTGGAGTCCAACAAAATGAAAAGCATTACTAAGTCATATAACATGGCAGTTAATGCACCCTTCACGGTACTACAAGCTGATCCAGTGCAGGTGTCTTCCACTGCAGGCACTCTCATTCTGCAAATTTTTACCCAAAAGTCACAGCCAAATCTACATCCTACTATCAAATCTATTTATACACATCAGTGAATGTTTAATTTCAAGTCAGACCCAGTGAGAGGAAGCAGAGTGGGCTGCAATTGTCTATGAGCTATTTTTCTAATAACAAACACCTGCTTGTGCTTTTAAAATGGATTTTCCATTATCACTATCAATTTCCTCCACAGTTTTCAAGTTAATATGTTTCCTATAGAAGTAGAAACGCCTTTGAAGATAGTGGGTCTAAAAGGTCTTTTTTTTTCCAATGGTTTTATTGACTTGAGAGAGAGAGAGAGAGGACTACTGATTTGTTGCTCCACTTACTTATGCCTTCGTTGGTTGCTTTTTTCTTTTTTATTAAATACTTGTAATATATCAAAGATATAAATATTTAAAAAGGAAACTAGTATTTGAGAAGAAGAAATCATTGGATAATTATTTTATAACTTCAACATAAAGAAGGTTCTTATAATTTGGATCCAGGATTCTGATGTTAGAAAGGAAATGATTGACAAATTTGACTAAATAAAAACCAAAAACAAATTGGTGGCTTCTTGTATGAGTCCTGACTAGAGATGGAACCTGGAACCTTGGTATATCAGGTCAACACTCTAACCAACTGAGCTACCCAGCCAGGATAAAACATCTTGAAAATAAAGTATTTCAGAAGAAAAGGTAGAATAATAAAGTATATTGAGATAGGTGATAATTATAAAATGAAAACTTAATTTGTATGCTCAGTTTTTACACACAAAAATATCAACAAATAAGTTCATTGTTAAATAATAGGGCAAATAGTATATTAAATTCTTTATGTTTGCATAACTACTTGATGGGTTCTTATATGGTATTTAAGGATATTTTAGTTTTATTGAGAATCATGGTTAGGTTTTTGATTAAAGTGGGAACACATTTTTTTTTCCAGTTAAAATGCAGATACAGGTTCTTGCTATTCCAAAATTCACTATTTTGTAAACTTTCTGGAGAGAATAACATTTAGCTACAAGGATGTCAGGTGAAGACTGCTGGACAGCCTTTCAGTTTTCTCTTCCCAGGACCTCATGCATTTCTGGAGCACACTCTTAGTTCACATTTGTCCTACAGTATTTAAATATTCACAACTATCTGTGCATTAAGCCATCCTGTCTTCATGTAATGCTTCCCTGAACTTCAGTCCATGGTTTTATATTTATCCATCAAAGGTTACATTTAATTCAGTTAGTTATTCATGTGTATTCATATTTTGATTCCTTTTTTTTTATCTAGTCTAGTACATCTTTCCCAACTGCTATTTCCTATACTCACTTTCTTTATGTTTGTTCAGTAAATCATGATTTAAAATATTTATCCAATAGTGGTGTTAGTGTTGTATTATGCTTCATAATAAATATATTATTTTAATGTATTTGGCATGTAATAATAAAAGGATTATAAAATTATAATTTTTAGCAAGCATACATCTTTTTTCATACTCTTGTAAGATTTTATTTATTTATTTTTTAGAGAGGGGAAGGGAGGGAGAAAGAAAGGGAGAGAAACATCAATGTGTGGTTGCCTCTCACACACCCCACACTCGGGACCCAGCCGGCAACCCAGGCATGTGCCCTGACTGGGAACCGAACCAGTGACTCTTTGCTTCACAGTCCGGCACTCGATCCATTGAGCCACGCTAGCCAAGGCTCTTTTTTCATATTATTTCATTCAAGTGAATCTACATGAAAGCCCCATGAGTGGACTAGGCAAATCTCCTTTTTGCTAGTGGGACCAGACCTTAGATGAATTTCCTCATAGAGCTATAAGCTGTGTAAGATAGGGCCACAGAGTCATTCTTACTCTTAGTCTAATCTTTCCTTTAAGCCAACCTTCACTTCACTGATGAAATTCTAAACCAGAAAATGTCATTTAATTTTCTTATACATAAAAGTCTGATTGAGAAAAATTATGTTTCTTGTTGACAAGAGGTATAATTTCTTCATTGTCATAATGACAGACATACACGAATGGATCAAAATAAGAGGCAGGAAATTCCCTCCCAGAAATCTAGATTAGACATCCATCAGGCCAACGCACCTTCCCTAAAAGTCAAACATTTTTGAGTTGGGATTCTTTACTCTCCCAGCTATCATGTAAAATGGGAATTAAATTTCTATGATGTCAGCCAGTAGGCAAGTCACACTGGAATGATCAAAGAAAGTTGGGAGAGACTTGTTCTCGCTTTGACTACATCATTTTTCTTTCTTTAGTTCCTGAAATATTAGCTTATGAACTTATCTCTACTTATTATATATCAAGACAAAGGCATTGAGGGATTTAAGCAGGACACTAGATGATTATTCTTAGAAAGCAACTTCACATATGACCAAAAGTATTATATCATTCCTTGTCTCCAAAAAATATATTGTCTCTACACAAACAGAGCAGAAATTTCTCATCAGTAGAACAGTGCATTTTCTGTTTGAAATATGTTTACACCTTCTCACCTCATGTTTCTTCCAATTACTTTTCCTATGTTATTCTGAGCTAAGATATTTATAATACTTCAATTTATTTTTTTCACATGTGTATCTTGGTATAAAGAAAACCGAGGAACTAGAGACTGTAAAATGATAATGAACTTAAAGTGCATTTCTAGTGATAGCAACCAGAGATATTTTCTTCCCAAGAATTGTAAGAATAAATGTGGAACCACGGAGGAATTTTATTATTTAAAGGGGAGGGGCCATTTGGGATTAGGTGAGGTATAGGTAAGTTCCCCAGCACAAATAGGGTTTCCGGTGACAAACACAGATAAACAGACTACAGCCCTTTGCATGACTGAAAGGGAATATTAATCCTCAAATAAGGGAGCTGCTGCCCATGGTCCAGACCACCCCCATCAGAAGCCTAGGTTCAGGTGTGGTGGTATGGGGCAGACCACACATGCAGCAAGGGAAGAGGTTGGTCCTTTTCTAAGGAGCAAATAAAGCATTTTTCTTCTCTTCGCCATCTTTTCCTGCATTTTTAATTTCCTTTTCACATTTTGATAATGGTACTTCTCCCCAGAGGCATAATCAAAAGGAAGAAAAAGAGACTATATAGCAAATTTGTGTCATGCCCCTTATTCTCTTCACCCAGCAGCTGAGTTTCCCCTTAGTTTTTAATCATTCTGTCAGTCTATTTTCCCAGCAATCACACTAGCCCTCCCTTGGCATCCAGATGAGACAGGGAACTGTGGCAGGCAAAGGAGGAATGAACCATGCTGAGCTCTCAGACAGCCTAGGACTCTGGGGAAGCCTTGGTCAGGGACAAGAGAACTCTAAAGATAGAAGCAGGGTTTTATTTGCCAGCCCACTTGGATCACAACACCCACCAAAGTTCTGCTGATATATTGTACCCAGAGTCTAGATAGCTGTAGCCCCAAGTTATCTATGGATAGCTATTACTTGGTCATCAAAAGCAAAGAGACTAATATACATTTTCACTAAGCAGTTGACTGGTCAATTTCTCCATATAGTTGCTGTTAAATATTTGCAAGTGAACAAATCAACTGATATAGTATCATCATTCTTATAAGATATATATGTGTGTAAATGCATGTATGAGATAGGTGTGTGTGTGTGTGTGTGTGTGTGTGTGTGTACAAGAGAAAGACAAGGGGAGAGAAAGAGGAGAAATACTAGAAAGGGTGACATAAACCCTACTACCTTCTCCAGTGGGTGAGTCCTGTTAAGGAGAGAGCCCTTTGTACTGCAGACAACCTTGATATTTTGGACGTGCGAGTGTGAAAGTAGGAACCAGATAAAACGCAACTACTCTTCATAACAGAGGAACTTTGATTTGAAGCTCAGGAGGAAAATTATGGAGCAAGAAGCCTTGACTGAGGAATGGGAGAAGAGAGGAAGAAAGGAGGCCCTTGTTATAGTTAGTTAGCATGTTAATTGTTGACTGTTAACTATCCTGTACCTGCCTTTGTAAAAGAAGTAGTTGTCTATTTCTTAAATATTTTATCCAATCCCAGAGATTCCTTCCCTTCCTCTTGGCTTTCTCCCACCTCCTTTATCTATTACCAATGAATTTCATGTCACCCCCTTATGTCTTCCCCTCTGATTCTGATGTATAAAATAAGATGCATTCTCAGGACCACTTTCTCAATCCCTTTAGATTTTGCTTCCCAACAATTGTTGTCAGTTTGTATCAAATAAACTCATAAAAATTCTTATAGGTTTGGATGTTTCATACACTGACACATGGAAGAATGGCGATGTAATTGAGAAAAAGCAGGATGTTATTCTGTGGTGGGAAGTGTGGCTGCCACCATACTTTTCAGAGCTGAGCATTTCTTTTAAATAGTTTTTATTGTCATTTCTTTCTTGTGGCAAATGGAAGAATGCAGTATGTCAAATGTCTTATTTCTAAGTCATTTATTTTGAAAATATCTATCTTATCACTCATGCGCTAACTTCATGTTCTACTGGAAGACCTTAGCAAAAGCCAAATATTAGTGTGGATGAATCTGTAATATTTTTTACTTGCATTCTTATTAAGAGCAACCAAGAATTTTTTAAACCTCGGAGTAAGTTTTCAAAATGTAAACACTTTCTCTGTTCGTCACTCCTCGGCCAGCTCTGATCTGGCTGGGCACCATAGAATCTGAGTAATTATATTCTTTATAGATTAAGATGTTTGGTATATCATGCTTTTAAGGACTGGACTTTCAGCTGTTTTCTAAGGGAAAGTATAGATAAGTAATCAGTATTTAGAGTTTAGAGCCTCATTGTTAGCACCTTGTATTATGTCATTCTGCTGAAGATCACGAGATTTGACCTGGATCCCTAGAGCGCTAGACTGCCACAGTTTGATTCTGATTCCTAGCTTGCAAAAAATGACTTATGGTCAAAAGAAATTAAATGTAAAAATCTAAAGGAAAAAAAACAACAACTCTTACACACACGTGCAAGCATGCACACATACAAAACAACCTGAGCACAAACAACATATACTATCATTTCAAGATTACAATTGGAAGAAATGGCAGCAATGGGATTGGGATCCACAAAGTCCTGACCTCAAAGCCTGAACTCTTACCACTCACAATTTTCCCCCGAACTGGCATGAATGAAGCAACCAGAGTTAAGTAGAGCAGACCCACCATCCCGACTATTCTAAGCTTCCCAGTTAGTCACCAGGAGAAGGAGGCTGAGGGATCTCCCCCTAAGTAGAGAAAATCTGCATTTCTCCCCTCCTTCTTTTCACTATAGCCACATGCTGGCCACAGGTTGGTCAGTCCAGGTATCTTCCAATCCAAAGGCCACTGGCAACTCCTCTAGTGAGGAACAAGGCCAGTTTTCCATCTAGATACTGGAGAACACAGGTGGACAATATTTCCATTGGAAATTATTGTACTCATTTTTGCGGGAATAAATATTCACAAGGCTAAAAAGAAAAAAAATGCTAAACAGATGATATTCAATAAAAATTAAAGCACATTCTTGAAATCATTGTGGACGTCACCATTTGAAATGCTCCCTATTGCATATTTGATTTATGTATAACCACCAAAATTACTACTCACAAGAACAGGGATGTGGAACATACTTGAAATCATTGCAGTTCAGGTTGGATGGATTCAGGGTGGAAGAGAGTGCCTCACAGCATTTTACAGCACGCAATAGGAAATTTGCCCATTTAAGCAAGTCTGTTTTCTACGATAGTTCTATTCTTCTTAGAGACCCCCATGCTGTAAACATTTATTCATACCATACATTTTTCCATACTTTATACTTGTGTTTATTAATTATTTAAAGATAACCAAGAAATTGCCCCTGCCCTCACAGAATGAGACACAAAAATAGGTGAGTACAATGCCAACAGACTGTGAGAAGTGTTTTGAAGACTTAATATTAGGAATCATTACCATTTATTAAATACCTGCCGGGGGTCAGATACTATACAACTTTAAGTCTGCCCTTCACAATCAGCAAAGTCTTTATTACTCATTCAACACAAAGGAAGAAATAGAAGTTTAGAGCAATGGACTTGCTAAGCAGCAGAGTCTGTACGTGGCAGAAGTGGATTTGTCATTTTCAAAGCCCATAACTTTTGTACAAAGTTACAACATATTTAAGTCAAATGATAATCATCAAGAAAAGATACTAGAGGCTGCTGGTGGCACTTAGGATGAAGATGTCCCTATGGATAAGCTTTAACAATTAAGTAGGCAGAGGAGTAGAGAGGATGTGATACATTTTCACTTGGGTTATTTAATAGACAACTAGTTCAAAATCTCCCTCAAAATTAGTTGTTTTTCCCCTAGAGATAGCACCTCCTTCTTTCTATCACCTAACCCAGATAATGGCAACTCCTCCACCAGTTGCTCAAGAAAGAAGCATGAGTAACATCCATGGATCTTTTCATTCTCTTACTTTTATGATTTTATCATCCCCATCTATCCGTACACCTCTGAAATCTTCATTGAGTCCATATGCACCGCCCCCCCGCCCCAGTCACTTTCCTTTCACTCATTAGGTCACAATTATTTCTCATCTACATTGCAGCAATGCCCTCTTAATGAGCTCCTCTCTCTTCAGGCTCTGCTGCTTTCCATCTAGTATGAAAAGGCTATAGTATGAGTGTTGTCTTGAAAAAGCAAATTTGATCACACTACTCTAGTTTCAAGCTTTCCAGAGAATCCTATTGCTCTCAATCCCCTTGGTCCTTTTGCCTGTCTAACTTTATTTGGCAGCATGTGCATATCACCATCTACAATACTCCCCAAACTGAGAAATTACTTAATTTCTCAAATAACCCATGGTTTTCTCTGCTGAAAACATCACAGGTGTTTCCTTAGCTTGGCTTTCTCTCTCTTGGTCTCTGTCCTTCCCTACCATCTCCAGAAAACGAACACAAATCAAAAACACATAATTCAAAGTTTCTTCTAAGACGCCTTCCCTGATTTCATTGGCCGGATGAGATGTACCCACCATATAGATTTCCATGCTAAGTAGATCATCATTGAAGATAATAGCACACTCAGTCACATTGGCTGCTCACTTATCTGTTGTGCCTAGAGGTAGAGTTTCAGTATGTTCAACTTTTCCTCTTTTGATACCTCAAGGCTTCAAGAAAAGTAGCACAACACTCACTTTCTATAAAAACAAACAAAATGAATGAAGGGAGAAAGAAAAAAGGAACTTGTCATGGAACTATATTTTTTACTATATATTTATAAATATATATTCTATAATTAAATTGAATACAATAGTTTTGGAACTCATGTTAAAACATATATTTTAAATATATAAACTATTTAGTACAACATAAAAAGTCATTTCTATTCTATTAAGGAAATGGGTTCTTAAAAAATATATTCCAGAAGTAGCTACAACAAATAACTAGTGAATAATTTCATGAGATCAATAGAGAAAAAATTCAGGCATAATATAAAAGACAGAGAATATAAAAGGAAAGGTCAATATATTTGATTATATAAAAATTTAAAAGTTCTGTATCAGGAAAAAAATACATAGCACCATTAATAAAGTTAAAACTATAAACAACAAACCAAGAAATAACTTTTAATATATGGCCAAGAGATACAATCCTAAAATGTATACAAAGATGTCTTGAGAAACAAATAAAAAGATGAAACTTCACTCCAATGAGACTTATAATTTTTATTATAACTTTGATTAAATGTCCTCAGAACATACCATTCCTATTTCCAGTCTATCACAATTAAAATATATCAAAGAATCATTTTAATTCACAGCTGTTATTAGAAAGAAAGTAAAGGAGTGTTTCAGAAAAATTCTAGATTAAGACAAAAAATTAGAGTGAGGAAGCAATGAAATAGGATTGTTTCCTGAAGTCCTATGCTAATCGCTGATGGCCTAGGATCTCAGTTTCAGCAAGTTATGCAAATAAGGAACGACTATGGAAGATCAACTGAAAAACTCTCTGTGGGAATCGTGGATTCCTGACACATGATAACCCATCAGGAGTTCAGTTTTCAGCTTTGGTTCTTTGTGAATTAATGAATAAATAAAAATTTTAAGAAATGTTCTCTTGTTCCTTTTTAAACAAAAGTTTATACTCATGTTTTGAGACAGAATGTACACCTTTGCACCTTCCTGCCTCAAACCAAGCCCAAACTTAAAGTATAATTTAAAGTGTTTCTGGAGTGCAAAGGTCCCCAGTTATATGAAAGCAGTATATAAGAATCCTTTATGAAGAAAATTTAAATTGTGCCTTGACATTACCCTAATAAAACAAAAGGATAAAGACTAAAGGAATATAAACTCATAATTTAAAAAAATCATTATATAAATGAAGAAATAAACTGCCATGACCAATAAGTGACATAAAGCACAGATTTAGACTCCCAGTGATTTCAGATATTGGATTTATCAGCTAGAGATTATAAAACATGCATGTTAAATGTGTTTAAAGAAATAATTGAGAAGATTGACAATAGGTATAAGAAAAAAATAGAGACCAACAAAATTAAGCACATTTGATTAAAAAAACAAATAAACCTATAGAAATAAACATATAATAGTTAAGAGTTATTAGGAACAGCTACACAAAACTAGTACACTGAAAAATAAATCTGAGAAAAATACAGGGGATGAAGCACAGGTATATAAAGGCATGGGAAACAAGGGAGAGAAGTTTTAAGAAAACGGTAATAGAGTCGGAAAGTCCAACAACACAAGGGAGAACGCAATGAATATTCAGGGAAACAATACATGGGAATTATTCAAAACTGTCGAAAGATACTCATGAATCCTACATCTAGATAAATTCTGGTGAAACTGATGAACAGAAAAAAAGTGTTTTAAAAAACATCTATCCAGAACATAATTTACCTTCAATAAACTACATTTCTCAACTTAAATGGCTTTTCAACAGCAAGCATTAAAGTCATGAAAGGCAGCGGAATTATATTTTTAAGATGCTCAGAGAACATAGTATCAACCTAGAATCCTGGAGTCCTATAGCCATACAAGTATCTTTGAAAAATGAGGTAAAAATACAAATATTTTTATTTCAACAAAAACTGAGGTTATCCCAAACACAACGTCAAAGAAGAAATTTTAACTCATTTTTGCAAAATTAGCTGAAGGTCATAGCTGTAAGATTTTAGTTCCTGGCTCAATGTCACATGTAACACTGTCCATGTCAAAGTTGTCAGGATTTAAACAAGTTGGATGATCCTTCCAATACCTCAGTCTCTTGATTCTTTGATCCTCTCTCTCAAATGATTTTGTTATGCAGCTATCTTTACCTCCTCAGTTCTATTATTGTATCAGACCTTTTCACTACCAGCTGCCACCACTCCAACATCTTTGTTTCGAGGATTCTACTCTCCGACTACCAACTCCAGTGTTTCTAGGGCATTCTTTTTAATAATGTAATGACAAAATAAGTCCTCAGATACACTTATCCGTTCCTCTTTTCTACTGTCCTGCTCAACAACTCATCACTCTCACTTCATCCACCTTAGAGTCTATGACATGCAATTTTAATCATTCTCTTGCCTGCACACTCAACTCTCTTAACACTCTCTCATGCCATTATATTCACCAAGAAAAAATGCCAACCTCATTGAACAAAATTCTCCATATACACCTTGGCTATACATATAGGTGATATGATGGGATAAAGCACGCCACCAGGTTGAACGGTTTTGCTTTAGTACATGTCTATTGATGTCAAGCGGGCCCTTGGAACTTCCTGCAAAGATTTCCCTTTTTCATTCATTAGTCCATTCTCCAAAATGATGATTTCACATTTCTCCTTTCTTCTGAATGACGTTGTTTCTTACTTCCCTGAAAAAAAGAGAAGCAACTCTAAGGAAGCTCCCACAACGCCACACATTTGCTCCTTACCCTGCATTGTTATGGATAAACAATGCGAGCCTATTTATGCCCCACCCTTTCACTAGCGCACCTGACCCAACTATTCTCGCTGACTTAAGATTGTCGCTTATTAATTCAGCTCTCTTTTCCTTCCCTCATAAGTATTCTCCCATCTTTTTACAAATGCAGTTACCTTTCCCATTTAGAAAAAAATCTTTCTTGTCCTCACTCCCTGGTAATCACCATATCCATTTCTTTGCTTCCCTTTATAGAAAAATTTAAAAACCACAAAATAATTACATAAGCCCACTGCCACAAATTAGTTTCTTCTCATTTTCTCTTTATCTCATTCAAATCTCAGTTTCCCACTCTATTGCTACCCTAAAACCTTTTGTTGAGATTACAAATAATCACCCTATTCGGACTCTTCGCAACTAAATTTCCAAGCAATTCCCAGTTCTCATTTTATTGGACATGTCAGCAGAGGTCGAAACTGGTTCACTCTTTCTTTCCTGAAATACTTCTCTTTCTTGGCTTCTTGACACAAGACTGCCCTGCTTTCCTTACTCTAGTCATTCTTTTTCAGTCTCTCATGCTGGTTCCTCCCCAAACTCTGATTGTTGGAGTCCCTAAGGGCTCAATGTTTGGAGCTATTCCTTACAAATACCTCTGTCTCCCCTGGCTCGATGGAATTCCACACTCATATATCTAACTGTCTACTTGTCATCTCGACTTTGATATCTAAACTTCATACCAAATCAACTCCTGATACACTCCGCCAACACCTAAATGAGCTCCCCCTACAGCAGCAATTTTCAATCTTTTTCTTCTCATGGCACACATAAGCTAATTACTAAAATTCTACGGCACACACAAAAAATATATTTTTGCCAATCTGACAAAAAAAATACATATAATTTTGATCCATTCACACCAGACCTTTTTGTTGTGTTGGCTGCTGTCATTTTTTAATTTGACAATCTAAAGAAAAAGAGGTCAGTTTCCCTGACTAAATAATCAGGTGTCACATGTTTTAAAAATAATATTGGCATACTGCAGCACTCTGGTTGAAAATCACCATCCTATAGTTTTCCCATCTTAATTCATGAAAACTCTATTCAGCCAATTAGTCTTTGGGCTCCAAATTTTAGAGTCATCCTTGACTCCTCTCTTCCTTCACACCTCACCCCCAATCCATCAACAAATCCTGTTGGCTTTACCCTCAAAATATTAAGAATCCATCCACTTCTCAATACCTCTGGACTACCTTGCCATCATTTCTTATCTCAATTTATCAAAAAAGCTTTCTAATCACCTCCCTGCTTCTGCCCTCACTGCATCACAGTCTATTTTCAGCACAACAACTAGAGTAATCCTTTCAAAGCATAAATCAAATCATTTCATTCCTCAGCTGAAAACCCTCTGACTTCTGCTGTATCTCAGAGTAAAAGTCCAAATCCTCAGACACTCCTAAGGCCTCTGTATGATGGGGCCCTACTAGTTCTCTGACCTCTTATCTTACCATTCTTTCTCTCCTTTGCTTATTTTGCTCCCATTAGCCATCTTCTTTGATCCTTAAACACACCAGGTCAGGTATCACATCATGGGCTTTACATTTGCTATTCTATTGCTCTAAATGCTTTCCCCATTAGATTCTACTTCTATGTTCACACTCTCACCTCATTCCAATAGTTGCTCAAATATCTCTTTTTCATTGAGGTCTTTTCAGACAACCCATTTAAAATTACACATCCCGAACTCCCTGTCTTTTTTTCCTGGCTTTATTTACCTGCATAGTGTTTATATCCTTCTGACAACATATTTATTTTACTATTATTTTATTATTATTAGTTTCCTCCAACTGCATGTACACTTCAAGAGGACATATGTTTGAGTCTTTTTTGATCAGTTACCTGTCCATTAAAAAATGATGCTTCCCTTCAAAGTATAGACATGGTCCTAGGATGGGGGCTACATTTCCCAATCCCTTTAGCATCCAACTGGTGCCATTCAACTAATTCTCAACAATGAAATACCAGTGGAAGTAATTTGTGTCTCTTCTGAGTCAATGGGTTTTAGGAGGAATTAATTCTTTCCCAACATTTTTCTGCCCTTATCTTCCAGCCGGTCATTGAAGATCAGTATAAATTTAGGGATCTCCACCAGCCTGGATCTCTAAACAATTGCATAGATATGGCCCCTCCAACTACCCAGTCTCCTAATCCAAGCCCCCTCCTGTCAGTAAGATGCATTTTACTAGGACTTTATATTAGTTAAAACTAATATTTTATTGTGTTCAACTACTGAAATATCAGGTTATTTATTACAGACACTAGCAGTTCTTTAAATAATATTAATGTCTGTACCTCCCAATTCTTAAACTACTGAAATGCTCAAGAAGTATTTGTTGAATAAATGAACAGAATTAAGAAATGGGAGCAAAGGAAATGTTAAATATGTAAATAAACCTTAAAACACTTTGTGAATTAATGAATAAAGGAATAAATCCTGTTTAATTAATTAATTTACTATTGGTGAGTTCCTCACTCTTAGGTTTCTTGTTCTATATTCTTTTTTATGTAGTTGCCATTCTTTCCTGTAATGTAGACCCATATTTTCTTCTACGAAACTTTTTTCTTATGTTTACTTTGAATTTTCCTGTTGTAAATACATTACATTGCTCTCATTTACTTTTAGCTAAATTGCATTAAACAATGTTTCTCCTTCCTGTTTATATTTTCTAAATATTTATATATCTTTATCATGAGCTCCACTTACTATTGTTGAATTAAACTATACATTATTAGTTTCTTGTTAAAAGAGCTCACTCTCCATCCCCTTAATTACTTTCTTCCTCTTACTTGAGCTCTCTACACTTTCATACTTAAGAGAGATCAGAGAGCCAATCTAAAATTGCTCAGTAGCTACTGAGAACAATATAGCCAAAAATCCACATTGCTTTGGTCCCTGAGATCCCCTGATGCAATTAGAGACTGTGTGAGCACCTGAGGCACAAAAATGATGGCACATTCCTTCTGCATTTCCAGTGAGTGCAGTTTTTAGAATGTGGTGACCTGTCAATGAATGTCTCATGCATGAACAATAAATGAAAAGCTGTATTATAACACTGCTCTTGCCCTGTGGGAATTATTATTCCCCCTCCCTGCATTTTAATTCAGTTTGCAGTCATCTGAATGAGTGTTCCTAATGTTGGTGAAGTTAATATATTTTCAGCAGAAATCAAGTGAAAGTTTTGGTGTGTCAACCACATACCAACAAATCATTTGTGGTCACAACTACATGCATTTGTTTTTTGTTATTATAACCCTAATCCAATTGTATATTTATCATATTTAGGATTGTAGTTGCCTAATTTGAACATTATTCCTGAGGAGAACAATGACAGTGCTGCCTGCCATACACTTCTAGAAAATCAGAAGGAATCATTACTTTACCAAAAAACCTAAGTGCAATATTTGGTTCTGAGCTGTAGCCCAATATTTTACATATGCCAGTACTATGACCCACTTTAAGATGGATGAAGAAGAAATCTCCTAAGGGGATTTATAATGTTTTAAAGAATCACTGAATTTTCTAAGTAAAAGAAGTGCATTTTTTCCAATACAATGGTCACAGACTTAATAAGGATAATTTTCTTAAAGACAAACTTTAAGTATACAGTCAATGATTTTGTGACATTCATTTCCACAATCTCCTACACTTCTTTCCCAGACAATTACTAAGATTCAGTCTTTTCTCTCTTTCCCCCTTACATAGACATCTATCCTGAGATATAGAGGAGAATATTAAATTACTGACTTAATTACCTGAAAATTAATGTCACATTATTTTTGAAGGGGGAGGGGATGAGAGGACTGGGGGAAGAGAGAGAGAGAGAGAGACAGAGAGTTGTTTTCCACTTATTTATGCATTCCCTGGATGATTCTTGTATGTGTCCTGACCAGGGAGAGAACCTACAAACTTGACATATCAGATGATGCTCTAACCAACTTAGCTATGCAACCAGAGCTGAATATCAAATTTTTAATTCTCTCCTTAACAAAGTAAACTAAATTCAAAGGCAAAAATATCCACTGGATTCAAACTTAGGGTATGACTTATAAAAGCAAACTACACAGGTTGGTCACATCAACCTTGGATACAGCCTACTGCAACTATTTCTTGGTAACAACCTTATGGTTTTTAATTTTAGATTTTATTAATTTCAAAAATTTCCCAGCTTAGCTGGGTAGCTCAGCAGGTTAGAATATTATCCTGATATTCCAAGGTTGCAGGTAAAATCCCTCATCAGGGCACCTACAAAGAGCAACTAATAAATGCATAAATAAGAGTAACAACAAATCAATGTTTCTCTCTCTCTCTTTCTACAAAATAAATAAAATTTTTTCTTCACTTCAATGTCTCTGGTTACATTTAACTTGCTTGTTTGTTTTGTTGATTAGTCTCCACATATAGGTGAAATTATATGGTATTTGTCTTTCACCGCCTGGATTATTTTGTTTAGCATAATTCTCTCCAGATCCATCCATGCTGTTGCAAATGGCAGGAGCACCTTCTTTCTTTCTGCTGTGTAGTATTCCACTGTGGAGGGGAAGCTGGGGGGAAACAGGGGAAGGGTGGTCAAGGAACATATATGGGGGACTCATGGATAAAGTCAAGGGGGGTGGGGTCGAGGGTGAGGGAAAATGGAGAAAACTTTACTTGAACAACAATAAAAATTTTTTTTAAATCAATAAATATTTTTTTTTAAATTCTCAGCCTATGAAAAGATGTATAATTCAAAGAAAGGCACTCCTTAAAGAAATAATGCTATGATTCAAAATAGACTGGTATATATACAGTCATTAAGAGCAAATAATGTGAAATCATGACAGATCAAATAGAAATGAAACTCAGGAGGGCAGTGAATGGATTATGTAGAAACTCAGGTGGGTGAAGTAAAGATTCAAACTCTCAGTGTATAAAGACAAATAATTGATACAAGAAGCTTATTAACATTTACAGACTTCTAATTTACTTATCATTGAAGCAGAATAAGAAAGAACAAAATGGATGAAGAAATGGCAATCACAGAAATTACAGAAGAAAATTCTTCAAAGTGAAAAATGGATCAAAATACTTTATTCAATATTACATGAAACTATTTTCAAAAAAGACACACACTCCTGGTGTGGCTGTATAGGACATACACACACACATACACACATACACACAAACCAGCTTACAGGTATCATTAACCATTGAGGAAGGTGGCCTAGGTGAAATAAGTCATGTCATCTACCAAAAGCTTGCATGAGATAATGCATATATGTAAGAAAATAATAACATTCAACACAATTTAGGGTATCCCTAATGGAACAGTAACAAAAACAACAGCAACAATTAGGCATTTGCCTTGTTTCAGGGGCTTTGCTAAGACTATATGCAATAACCTATTGAATCACTCCCCTCATAAAGTGTATGTAATAATTATCCTCACAGATAGTAAGAAGTAGAGCCAGTATTCAAATCTGTTCTTCTGTTCTATGTTCCTAACCACTCTGTTCTACTGCTGTAGTTCACACTTATGCTACAGTATTTAACTTTATTTATATATATATATATATATATTTAAATAAATTATTTATTTATTTATTTATTACCGAAGTCCTTAATAGTCAAGGTTGTAGTGTAAAGTCTCTCAAAGAATACCAAAAAAACATAAAAACTGTGATCTTGCATTTCAAAAGACTGCTGTCATAAAGCTACAGTAATCAAGAAAGAATGGAAAACTAGATCAAGGAATAAAATAGAGTCCAGAAAGAGACTCATATAAATGTAGTTAACTGACCATTGATAAAGAGGCAAAGGCAACACAAAGAAGAAAATAGTTTTTTCAACAAATGGTGCTGACACAGCTGGACATCGACTTGCAAAAAAATGAATCTAGATACATATTATACACCCTTCACAAAAAAAGAATTTTAATGAACCACAGACCTCAGTGTCTGTAACACTCCTATGAGATAACACAGGAGAAAATCTAGATGACCTCAGGTCTGACAATGACATCTTAGGTGGAACACCAAATGCTCAAATGAAAGAAACAACTGATGAGCTAGACTTTATGAAAATTAAAAGCTTTTGTTCTGTGAAAGATACTTTCAAAAGAATAAAGACGAGCCACAGACTGGGAGAAAATAAATGCAAAAGAACTATCTGTTAGAGGACTGTTATCCAAAATAAACAAAGAACTCTTAAAATTCAAAAATCAGAAAACAAAAACCCAATTTTAAAAAATGGCCAAACAGCCCTGACTGGGTGGTTCAGTTGGTTGGAACATTGTCCTGTATGCCAAAAGGTCGTGAGTTTGATCTCCAGTTGGGGCACATGCACGAGGCAACTCATAGATCTCTGTGTGTGTGTGTGTCTGCCTGTCTGTCTGTCTCTGTCTCATCTCTCCCTTCCTGTTACTGTAAAAAAAAAAAAAAATCAATGAAAGTATAGGTGAGGAAAAAAATGGCCAAACACCTTAACAGACATCTCCCCAATGAAGATACACAGATGGTAGATAAGTATCTAAAAACATGCTCCACATCATAAACCATCAGGAAAATGCAAATTAAAACAACAATGAGATATCATCACATCCTTATTAAGATGGCCAAAATCTGGAAAACTGCCAACACCAAATGCTGATGAGAAGACAGAGGAACAGGAACTCTCATTCGTTGCTAGTGGAAATGAAATGTGCACAGCCACTATGGAAGATAATTTGGCTTCTTTTTCTTTTTTTACAAAACTAAACATAGTCAGTATATTATCCAGCAATAGTAATCTTTAATCTTTAGGTAAATACCTAAAGGTATTGAAAACTTACGTGTACCCAAAAATCTTGCACACAGATGTTTATAGTACTTTTCATAAGAGCCAAAACTTGGAAGCAAACCAAGACATCCCTCAGTACATAAATGGATAAATAAGCTGTGGAATGTTCAGGTAATAGAATATTATTTAATGTTAAAAAGAAATGAGCTATCAAGCCATGACAAGACATGAAGGAAAGGTAAATTCATATTACTAAGTGGAAGAAGCCAGTTTGAAAAGGCTACTTATTATATGATCCTAAGTATACGACAATCTGGAAAATGTAAAACTGTGGAAGCTGTGAAAAAAATAAGCCATGGTCAGGGACTAGAGGATGAATGAGTAGGTAGAAAACTGAAGTTTTTAGGGCAGTGAAACCATTCTGTATGATACTATAATTGTGTGTGTGTGTGTGTGTGTGTGTGTGTATATATATATATATCTGAAGTCCTTAATAGTCAAGGTTGTAGTGTAAAGGCTCTCAAAGAATACCAAAAAAACCGCAAAAACTGTGATCTTGGATTTCAAAATCCAAGAATGTACATCAAGAGTGAACCCTAATGTCAACTATGGACTTTGAGAGTAATGTGTCAATGCAGGTTCATCAGCTGCAACAAGTACACCATTCTGGTGGCGGATGCTGATAATGGTGGAGGCTATGCATGTGTGGGGATGGGGGTTTATGGGAAATCTCTTTACCTTATTGTCATTTTTGCTGTGAATACATACCTTCTCAAAAAACAAAGTCTATGAAAAAAAGAGAGTGATTCTACTCCATTAAGGGTGAATAGATATACATGCATATAATTTCTAAGTGTAGTTCAGAGCAAGGTCTAAGGACTAATAAAGACAAGAAGTTTTGGTTGAGTTATAGAGAATCTAAAGCATTTTATGCTGTGATAACAAAGGCTTTAAAATATACAGGTTAAGCATTCCAATTCTGAGAAGAAATTTAAAAAGGATTCCAGGTGGGTATCAAAATATAAACACTGGAGGAAATAAGAAGAGGTTGGCTAAAGAGTACAAATTTTCAGTTCTAACATAAAGTCTGATATTCTAATGTGTAACATGGTGACTATAGCTGATTACAGTACACTGCACAACTGAACTTTGCAATGAGAGCAGGACATAAATGTCCTCACCAAAAGGACAAAAAAAAAAAAAGTAAAAGAAAAAAGGTAAATGTGAGGTGATGGATATGTTAAGTAACGTAATGGGAGAAATGCTTTCACAATATATACTTATATGAAATCATCACATTGTGCACTTTAAATATCTTACAAATTTATCTGCCAATTGTATACAATAAAGATTAAAAAAAAAGTACAGGTACTGGTGTAAAAGTGGCAAAGAACCTGTAAATGGAATGACAGGGAGTCCAACCTGAGGGGAGAATAACGTTTGTGGCAGATACGGACAGATCAGCAGGGAGATGGACATTGCCTTGGTCTGGTGAGAAGGCTGACTTTGCTTTAAGCTTAGTGCATTAATTCCTAAGGGGGGGAACCCTAGACAGTTGGGTAATCATGTTTACTGTAACTGTGGAGAAGATAATTTAGACTTAATAATGCTGATCCTTTATTAAAATAAACAGGAACATATAAACACTATTTTTGTAGTTATTTCAAAATTGGATTGCTCATTTTTCCCCCTTCATGCAAAACAGTATGTACAGTGTTGATCTGTGGCTAAATCATCCTTTGTAAAGCAAACACTGAGTCCATGTTTAATAACATTAAGTTAGAAATAATATCCATAATCAGACAAGTGTCAATAGCCAGTTCTTAGACTATGAAGTGAGCATCTTTTGGTGATGCTGAGCTATCACTGGGGCACTTTGGGACATCTGGATACATGAGGAGAGTCAGCCTCAAGGAACTAGAGATTATTAGTACATGAAGGTGATGGAAAACTCAGTCATTTAAAGTGGAAAGTCCACTGAGACCCCAAGCAGGGAAATGATCTGCCTCAAAATAAGTGACAGGGTCAGAGCTAGTCCTCATGTTTCCTGAGTTTCGTCCTTCTGTTCTTTTCACCACAGTGATTGAGTAATGCATTTTCTGATTGAGTGACCTCTTAAAATTTAATATCCTCTTATCTGTAGCTTCTGAAATAGAAAGCTAAAAATCAATTACTATCTATAGTTTTCTGGTAGTAAAAGTTGTATCAGTGTTAAAATAGCTAAAGATGGATGGATGGTAATAGAAAAATATCAATTTGAAGAATTCTGGACGTATGGCTTTATCCACTCTACTTATATTAAATGTTCCCCAAATTGATCACGGCATATAATCTCCCCACTATTTTCATTAAACTATAGAAGAAAAAATATATAAATTTCTTCCAAAGTTAAATAATCATGTTTTATACTTGACAGAGCAGGATAACAACAGTGGGCAGGCACAGGATATAGCTAAGGAAATGACTAGGACAAAAAGTTATGAATGGAAGTAGGAATATTAAGCAAGAGCAAGCACAGTTAGAAAGAAAGGTATCAAAAATTTGAGAGAAATCAAGGGGGAGTGAGGAGAGGAGGCAACAAAATAGCTATCAGTCTTGGTGGTTAAAACGGTGTCTAGTTGGCAGCCTGTGACAGTTGCCAATTTCCACCAAAACACCTATGGGGACTGAGAAAAAGTGACAGCAGGTAGGAAGTCCTTCTACACATACACACACCCCCAACACATTGCACCCCATAGACCAACAGAACCAATTTCATACCACTGAGGATCTAAAAAACTAGCCATCTGCCCATCCTTTCATCCGCCAAATATTTGTTGAGGATATACTTTGTCCTGTGGTTTATAATCAAATAATTAAATGGGATAACTTATGAGAGCAATATATGAAGAAGTTAAAAATGAAGGACGAGGTTATGATGCCTGAGCACATATGGAAGTTCTCTCTTAGGTACAATATTGTGTCTAGGAACAGGTTTGAATGTTCTTCTAGTACCTGAACATCGAGTGTAGTCATGGCACTGTCCTCCCTCAGGCTCATCACTGGTAGCCATCTTGGCATATCTGCTCAGAGCTAAAACCTCTGAAACAACAACGGGAAAGAAAGACTATATGTTGCTGATGAGTACGTGGGATGGAGAGATGATAGAAAAATAAGAAAATATTCCATTCTACAAGATATTATTTCTGCAAATTAAGCATGACAGGTGCAGTAGAGGAAAATATAGATTCCTAGGGCTATGGTTATTGGAATTTTAATTTTATAGAATCAGAATATCAAGTAGCCAGATGGTCAAAGGAGAAAATTTTGTCTCAAACCAACAGGGCCACACTAGACAAATTTCGGCTTGATGCTCTGAACTGGGCTGTGGGTCCTTTAGATCTATCTCCTACTCAGGTAGTTCTCTAAGATGGAAATTCAACCAGTATCCAAGTGGATGCAGAAGAGGGGTCATGGGATCTCCATAGATTCTTGGGAAACACATGGTATGGGATGGGTTTTCTTGCTGCAATTTGAACACACAGAAATTCTCACACAAACTCTATAAACTTAGATTATAAGGGAAAAAGAAGAAACAGTGTAAAGACTCTGTGAAGTAGTGAAGTTTGAAAATAATTTTAAATAGAAACTAAGAGAAAATTTTAGAAAGTTTTTTGGCAGCCCTCTTATAGAAATGGATGCAATAGGGAAGAATTTAAGAAAACCACAATGGCAACAGCAGAAAAAACATTAGACTCGCAGGGAAAAAAAGGAACAGAAATTATCTAGTTCAAAATAGAAGTGATGTGGAGAACACAAAGGTTCCTCTGGGACTGATGCTGAAGACAGATAACAGAAATCAAAACCCAAAAATAAGTGAAATCAAAACCTAAGGATTATAGACTTTGCTAAAGAATGAAGCAGAAATCTTTGAAGAGAAGCATGAATCAAAGCCTTACTTGAGGAAGTATACAGGCCTGGGAAAAGACCTGAGCATACCATGAAAGGCAGTTCCTATCCTGTTTTTAAAATCAATGAAAAAGTAAGTTCTTATCCTAATTTTTAATTTACAATGACCTTACGAATATCAGGTAGTCAAAATATTTCATGTAAAACAAAACAACTGCAGGAAAATGCACCAATATGTTATACCTAGCTATGCAGTGTTTCATGTATGAAGGTAATAGGATATACCTGGATGTGCAAAGATTATATGAAGATATACTCCAAACAAATAAAAAAATAATTAAAATTAGGAATTTAAGGAATGAGATAATGTGATTAAAATTACATATTTCACTCTTAGAATCTAAAATAGAAGTTTCAAACACAAAAATATTTATCAATTAAGACCTTATGAAATGATAGAAACACAAGAATAAAGGGAACACTCAAGTTTCTTTTTAAATTCTTTCTTAAATTTATCATTCTGAACTGAGCATTATTTGATTACGATAAAGAATAAGACACACTTAAAAATAAATACACTTACCAGCTCAGGAATTTGAGCTTGCTTATTTGTTTTCTTCCCCTTCAGGTATTATAAATGGAATGTAGAATTTTATAGAAGAACCATCACACCACTTGCATTAAGCATTGGAAGTCATTAACATTTTCGGCCAAGCCATTGCCCTCACTTAAAGTTAATAATTCTTGGTTTGACAAATTTAAAGTCCTAATTTTGCTTTAATGACATCATTTATTTCCCAAGGACCAATGACAGTGCCACAGGTTCTCATACATTCTAAATGAGAAAGCAAGAAACTTCTACAACCTAACAATCACTATACAGCAGAATTAAAATAATACTAGAATTTTGGGTCCTTTTAGGAAAAAAAAATCAATAATAAAATGTTTTACAAGTGTTACCATTTTGTATCAGTTTGCATTCTACTATATAATTATTATTCAAAATGATTTATCTATAATTTTATTCAAGATATTTCGACCTAGTATGCACTTTCTCTTGATATTGACAACAAATAAAAACTCAGTGACAAAAAATGATATATCACAGGAAATGTCTAGCACAATAGCTTAAAGGGCCTAATAAAACAGTTATTAAAAAATTATGAACATTTTTGATTTGAAAATGGAAGGTTAAGTCTCCCACACATTACTAATGCTAGTGAATTTCAACCACAATGAAATTTCCTGTAAGAAAAACTCAAGCTTCCACTGATAATCCTAAGTGTATTCTTTGTTTATAAATGCACACATTGTCTCCCACATAAGTCCATTAAATTTAAGAGTTAGAGTAGTAAATAGTGGAAAAAATATCATAAGTTGAACTCCAAAGTATTTGCAATTTGTTTTTACAGTTTGGATGAGAAATTGATCAGCATCTCTGAATACAATATTTAAAATTTTTAATTGTCTCAAGACATTTTAGACATTTCTAATTTCATCCTCTAACCTCTGACAACATAGTTGAAATCTAAGTATAGGCATGGATATTTGTGAAGACTAAAGCTAAATAAATTTTTTTTTTAAAACTACTTCCCAACCCTACTTTAAAAACCATCACTGGAAATGAATGCAGCAGCAACAAATATAATATTCACGTTTAAATTTAGGAAAAAAAAACATAGTTGGATTTTTTTAAATGTTTCTGTCTTTAATTTGATCACATTCAAAATCAGCATATCTCCTCAAGTTGTCTTTGAGTGAGTTTATTTTGGTTGACCATAAATCTTTCTGAAATCTTAACTTCACTTGTGCCTGACTGACCACATTAAAAAAGTATCTCAAAGTAAACTTTACCTGAACTCAAAGTTCAAGCCCTAGCCATGATACTGTGTGATTTGATCAAGTTGATTCACCTCTCTGGGCTTCAGTTTTCTTAACTGTAAAATAAAATGACTGGACACTTTTCTACTGGGAGGAAACATGTGAAATGCCCGCCCTTCACTTCCACACAGAGTGGTATCTAAAACTGTTGGGGGATTAACTTATTAAAAGAGTGAAGTTAATAAGGTTTACACAGATCTTTAAGGAAGCACTATGAACCCACACTGCTCAGCTTCCTGTTTGGGGAAAGAGCTCGTTCCTTTAAGGGACCAAAAGCCACAATGCCTTCCTACAATAAGGGAAACAAGGTGAACTCATAAATTCTTAAAACATCAAGGTCTTAGGAATGGGAATATTTGTAAGGAATGTTTTAAGTAGAGTAGGTAGAGAGATAGGTTATTTGTTGCATCTTACTTTGGCAAGTAAGCAGCATTCATGGCAAAAACATGCAGGTTGTTTGGTCCTTCCTCATATCAGTTGTCACGCAATGTTTTACCTGTTAACTCTAAATGATGCACCATAACACTGCATTTTCAAGCAAATTTGTTCATTATTGGGTATGTCTGAAGGCTATGCTTCCCTAATTTTTTGCTGCAAAGGCTTTTAGAAGAACAATTGATATTCATGAGCCTCAGTTTTTATCCAAATATACCAAAAGATGCTGAGATATGACAGAATAAAGAGAGAAAATTTGGCATTTTCTTTTTCTGACCACAGAGTATTAATATAGTGAACAGAATGTGAAATTTGGAGGCAAATAAACGAGAATGGGATGCTTAGCTTGACCCTTCTTAATGTGTGACAATAGGGAAGCTACTTTACCCTCTCCGTATGTCTCTGTTGGGATCCTCTTATTTGTTAGAAAGCCTGTCACTGCACTTTATCTGTTAAAGTTTCTTCTCTTAAATCTGGTTGTCTTCAGAATGCATATGTTGATACACAGTTTGCTAATGAGGTAGAAATTTTCAATTAGGTAAAATCCAGCCCCTACAGATCAGAAGAAAAAAATTATGATTTTATATCTATGTATGCATATGTATGTATATACCTATATCTATGTTAAGTATGCATGTTATATCTGTATGTGTGTTTGTGTATCTGTATGTTTATGTGTATACATGTGTATATATATATATCATTTATGTATATACATACACATGCATGTGTATACATATCTGAAAATACTAAAAGTTTCTATATTAGATTTGAACTGTTGGAAAATGGCATGTGGAAAATGTGACTTTCCAAGTTTAAAGTCTTTTTAAAATGTATTCAAAGACATTAAGTAGAGATATTTATGGCAGATTAATGTATGTATCTAAAGCCTTATCAGTTTTTTTTCCATACTGGGGATAATGTAAAGGGCAAATGTTTTGAAGATAGACCTAGGTGTGCATCCTGCTTTTTACCTTTGTACACTGCATAGTATTAAGTCTTCATAGACTTAATCAGTAAGCACCAGCTTCCAAAAATTATGTCTGGGTGAGACAGGATAGTAAGAAACTAGGAAAATTCCTGGGCAAGTAAAATTGGAAAACTGACGCAAGAAAATTAAACAAGGCCAAAGAGTTTGAGCAATTTACAGCCAGCTGGTGAACTGCAATACCTTATCTCCCCTAACCTAGGGCACTTGAGAACAAATGGTTCCTACCTCTCCTTCCTAACCAGAGAATACATAGCTTAAATCTCCCTGGTTTGGGAAATAGAGAACAGAGACCTAATTAATGCCATTTGTGCCACCTAAACCCAAGGACAGACAAAGTCAGGGGAACAAATAGCAAAACCAACACTGAAAGCCAGACAGACCCAAGATAAAAGTAAAACAGTATAGCAGACCAAAGAATAATCCCAACCCTCACTCCTTTACACTCATTTTGATGCATCAACGTATTAAGAATGCACCTAGAAAGCTGATAAATATTTGGCTGAAACCCTCCTCTAACGTTCTCATCCACAAGAAAAAAAAAAAGATAAAATGCCCTCAGGACAAAGATTCAGTGAGGGCTTGCTCTAGAGGATGTCCATGCCCCTTCCTGGGCATGAACGTTTTACTTCCTCCTAAAGTCAAAGGGCCACCGTGAGATTTGCGACCAGGGGAGCAGTGGGTAGAAGCAGGCGGCAGCAGTTCACCTCAGGCTTACCCTTGATCCTGTCTCCAAAGCCCCCATTTCCTTTGATGTTTCTCTCTTCCCAGTGAGCTAACAGCAGCCCTGCCTTGGTTCACTTCTTCCCTATAATGTTTCTAGAGAGCCAAAGCAGAGCACTGCCTATGCTCTTTCCTGTTACTTTTTCTACCCTAAGTCCTTCTTTGCTTTACTGTTGCCAGCATTAATAAATGTAGTATCAAAATCACCTGGACTGGTAGTGTGAAATCTTTCCTACATGGAGTCAAGGGCCCACAGACTACAGGCCAGCCTGAGGCAAACCTTCTCCGGGCTGGTCCCTATCCAGTCATATGGGCTACTTGACAAAATTTGTGGCATAGTGGCTACTCAGGGAATATCTGATTACTGTTTCCCTAAGCAGGGATTGGGAAGTATTGAGAAGGGTTGAACAGGTGAGCTGGAGGATAAAGTATTAGGAAAGACCATCAGGAGAAAAGATAGGTGAACTCAGAGGATATCCTGAGAGGATAAACTCCTGGTGGTTTCCAATGTGCTTAATGGTCACTCCTATAGTCAGGAACACCTTCCAAATGAAAGCTAATTTCATGGCAAAGATCTCTGCATCCGTCGCAAGGCAGATGAAGAAAATTTGAAAAAGGCTGGTGAGACTACATAGAAATTCTTGCTGGGTTCACTGTTTTGTAAAACCGTGTGTTCTCAAGAGAATAAAGAGGAAATATCATGCCTCAGAAATTAATGACTTCATTCTGCTAATCACCAGGCTAACTTGCTATTGAATTTATAAAATGCCACATTTCCCCAGGGCTGGAGCTATACTCCAGTGTCATTTCCATAATATTTAATGCTATTCCCAATTAGGACTTGTAAATTCCACCCACAATTATTTGGCTCCCTTTTGATAAGTGAATAGCCCCTGATATTGAAATCAAATTTCATGGCTAATAGGCTCTCTGATTACTAGGAATTATTGGTATTTAATTTAAAAAGATGTTGCTTAGCCAAGACAGCCATTATTTTCTAATGGAAGTTGGATCATTTCATGACATCCTTTCCTGCTACTGCTGGGGCACTGGCAGCACTAATTATCATTCACAAATGGTCTGCCTTGCACTGAAATTTGGTTGTTCAATACAAGTGATGAGAACTTTTCCAAGAGTTTTAAGCTGCATAATGTGTTATCTTCTTTATATAATGCATCCTGTGTATCTCAAGGGATTAGGTTACTTAGGTGCCTTGAAAATTACTATCAGAATACATTTTTTTTTGGCAAAAATAGACAACTGTGCGATGTTTTCATAGATTGGCTTAGCGTATTCTTCTGTGGTCAGTGGGGTTTAATTGCTTCATAAAACAACCTGACCATAGAGTATGTGGCCTCTGGCTTCCTCACGAAGCCTGTGGTGGCCAAGAAGGAGGAGCAGGCTGCTTAGGGAATTAGAAAAGAGAGTTAGAGAAAGCACAGTGGCCAGCTGAGAGACACAGGACACGGTTACATGTCAAATGTCAAGATGAATGGAAGAAGAAAAGACCAAAAACAAACAAATAAACAAACAAAAACAAACCCAGGTGGTGGTCACAGAAGCAAATGGAGGAGGGGTTCATTGTCCTCAGCTCACACTAAGCACCTGACCAGGAAGGAGTTCCTTTAGTTCCTTTAATGCGGTGCATGGAGTTTTCAGCAAAGGCCAAACTAGCTCCATAAAACCTCTTCTACAATTGGCAGATGGAATCTTGCAGGGCTACTTGAACCAAAAACTAAACAAAAATCATGGGTTCTGTTTCCAATGGTCTGAAATGGAGTGTTCACTCGGTTGTATGAAGATTGTCATTTTTGTAGAGTTACATAACTTCTCCAAGCATCCTCATCTGCGAAATTGGCATAATAGTAACACCTACCACCAGAGGGCTTCAATGAGGGTTAATGAGACAACATATGATTGAGGGTCAGAATTTTGCCTTGAACTTGGCAAGGGCTCAGGAAGTATTAATTGCATGCCCTATTGTTATATGAACTTAATCATGGACACCTTAAGAATATGACAGAAAAAGGTGAAATTATCAAATAAGTTTGGGTTATATTTTTCAAAAGAAAGTTTATCAATATAAGTAAATCAGAACATCCAGGACTCTGAATATTGGATATGCTTTCAGTTTATCAAAGGTTTCTTTTAAAACAACTAATGAAAAGTTAAATCCCTTGGCCATTCCATAATGAGTAAGATCAATACTATAAAATGTTACTAGATGTAAGACTGTTAATTTCAAAAGGGCTTTTGAGAGTTTTGTTGGTTTTAGTTTGCTTCTCCCCTCTCCCTCTTCCTCTCCCCCTCTACATTAACCTTCCTTTCTATGAATTCCAAGGCACTTATGAGCACCTTCCATGTCACAAAGACCCAATCCTTACTCAACTGACTCATCTAGGAGAGCAGACAACACAGTATATGTTCATCATATTTTCAGTTTGCCAAATTCCTGCACATTCACTTTTCCCCTTCATTCTCATAACAACCCTGTAAGGTATGGGTGAGACTGAGGCTATTAATATTCCAATTTAAAAAAGGCAGAAACTGAGGTTCACCAAGTTTAAGTGTTCTGTGGAAGTTTGAACAGTGAACTGGGGCCAGAGTGGGACCTCTGCTTGATGCCCTCCAGTACTGCATGCATTCATAAAGATACGCCGTTGCCATTAGCCTGGTTTAAAAGACTCATGTGCTTATTAGAAAAAACTGTATCATGTCACTTTGAAAACTGGTTAAATAATGTAATTAAGGAAGAGGGGAAGGAGAAAATGTTTTTCCTGCTTTGGGTCAGAGACAGGATAAGCTTCTTCTGTAGGATTTGTTTGGTGGAATGTGTCATGTGTGTACATCCAACACAATGCAGGTATACAGGGATCATTGTAGCTTACCTGTGGCCCTGGTGCCATGGAGATGACTGCAGTCTGCTGAGCTCCCTGTTCCACCTAATGGAGCTGGGAGTGGTGCCCAGTGAAAATACAGAGGGAATCCTTGTGCTCCGGCTTCCTGACCAGCCCCGGTGCCAAAGCGCTGTCCGGTCGTGCTGGACCTTGATTGCTCCCTGGAGTGCAGCCAAGGTCTGAAAGGCAGTCTGAGTCCATCCAGAGTTTTCTCTATCAGATGGAAAAGTGTTGTCTGTGATCTGCCATGGGAGGTTCTCAGTAAGTGTGACTAAAAATATATCCTGAGTGACTCAGAGGGACACTGTTAACTTGGAATTCAAAGTGAAGAGCCTATAGCCTAAATGAAACAGAAACTGTGCTGATGATTATAATTTATAATCTAATCCATATCTTACCGATTAGTAAAAGAGCTCACCAACAATCTAATCCATGTTACAACAAGTTACTACCCCAAGACCGTTGGCTGAACAATGACCATAAGCTCACACTTGCTTTGACACTCCTTCCCTCTCTATCCAAAAGCAAAACCAAAAAACAATCAGACATCACAGGAAGAAGAAAAGGGAAATATAGATTTAGTTACAGATGTAAAAAACATATGGGGATAAAGTTTCAGTTACTCAGGATGAAAAATTTCTAGAGACGTGCTGTATAACAGTGTGCTTATATTTAACAAGACTACTGTACACTTAAAAATTTTTAAGAGGGTAATCTCATGCTATGTGTTATTTACCATAATAAAAATATGGTGGATATTCTCTTATAAGAAAAAAAAAGCATGTCTTTATTTTAGTAATATATAAAATAATCCATGGGCTTTGAGTCATAAATGCTCAACTTTGACTAATCTTTGAAATAGGGACTTACTCTATGAAATGGGGATAACAATCTGTGCTTTTCAGGGTTATTAGGAGAATTAAATGAGATAGCCACTATGAAAGCAAATAGTCTAATGCTTGGCCCAGAACAGGCATCCTTCAAGTTTAATTTTCTCCCCTTTATAACCACAGTTTCTTTTGGATGTTAGCGTGTTCATCTAACTTAAAATAAGGAATAGCTCTAATCTAATGGCTTACAGTGTAAGTCAACATTTTAGGTTAAATAGAATTCTTGCCAGAAATCCGCACTGCTTCATATCCATCTTGGTGATTACAGTCTTTTGTTTCTTTCTTTCTTTGTTTATCCTCACCTTAGGATATTTTCCCATTGCCTCCAGGGAGAAAGAGAGAGAGAGAGAGAGAGAGAGAGAGAGAGAGAGAAAGAGGAAGAGAAACATCAAAACAGTGATGTGAGAGAGAAACATTGATTGGTTGCCTTCTCATACACACCCCCACCAGGGATCGAGCCCTTAACCTTGGCCTGTGTCCTTACTGGGAGTCAAACCTGTAACCCTTCAGGCCATGTGACAATATTTCAACCAACTAAGCCACACCAGCCAGGGCCCCTTGTTCCTTAAAAGACTGTGTAAGTGACCCCAGATCCCTCCAAGTTCCATTCCTGCCCATGATTCTACTCTGAGAATCAAAATATAGACGAACAGCAAGAAACAGTCCTAGACCCCACAGTAGAAATAGCAGATCCATGTTGTTGCTCTTCACATATCTGCAACTGCATAAGTAGGCTTGAAATTCAGGTTATTAACTCAATGATAAATACCATAAAAGTTGATTTCATGTAAAAAAAATTCAGATCACTCAGTCTCAGTGTGAAGAAGTCTTCTAATCATGTGGTGAGTAAAATGACAATTGCCAATCACTATTCAGCACAGTAAGTTCTGCACAGTGCAACTTCCCCCAAAGATACTACAAATTATCCTTAAGTATAATATGAAAGAAATAATTCCCACTCCATATATTCACAAAAAGAATCCAGGGGAAACCTGAAAAATTTTGTCCCCAATCTCTATGTACCTATTTTTTACTTATTACTTAAGCAGATGAGAATTATCTTCTCAAAAATTGATAGGAAATATTTAAATAGACTCACATATGGTGACACATTTTCAGAAAGAATAGTAATGCCACAGTATTAAAGAGAATGAAAATTCACATCCTGAATTGATTTTAATAAGATGTCTGGACTGTAGTTTAGCATAGCAACAGTGCTAAAAATAAGTGATGAGTATACAACTTTTCTACTTTCATTAGAGATAAAACAAAAACAATGCTGGCCCAAAGATGCTCAGAAGCAATGAAAACACCGTGAAGAAAATAAAAGCAAAGGCATTTTATATATCTGCCCTCCAACTTCAGAACACAGGAAGCTAACAGAAACCTATGTTTTAATATGTTGACTTGAATACCACAGGCACTGATACACACCTGCTCATTCCTCCAGTGTCACTTTAGTAATTGAGTAGATTGATGCATTTGACCCTGGGTCAGTCCTCACTCCCTGGAACCCAGAAGCTGCAGCAAGTTTGGGAAAGCATGCTGGGTGAGTCTTGCCAGAAAGCATAAATGCAAGCTGCTCAAACTACAGGGCCGCAAGATAAGGAAAATCAAACCCACTGTGTATAACCCAAACTGTATTCAGGACCATGGACAGCACCTGCTATATTCCGTTTCAGTCTGGTCTTCAGAGACAACTTCTTTGGTTTCTACAGAACACAAGTAAAAACGAGGTGATTCCTTTAAGGAAAATTTCATGCAGACAGAGGGCTCCTGTGCTGAATCTTGGTCCACTGGGCTTGAGCAGCATGCCAGGCCCTTATTGGGTGTTCGAGCCAGACCAGGGCCTCTGCAAGCAGTGAGCTCACAGTCTAGTTGGCAGAGACAAGAGAAACTGAAAACAAGGTAGGAAAGAGTGGGCTTTACTCTAAATCATGAAAGATTTGAATAGAGTACTGACTGAAGGGGAGGTAAAGTAGAAAGTAAGGAAGAGGGATGAGCAAATGCAGATAAGGGCACAGTGTGCTCCAAGGAAGGGCTGAGAACCAAGATTTCACACAGGTGCTTCCGTAAGCCAGCAACGTTCACTGTCTCCCTTACCTTCACCTCAGCCCTACGCAATCAGGATTATTTCTCTCATTTTAGATATAAGGAAAATAAAACTGAAAGACATGAAGTAGCTTGCTTCAGGTCAAGCAAATAGAAACCGACAGCTCAGATTTTATCTTATTCAAAAGTCAAAGAACTCTGCACCACTCTCTACTCTTTTGCGGGAAGCGTCTTGTGGTTTCCAGGAGACTTGTGCTGTTTTGAACACATGTAGACAAACATATATGTAAACAAGGATCCTTTGAAATAGGGACTCTGAGGAACCAAATTTTGTGTGCATATCTCAGACTCAGGAAACTTCAAGCAATAGGCTGTGGATATAGTCTCTGCCTATTCATTGTAAACTCGGTGCTCAGTTAATGAAAAGAAAGTATTAACAGATTATAGATGCAGCTATTAAAGAATTAACTCCTCACATGCACACAAAATTTGCAGAAGATTATGGGAATGGAGTTAAAGTCTAAGAGAAAGAACCAGCTCTTGCTTCACTGCCTTTGCCCCATAGCCATGGATCCAAAAAGAATGCAAACTCTCTGACCATCCACCTCAAATTTTCTAACGTAGCCCAAGATCACTGCTTATTCTTATAGAAAAATTTCTACTCGTGCAAATATATTACTATAATGTTAAAGGGCCTGCAATTTTTAAACCTGGAACAGGTGGTTAAGAAATAAGAAGAATATATTTTACAAATATAAATTGAGGTTAGTTAGGTATAAAGGACTTTCCTGAGATCAAATTGTAAGGCAGTAGAAAAGTCAGGTAAGCATGCCATTTAATTTAATAATAATATATGATACACTATCCTCAAGGAAAATCTACAGATGACTGGACCTTACGCACACCCCTGGTGCATCATAAAGGGTGAAAATGTCTGCCTATTACACATTTTCTCATGTACTTTCTATTGAAGCATATAGCCATCAGCCATTCATTAACTCATTCACTCACTCATCCTGCAAACATCTAATAAATTTTGTCTGTGTGCCAAATATAGCACAGATACTATGAAAATGAAAAATAAGACACAGTCCTAGTCATGAAGAAGAGAAATTGAGAGAATATTAAAATTTAATGCCTCATAGTAAACACAGTAATTGTTATTCACAAGCATATGAGAGGCAGAGGGAAACTTAAAACCAGGTAGGCAGCATCAGGGAAGGCTTCCTAAGGTACCTGCTGGAGATGAATTAATGGATAAACAATAGTTCTCTAAATAAGGAATAGACAAAATATTGCGTGGAAAAAAATCTCTGTTTCCAGGGAAAACTGCTTTGTCAACAGCATATTCATCCAGGTTATCTCATTCCAACTTTGCACTGGGCTGTTTTACAAGTCTATAAATTGTAGTTAACTGTTAACAATGAAAACTAGTATCTGTCTATTAGACATGCAACATTCTGTCTCCTGGAGTTTCAACTGAATTCCTCTCCCATTAGGGAAGATAATATTTTAGCCTCTACTTACACCACTTTTCAATATTCCTAATTTATAATTAGATCTGTTGTTTGAATTCTCTTCTGAACTCATTTATAACATTATACTGGTTCCCTCATTAATGACTTAAAATTTTTAATATGAATTCATTTTATATCTGCATGAGGGTCATGATTTTACCTGTTTTGGAAAATGATTCTTGAACAGTATATTCCATAGTGACAGTACTTTAAGGACAAATGAGTATAAGGAACATAATGTGCTCTGAAAACGACAGGAACTGAGGTCTTGAATAAGAAAAAATAACCCTGTTAATGTGGTTGAAATGTTATTGTCCATTGCAAACCAACAGTGTCCCAACTGCCACAGAAACAGACAGAGATCAGGAACAAATGCTGTTACCATTCACAAAATGTATTAAATAACTATTTTTCCTTACTGAAGAAATAAGGACTATAATGAGATCATCCTCCTAGAAATCAAGGCTTGCTAATGTCAAATATGATTTCAACAGGTTTCCATCTGTTTCATTATTCTGATTTTTTAGGAAGATAGCATCAAATTTTGAAGTCTCTCTGAGTGTCCATAATGAGAATTTTCTACTCTTAGGATAAACAGAGATCTATTTGTTCTCTCCCTATGTTTATGAATCAGCACAGGAACACCAAACACTGTCAAGTGGAGCAGCATTAGAAAAAATTGGTAACCAAGAAGAAGCTTTAGAAAGAAAAAAGCTGCTTTGTATTTTAAAATATTTTAATCTATTTCGTGAGTTAGAGTTTCAAAGTTTTCTTTTATATTCTGAAAATAAATGTTAAGCTTTCTTTCTTAGGGGCTTTTTAAATTGTTATTCTATTACAGTTGCCCCAATCTTTCCCCTTTGCCCTCCTCTGCCCATCCCACCTACCTGCTCTCACAGCCAATTTTGATTAGTGGGTGGTTCATAATGCATGGAGTTTGCAGACCCATCAACAGAGTAGTAATATCTTAACTCTTAAATAGAATCATTTAATTAACATGTTATTTTCAAAACAGTACTTGGAAAACACCCAAAAAGTCAAATCAGATACAATTAAAATAACCCCTGTGACCAGAGTCACTATTAGTGTGATTCCTTATCACAGCTGGGGACGTAGACATCTTCTCCCAGCCATGGACAGCAGCCAGCCTCCTCTGAACAGCCCAGATGGGAGTGGTCCAACGGCTGGTGCCAAAGGGAGGGACTTAAACACGAAAAGGCTGATAATGTGTTTTCTGTCCCTGAATTAAAGGTCAAAGCAAGTTCGTGAGGAAGGTTCCATCCACAGGGAGGGCCAAAGTCTCCACGGGGAGAAGGAAGTGGCAAGGGCATGTGCTTAAATGACGAAATGGACTGGAGGTGGTCAGGCAGGACGCTGTGAGAAATAAATAAGGACTACAGGTCAGTGCCTGAACAGAGCTGAAGAATCAGCAATGCTCAAGAAGTTTGTTTACTGAAACAGGAGCACTGTCACTGCTATTAGTGAGAACTGAGTTTAGTTATACATGTGGCAGGCATTACACTTTTCCAACCCATCATATCATGCATTTTTCAATTACCTTAGGGAAAAAATAGATAATTAAAAAAATAAAGTAACATGTTAACAATGCTTACTTATAAAACATGTACAGACAGTGAAATTGCTTTCTATTTCATTTGATATGTGCAGTCACTTGGATAATCAAGTAATTTCTCCCTGTATCACCTTGAAATTATTAGCAGTAACTAAGAATAAAGAGTTAGAATATTATAATTACAGGCTGAAAGAGGCATAGCTAACTTGTAAAATATTAAGCCTGACAGATGCTTTCTAGAGAGTATCTACTGTACAACACCCATTCAGATATTTAATTAAAACCCCTGATCCACCTAACACAGGTCCATGGGAATAACAGAGCTTCATTATCCAGTATGACTTAACACTAATAGATGTGTGCACTCAGTTGAAACAACTTTACCTAAAATAATGTAGTATTAAGGAAGGCTGATGAAATTGTGTATTTAAATGGGATAGGTCTGCCATGACAGATACTTGAAAACATTTTGGGGATAATGAATATGGCTGGGAAAATGCTACTGGATTCTTCACATGGAGATCCTATGGTTTTTCAGATTCTTTAAAAGTAATATGTGAACATGTACATCTTAACTTTCATTTCGTGATCAGATATTGTTGGGATTTTTCCAAATTTCAAGAATTTCTATCTTTACCTAAAACACAAGCTACTTTTAATCATGTTGCTTCTTTGCATTATGCCTTCAATACACTCAGTTCCAGATGAGTTGAGCTCTGAATCTCAAAAGTTGTATTCTAAACCTCCTTGATTCTTACACAAACCTATTTTTGCAAAGTCATCTTCCATTCATTTTTTTATATTCATTTGGCCCTCCCTGCCCCCATTTCCTTAACTTGGCAGATAAAATTACCCTTCTCTGTGATCCCACTAAAGTTCTCCATTCTTTCCTGCACTTTTTCCACTCCCATCATCTGATGCAAGTTTCAAAGCTCTGCACCTTACGACACCTAAGAATAATTTGAATAATACTTTGTTGTTTTTGTTTTTGTTATCAAATTAGTACTATTAGTGTCTCAGCTTCAACGTATATTAAAATTAACAGTTTGTTCTTCTAAAGTTGCTTATTCCAAAATGGAAAATCAAACCTTATCCATATCCTCATTAAAGTGATGAGTAGTTTTCTTGCTTTATACAGAAAGGTTTTGATACAGATTATGATCTCTCTTTGGAATATTTATCTCAATTTCCATTTTAGTCTCTTTTCATTTATGACACTTTCATTTATACTTTTTTTGTTTTACCTGTAACTCTTACATAGTGTATGGGTGCCAACTCTTTACCTTACTTGGATATAAATTGTAAAATCCAGAGCTGCATAAACTGTGCCCTCGAGAGTTGAACAGACCATTGTGCCATGCAGCTTCCTGAATAATCTCCTTACTGACACCACTCACTGAACTCAATGATTGTTACTGTCAACACAATCACCATATCCATTTTCTGTGATACTTCCTAACTAAGGAAATATGCAGAGGTATGGCGGAGCCAAAGAGCCTCATTCTATCTCCTTAGATAAGCTTCTCTCCTAAGCTTTGTATAAGGGACAACTTTGGCTGTCCTCCCAGAGAGTCTTTCTTCCTGGACAACAATCAGCCTCCAGGCCAGGATGTAAGTGAAGTGCTGGTCTCTTTTTGTTCTGATCCCTTAAAACACCCATGCCAATCAAGAACAAGCAACTAGTATATTACAACACTCAGTTTCAGAATTCCTACCTATGATTTCCAACTAGGATTTGTTTCTCAGGGCAATTTTTTTCAAAAGGAACATTCTTCAGAGAAGTCATTTGCCAACAGGAGGGCTACTCCATTGCTTTTTAAAGTGATTCTTTAGTTCCCAAAGGTAGATCATAATGCCTCTTGATATGATAAAAGACTCCTTCAGAAAATTAAGTAAGTTACTGGAAGTGCTGAAAAGCCCCCAAAGTCAATTAACTCATTACAGGTCAACATTAACTGATGAATTTGAAGGTTACCATCTTCACTGTAAAACCACACACACACACACACACACACACACACAAAACAAACCTCTGCTTTTGGCCCCCAACTAGTGTGCTACAAAATATATTTGTGTATTTGCTTTAATTTTTAAAAAGTTCTATTAATGACGACCAGTGAAATCTCTAAAACTCATCACCTCCATGGGCTCCAGTAGATAACACAGCAAGGCAGGAAGAGGCCATAGGAAAATAGCAGATTGACAGCTTTGACTGGAGCAGAGTAACTAATAACAAGCACGTCAAGGAAGAGATAATGTTATCAGAGACCAGAACAATTATTCCAAAATAAGATATAGGTACAAAGAGATGCACTATATTTATTTTGTTTTGATACAATCTAAACTTCTAAATATCATATTGCAGTATAGTTACAACAGTTAACCTAACAGTTATCATTTATTAATCCCTTACTATATGACAAAAACACACATATAGACACACAAAAAGTCATTTAATTCTAACTCTGCAAAACAGGCAACATCACACAGCCCACAGTGACGACAACGGATTTCAAACATAGCTTTGGATCTAATGACCTTTCTTCATCAAACCATGCTGACACCGAGCCTGTCTGAGAGAACTTGCGGCTGAGCTTCATGTAAACCCTTACACGGTGAACATATGTCTTAGTTATTTTGCGCTTTTTATAAGTACAGTCAAGGTTCATACAATCCTTTTAAGAACTCAGACTTCCCTTTTCACCCTCCAGAAAGAGCAGCCAAAAACAGAGGTGGGTTCTCACAATGCTGAGCACCAGGGCAAAGGTCTGTATAAGAGAGATGGATGCTGATCTCAGGGTACAATGTTGCTTTGCACTATGCAACAGCCAGGTCAGACAACTCCTGAAGGTTTCAATCACTACATTTGTATAGGGTTTGTCTATCTTTCACATACATTCAACAAGCAACTATTAAGCACCTCACACATAGAGATCACCCTGGCTAAGCAGAATGGAGGTTTCAGATTTTAAGAAGTGTTGGGATGAGAACTTCAGTTTCATATATTTTCATCACCCTCATTTTGGGGAGTAAAATTATTGAAGAACAGAAAGCACATGCATGTAATCTGACGTGGCAGAGTATACCAATTAGGAATGCATTTGGATGCAAGTCACAGAACTTTTATCCCAACTCAGGGTCTGCTTTTTTCTCATATGCCCAGAAGCCAGGCAGTAGTCAGAAACTCAGTGAAGCCTGAGCAAGACACAGTCTTTCTTCATATTCACAAGATGACCCCTGCATAACTGCAATTCTAAACACAGCATCAGTGTTTAAGGCAAGAAGCAAAAAAAATGGGGACAAGGCAGTAAAACAGAAATCCATTTACTAAATATTATCCAATGACAAACACTATTTTAATGAAAGTTGAGAAAAACTTTTCCCGGCTGTTTTAATGGAAGCCAGCTGGAAAGAACAAGGTTGACAGTGGACACTGGACCACACAACATAATCCAGCACACACTGCTTCCACCACCCTTGTCTCAGAGTCTAAATTCTGAGTAAAGTTTCTGTCTAACTTGGGTGTCCTTCCCTTCCTCTCCCTACTTCCTGACTGTTGTACTCTCGTCTTCTCCATGTCTCTACACTGGAAGCTTCCTTTCGGCCTCAGCATGAGTGGGCACAGTTGCCTGATTGGAGGCTCTGTAAGTTGCCTCTTTCAAAAAATCCGCCATGGAAGGCAGACTGCAATCTTCCATACCTATCCCATTTGAAGCAGCAGTCACCTACATCAGCTCATGTTCAACCTGATGCCTGGATATGAAGTTAATTTTGACTTTCAATTGTAAACCACTAAGAATCAGCAAGAGAATGCCAATATCCAAGCAGCATTTAAATATGGTGATGTAGCTAATGATTTCCTCATATTATTTATTCTTTAATGCACAAAGAAAATTATCTGAAATGACAGAAACACCCTTTCAAAATCTGAGGAAGACCTAACAACCTTTAAATTCATCCTTTCAAACACAGTTAAAAATGGTTTCCCTGGAGAAGAAATATCCTGAGTACTGTAATTCAAATAGCTCCCAGTGAAGTTGTTCAGGACAGGTGACTTCACCTCCAAAGAGCTCAAGAAACAGAAGCCCATAATTTGAATAAAAGAAAATTAATAAATACTTAACTTTCAGTAAGACATCTTTCACTGTATACTTTGCTTAGCTTTCTAAAGCATTTTTCTAGTAAAGTGCTGAATCCGGGATAAGTAGATAAGTAGATAGCAGTTAGGTAACTTCAACTGCTTGTATTTCAGTCTTCCAGGACCACACCACTGAATAGTCAAAAAAGACACCCACAAAGTTGCAATGACATTCACAAAGAAGTATTGTATTGTTCACTAATTCTTGTGAAAACCAACTTATTTAAAATCATTAACTGCTGAGTGAATAAACAGAAATAATATCCGGAAATAAGGGACTGATACCTGGATAAAAGACATTTTGATCTTAAAACAAGCAGATAAATTAACAAATGAATGGTCAGAAACTGAAAGATTATTTCCAACATACTACTTGAAAGTATGGTGGCAGCTTCTTGCCTCGAAAGAGTTGTGAAAAATGCGTGCTTACTGTATTATACTTTTTGTTGCAAACCTAAAATTTATTATGAAAAAGTGGTTAATATTTCCTACCAAACTTGTAAAAAATGTTCTCAATCATAGCCCTGGTTCTTCTCAGAAATATAATACTGGAGATTTATTAGTTTATTTCTATTAGTATCTTAACCCTCTTCCAAAATAAACATATTATTGTTGACGTTGCTGCTTTTATAGAGGCCAAGGACCAAGTTAAACCCCAACACAACACATAAAGATTTTGTATTCCAATCAATAATTAAATAAGAAATTATGAGTAAAAGTTTAAAATGAATTAAATAATTAGAGCACACAAATATGTCAAAAACAGACAATACAATCACTGTTATTAAACTTCAAATTTGGCTCTGGTTTTCTAAGCAGTCATGCAAAACCAGCAACATGATCAGTTAACAAGTATCATCAGAGAAAAAAAGGAATCAAAAGAGAACTTTTAGCTTCCAGGCAAGATGAGGGTGTAGGCTGGTATGCTTTGCATCCTCTCACACCAAAAGAAAGAGAACAACCAATTTAAAAACAAAAAACAACCAGAACTTCCAGAAAATTGAGCTGTATGGAAGTCCAACAACCAAGGAGTTAAAGAAGAAACATTCATCCACACTGGGAGGAAGGGTGGAGACAGGAAGCCAGAGCAGAGATGTACAGCAGGGCAGCAGCTGGCAGGCCAAGTGGTCCCACATTCACACATGGATAAGCCAGGAGGGACAACTGGGGAGCAAGATAGACAGAGCAACCCAGGCTCCCAGCATGGGAAACTAAACCCTTAAAACCTCCAGCTGTAAAAACCTGTGGGGGTTGTGGTGGCAGGAGAAACTGTCAGTCTCACAGAAGAGTCTGTTGGAGGGGTCCATAGGGCCCTAGAACATACACGAGCCCACCGACCCAGGAATCAGCACCAGGGCAGCACCTGAAAGGGCATAATTTCCTTGTGGGAAGTGGGAGAACAGACTGAAAGTGGGGCAAGAACTGATCAGGTGGCACTGTTCCCTCTCTGACCCCTCCACCACATACAGTGCCACAACGCAATGAAGTGGCTTGTCCACCCTGGCGAATACCTAACATTTCACCTCTTACAACATAATAGGTGGGCTGAGACAAAGAAATATGGTCCAAATGAAAGAACAGATCAAACCTTCAGAAAAAGAGTTAAACCACAAGGAGCTAGCTAACCTATCAGATGCAGAGTTCAAAACACTGGTAAACAGGATGGTCACAGAAATGATTGAGTATGGATGCAAAATAAAGGAGTAAGTGAAGGCTATACAAAGTGAAATAAAGAAAAATATACAGGTAACCAACAGTGAGGGGAAGGAAACCAGGACTCAAATCAATGATTTGGAACAAAAGGAAAAAATAAACATTCGACTAGAACAGAATGAAAAAAACAAGAATTCAAAAAAAAAGAAGAAGAAGAAGAAAGGCTTAGCAACTTCTGGGACAACTTTAAATGTTCCAATATCCGAACCATAGGAGTGCCAGAAGAGAAGAGGAAGAGCAAGAAGAGGAAGAGCAAGAAATGGAAAACTTATTTGAAAAAAATAATGAAGGAAAACTTCCCCAGTCTGGCAAAGGAAATAGACATGCAAGTCCAGGAACCCCAGGGAGTCCCAAAGAAGTTGGACCCAAGGAAGAACACATCAAGATTCATCATAATTAAATTACACAAGATTAAAGATAAGGAGAGCATCTGAAAAGCAGCAAGAAAAAAGGAGAGTTACCTACAAAAGAGTTCCCTCAAGGCTATCAGCTGATTTCTCAAAAGAAAACTTACAGGAAAGAAGGGGCTAGAAAGAAGTGTTCAAAGTCATGAAAAGCAAGGACTTACATTCAAGATGACTCTGTCCAGGAAAGCTATCATTTAGAATGGAAGGGCAGATAAAGTGCTTCCCAAGTAAGGTAAAGTTAAAGGAGTTCATCACCAAGCCCTTGTTATATGAAATATTAAAGAGACTTACCTAAGAAGAAGAAGACCAAAACTATGAACAATAATATAACAACAAACACAACTATCAAAAACTGAACCTAAAAAAAGAAAACAAAGAAAACTAAGTAAACAACCTGAATAAGAAAAGAACCACAGAAATGGAGATCACATGGAGAGTTAGCAGGGAAGAGAAGGATGAGGGAAATGGTGCAGGGATTAAGAAACATAATTGGTAGGTACAAAATAGACAGGGAGAGGTTAAGGATAGTATAAGAAATGGAAAAGCCAAATAACTTTTTTTTATGTTTTCATTTTTTTGCATGTACAAAGCTGTTGGTTTATTCAGTCATAAAGCTGGGGAAAGGCTTCCTTTAGCAGTGAATAGGAAAAATGTGTTTATGAGGAAGGCATTTTTACGCACATACATGTGTACACACACACACACTTTTGCACACATACACAGAAAAAGGAACATATTATGGTTACATAAACATCAACATGTTTTAACTTTTTAGTCTTCCCTATCTTTTCAACGCCCCCCCTTAAAAGAAACAGGTGTAACATTTTAAAAACCAGTTTCACAGAAAATACCTACATAGGAACAATTTCTGATACACTCAGTTACACTAGCAGTATAATGTCTCAGTTCAGTAATTTTCCACTAGCAAATATTTTTTCTACCTACTACAATCCCCGCCTTGTCTTTCCCTTAAGACAACTAAAGCTCAGCAGAAATACTCATTAGGTTAAGAACATTCTTCTCACAATGTGGCTACACATTTAAAAATTTGTGATTCCATTAATGCTTCAATTTTTTTATGCCACACTGTACACAGCACTTAGTTATGAAGAGGAAAAAGCAAACTAAAGAGGATATATAATATATCTTTAACAACCTATTTTCTGAATCCTTTAGATACCCAGTTAAAAAGGATCATACACAGGTTTCACTCTTTATTGTACGTGTGTGAAAAGATCTAATTGTCCCATGCATTTTACGTTGACTTCTAGATTTTGACTCAACTAAATAAACACTGCAAGACTCATTTACAACAGTGCATACACTTGTTCAGATATATCTACAGCTAATCTACGTAGAAAAACAGTGATACTAAAAACTCTAACTTGAGATTGTATTAGGTTGAGGTTTTCTGTAGTAAGGTTCTTTATAGTCAGAAGTGACTGGAAAGTTTGCAATGGATGGGGAAAGTGCATGAAGTACTGCTCAAAGAAACATAAAGACTGAAATACGTTAATGTATTAGCAGTTAGTATTGAAAACATAATGCTCTCTTAATAATCCTTTCCCTTTGGTCTTTTAGAATGTGTTGTATTTCCTTTTGGCTAAAGTCTGGGTGGTAAGATACAGGAAATATATTCCCTGTAGAAAAGGTGTCTTTAATCCCCAAGTATAATCTTACAGGTCAGTTTAGCTAGAGAGAGCCTGATGGTGACTTATACAATGTTTATGCTATAATTGCAGGTACTGTGATAGGTCTAGAGCAGTACAGGTCAGTTTGAAACTGCACTTTCTCCCCCCAAAATAGGGACCCCTAAAGCGTGGCACATGCAGACCTATCCATATAAAAGCTAGGAGATAAATAATATTCCCACCATTTTCTTTTGTCTAGTTATTCAGTTTGATCCAACTACCTCCCTAAAAATGAATATCAGAGAAAACTATGCCCAGGGAGGTATTATTGGGAGTAGATGACTTTCCACAACAGCTGTTGTGAAGGATGGGTAACAAAAGGGGTAGTATCCTACCTTTTCCTTCCCATTAATAATTAGATATCTAGTTAGAGTCCATTCAGATAGGCAGAATAAATGGGGTGGGGGGAGCTGAATATGCAGAATAGTTAATTTATCTTTTACAATATGGTCCCTTTTGAAAATTCTCCATTGAAGTTCTCATTTTATCCACAGGGTCTATCAAAAGGAAAGCTCATGATGCACATTCTCTGCAGCTGAGTTATGGGTCTCTTGGGCATATATCCAGTACTTGGTACACTTGGCTTGTCAGGACAGGGCCGTTTGGTTGAGGAAGCATTCCTTTCTCAACTCTGGGCTGTGTAACTTTGTACTGATTTCTCAATTAGCAACACGAGAGATACCAGAACAAATAGTGGATCTTTACAGTGATGCAGTTAAGAGTCTGTTAACTGCCTTTTGGAAGTAAGTATAAGAGTAAGTGGGGTTGATGGGTTCAGTGTGGGTTGTTTCCTTAACTGTGTTAATTAACCAGCCACAGCAACAACCAGAAACACATGAATTAGGGATCTGTTTTAGGTATTCAGTTATGGGAGTGGCTCTACTTAAGGTTGGGCTTAACCATTTGGTGGCAAATTGCCGTGCTCCATTTACAATGGCATGATCTCTAGAAATCCGGCTGGGACTTGTCGGGGCCTTTTGAAAAGGTGAGACTCCACAAGAAGCCAGAGGTGGCCATTCAGGAAGTGGTTCCTGTTCGGGTACACAGTAGGAGCAAAGGGAGAGTCTTAGAGCTATCTCTCAGAGTATAGAGACCATTATGCATGGATCTAAGAGTCTGGCATAATATAACCAGGAATTAGGATTTAAAGGTTTCCAAGTTGTTGAATATTTTAAAAGGCACTTAGCCTGCCAGACAAGACTTTCAAGGGGCATTAGCTTGGGCACCACTGGGTCTTCTTCTTCAGAAGAATTCCGTTCTTCCCCAGTGAGATTCTTCCCACTCTTCTCCTGAACTCTCATTTAGGTAGTGTTTTCTTCTTCCTCACTTTCTGATTCTGATAAGGGGTCTGGAGAGGGATTTCTGGGACCCATTAGAATAGAATAGGAGAAGGAACCAGAAAAAGGTAACAATTTAAGCCAGCAAAACACTGACTAACACTGGCAAACAGAAACAAAAGATGAAAAATTCTTTCAACAAGGTTAACTTGCCTGTTCCTGAGTCTGTTACACACACAGTATTCCTCTGGCTTGCACCACTGTGCAGTTCTTCGAGGTCATGTTGCATATTCTTCGCTTACAAAGAAGGCATCTCAGTTCTCAGGACCAGTTCAGTGTGTAAAAGTGTTAGTCCCTTATCAGTGGCACAGGTTAGAGTCTCTCTTTTAAATCCTGGCTACCCAAGAAGAGAAAGGGTCCTCATCTAGGCAAGCTGATTTTCTTAGAGTGGTCTCAACTGGCCATGATATTGTGAAGAGACACTTGTGTCCTCTTTTGTTGCCAGGGTATTATGTCTACTTGGTAAAGAAAAGAATGTCAGTGGTTGCCTTCAGAGTCTGCTGGTGCATCAAATTACATGCAGAGGGATGGTGGGATGAGTTGTTGAGAACATCTGGTGCACATAGATCTGATGTTTTACATAGATGGTGCAAATGCCCTTGGAAGCTGGTTACTTAGCTGTTGGACTATCTGGAAAGGTAGCCTTAATCCATGGAGGATCTTTTTTCTTTCTCACATCACATCTAGCTGCACGACCTGTCCCGACAATCTCACCACCACTCCACTAGCCCTCTCAGCTGGGACCACTTCCCAAAGCCAAAGAACTCATATATACAACCCAAGGACATGAGCAAAGGGGAGCGGGGAATGCTGGAGGAAGGGAGGTGGCGCAGGGTAGAAAGGGATAAAGGGGAGAAAAGAAAAACGGGACAACTGTAATGGCATAATCAATAAAATATACTTTAAAAAGAGCACTTTTTGCAGCATTTAATTTTTATTTTATATTTTTAGTTGATTATAATTCAATATTATATTAATTTCAGATGTGCAGCATAATGCCTAGACATTTATATACCTTACGAAGTGACCCCCTCATGTCTACTGCACATAATACCATACACAGTTATCACAATATTATTGACTATATTCCCTATGCTATACTTTACATCCTTGTGACTACTCTGTAACTATCAATTCATACTCCTTAATCCCTTCACCTTTTCACCCAGCCCCACAACCACCCTCCCATCTGGCCACCATAAGTTTTTCTCTGTATCGATGAGTCCGTTTGTTTTGTACGTTCATTTATTTTAGGGTTTTTTGTTTTGTTTTGTTTTTAAGATTTGTTTTTAGATTTCACATGTAGGCGAAATCATACAGTATTTTTCTTTCTCTCTCTGAATTATTTTCATTAGCACAATCCCCTCTAGCTTTATCCATGCAGTCACAAATGGTAAAGCCTCATTCTTTTTTATGGTCAAGTAATAGTCCATTGTATATATGTACCAAATCTTCTTTCTCCTTTTGTCATCTATAAATGAACACATAGGCTGCTTCTATATCTTGGCTATTATAAATAATGCTGCAATGGACATAGGGTTACATATATCTGTTCAAATTAGCGTTTTGGATTTCTTTGGATAAATACCCAAAAGTGGGATTGTTGAGTTATATGGCAGTTCCATTTTTAATGTTTTGAGGAAATTCTATACTGTTTTCAATCAGTGGTATCTCACTGTGGTTTTAATTTGCATTTCTCTGATGATTAGTGATGTTCAACATTTTTTCATAATCTATGGGCCATCTGTATGTCCTCTTTAGAGAGATGTTTATTTATGTCCTCTGTTCATTTGTATTGGATTATTTGTCCTTTTGGAGTTAAGTTGTATGAGTCATTTATTTATTTTGGATAATAACCCCTTAATGAATGGATCAATGGCGAGTATCTTCTCCTGTTTGGTAGGTTGTCTTTTTGTTTTGCTTATGGATTCTTTTGCTGTGCAAAAACTTTTTAAGCCTGATGTAGTCCCAATTGTTCTGGCGGCTATTGTTTCCCTTGCTCAAGGAGGTATGTCAGGGAATTTAATGCCTATGTTTTCTTTTAGGAGTTTTATGGTTTTGAGTCTTACATTTAAGTCTTAAGTCTTTAATCGATTTTGAATTTATTCTTGTGTATGGTATAAGAAAGTAGTCTAGTTTCTTTTTTTGTTTTTATGTATCTGTTCAGTTTGCTCAGCAACATTAGTTGAAGAGAATGTCTTTACCCCATTGTATATTCTCGCCTCCTTTGTCATAGATTAATTGACCATATAGGTGTGAATTTATTTCTTGACTCTCTATTCTATTCTATTCCATTATTCTATGTGTGTGTTTTTATGCCAATACCATTCTGTCTGGGTTACTATAACCTTGTAGTATGGTTTGATATCAAGTTAGCACTCGATTTAAACAAATGAATCTTTCACATATTGGGCTATCATTGTTGTAAGAAGATGGGCATAACAATGTTTTCACAACAGATACATTACCCCATTTCATATGGCTCTTTCTTTTAATGGCCTTGTAACGACAACCCAGTAAAGATGATTCTGCAAGGGGACATACCAGTGTGGCTCAAATAAGTAAACTGTCATAGCTCAACAGATTGACAACCTTTGTTTATAACTAAGATCTTAATATAGCTAGTATCTACGAGGATTTTTCATTTGCCACTGGAAAAAAACACAAACTGTTCCAATAAATAATTTATTAGAAGAACCATATGGGGGTTAAATATCTTTATCTTCCTGTAAAAGCACGATCATCTCCTGGACACATGTTAGCATGAGGACCACAGTGATTTTCTCCCTGCTCTGTATGTGTGTGTATTTGTTTGTATAGCTGATTATTTGACACAGAGGGATAGAGGGGGCTTTCTATGACTGAACAGAACTTGAAGTCAAAGAAGGTAGGAAAGACTTGGAAGCTTTGTATAATCCAAATAAAGTCACCTATCGAAAAGGAAAATTATCTCAAATAACAAAATAACTAAACTAAGTAAACCACAGGAATAAGCTAACACAAAAGAAGAATCAGAAATGTCCAATATGCTCAACAATTTCTGATTCACCTAGCAATCTAAGAAATACAAATTCAAACAAAAATGAAACATAATTTTTCACCCATTGATCTAAACAAAACTTAATATCCTTATTTTGGTATTGGTGAGGTTTTAGGGAATAGGCAGGCTCATACTTTGCTAATGGAAACATGAACTGAAAATACAAACTTTCTGGATCAAAAGATTGTAATAAGAAAAGTCTTTAAATGTGCATGTCCTTTGATTAGCTTTTATCTACTAAGAAATGATTCTGAATGAATTATCACAGATAGCACACTGTTTTAAAGTTATCAAAGTACAACATACACTCAAATTCAATATTACAGTCAATTATACGGACATGGGAAAAAATATCAGGTTTGAGTCAGTCTTATGTTTTGTATATGACATGATCTGCATTTCTACCTTTGATAATAAACAAGTATTATTCCTTCTAATTACAAAATGTTCTTAAAATTAACTTTGAAAGCTAAACAATAGAATAAAGTTAGAAATAGCTTTTCCAATATTAACTTTAAAAATAGGATTTTTTAATTGAGGCAAACTGTTTGAAATGATATCATAAAACCTACTGGGACTAAAAATTGTTTACTTTCAGATATGTCTGAATATTTTCCAAGAGTGCTGGAAATTTCCTTGCAAAATATTATTGTCTATCCTTATAAATCACAACATGTTCAGCTGCTTCACTTAGAACTGAACATATTGAAAGATTCTGTGCTCCAGCCTCAGGCTGCTCAAGGAAGCTCCAAATTACAGTAATTACAAATTTCACCTCTCTGAAATAAAATAAGAATTGCAATGATGAAGTCTGTTTTGTATCATAAGCTTTGAGATTATACCACTGAAGACAGCTGAATAGCTGGATTTAATGTGAGAAGGACTTAAGAGACCTTCCACCTTTGAATCTTTCTGCATTTTTCAGATGAGAAAACCTTAGCCCAGACAGGGGCAGTGAACAAATAATCAAAAAGTCAAGGTCAGAGTTGTGACTGAACCTAGTCTCTGCATGGCATACACTTGGATTCGGCTTTATTACCTGGCTTAATCCTCTTATATATAATTCTTATAACAACAGTTCCATAAGCACTATCCAAAATAGCACTCTCCAATAAAAATATAACAAGAGCTACCTATGTAATTTAAAATTGTCTAGTAGCCATTAAAGAAAGGATAATGGTATAGGTGAAATTAATTTTAATAATATATTTTTACTTAAACCAATATATAAAAGTATTATCATTTCAGCCTGAATTCAATTAAAAATGAAATAAAATTTTATATCTTTTTTGGTACCAAGTCTTTGAATGTCATTGTGGGTTTTATACTTATAGTGTGTCTTAGTTTGGGTTAGTAAATTTTAAGTGCTCAATGACCAGTGGCTGGTGGCTTGTATACTGGATAATGATGCAGACCTAAGGCATAGTTGATTTTATGAATTTCCTCCCAAAAGGCCACATCCATTAATACTTTAGGTCTCTAGTTAAAGACGAGAAACTTCACAAGGAAATCCTTTGGACAAGCTACACGGATGAGGAAACATTACAATTACTGAGGTGTACTGTGAAATAGGCGGTGCTTTTCTTGTATTGGCTAATAGCTTTAAGAATTAAAATATTTTCTTAGCATGAAAAAATGCTGACTCAATGAGGAAGTTAAAGCACAGCTAGTATATTAGAGGCCTGCGACTGATAAAGCTGTGGTCCTTCCCCTTTTGATACCATCTGCTTATCTAAAATGTAAGGTTCCTAGGTACCTTCTGCAAGAGAACTGTTCCCTCCTCCTCAGTTTAGTGATACCTTCTTTCAGCTTCTTATATGAATCAGCCCTTGATCTCCAATCTCCCCAATCAGATTACAATCACCTTGATAAACCTGGATCACAGTGCAACACACTGCTCAGAAAACTTTTTACCAGATGGCTAAATACATTAGTGATGCTTCTTCAGAAGTCCATGCTCTCTTCCAGAAAATGCTATATGAAATTAAAGTAAGGGAAAAGGCAAAACAAAACAAAAGCACAACAACAACAACAACAAAAACCACCACCTGATAAAACACTGCAGAATTCTAACTAGATGCAGAAGACAAGAATCGGGGGAAAACCACAGATCAGGATTCACGTGGCCACGCCAACCAAGCATGATGTAAAATTATTCCTTGAAATCAGGAAGACTTAACCTTAAATCTAAGGAAGCACATGTGTGCACACACACAGACACACGCACACACCAAGTCCAACAGCTTATTAGAGTTTCAGTAAAACAACCCCATCAGGCTGATGTAACATTATCTGCTTGTTATCCTGATTCAACAACAAATTATAGCTTCAATGTTTGGTAATCAGAGTAGCAAAACTCCTGAGGATTCAATAAATGAATTAGAGATTCTTTATTGTTCCTGAACAAAGTTAAATTTGGCTTTGGAAATAGTTTTAGCCCTGGTTGGTATGGCTCAGTGGATTGAGTGCTGGCCTGCAAACCAAAAGGTTGCCAGTCCGATTCCCAGTCAGGGCACATGCCTGGGTTGCAGGTCAGGTCCCCAGTAGGGGGCGTGCGAGAGGCAACCGATTGATGTTTCAAATGCCGGTGTCTCTCGCCCTCTCTTTCTCTCTCCCTTCCCCTCTCCCTAAAAAAAAAAAATAAGAATAATAAAATAAAAGCTTTAAAATAAAGAAAAGAAAAAAGAAATAACTCTAGAATCCTGGGGCTATTCAGGTGCACTTTGATTGATGTTCTGCAGGGCCCTCTATACACTACAAAATTGATTCCTGCTTAAACATTTATGCCTAATATCTGTTAATTGCTAAGGTAGTAAGTAGCCTGTAAGGAAGTTTTTCTACTAGAGTTTCCCAGGAAAAACTACTTTATTTTTAGGGTGTGTGAAAATTCCATTTTAGCCTTTAATATTTAGGCTTATTTAGGCTGTCTTCCCCTCCGCACACTGTTGTCATGTCTGGTAACTAACTTAATTCTCACACCAAGAGTTTAGGAGTATGTGGTAAAAAGCATCTTCAAAAAAACAAGACAGTTCCCATGCCCCTTAGTCCCAGGCAGCCTTGCTTACCATATTGTGAGAACTCATCAGCACTCTGGTTCCACTTGCTGCACTTCTAAATTGATTGGAAATGCCCTGACCTGAAGGTCAGATGGTAGTGTGTAAATATAAATGTTGTTTTACCACAGAGCTCAGAGCTCCCCACTGCAGTAAGTCAGGATGGCCATTTCAAAGGTACTGGTCTGTGTCCTGCAAAAGGGGGCTAACAAGCTTTTTGGGAATGGCACACGTTTTTACTTCCTCAAAATGATCAAAGAAATGCCACTGTAGATTCTTCAGGACCCCTGCCATGTCCCTCTCCAGGAAAGATGCAGGAACACTGCCTTTACCACCAGAGAATTCAAAGTTTCAGTGTATTAAAGGCTATAAGAAACTCAAGTCAGTTTACCAAATTATAAAATTTGTTCAGTGTTGCATCCTGATAAGTCACATTTACAATAAGAATGCTAAATGATCTCTAAAACCTTAGGAAAATGGATCATTCTTTAGAGCAAGATGACACAATTAATACTGAGAGTCAGCATGGCACTGCAGAGTGCACTACACTAATGGTCACAGACCCAGATGGTCACTTGATTCTTGGGACCTTGTGCAGGTCAGTTAACTTCTGTGAGGCTCAGTTTCTTGAACATCATGGGTCTTAGCCAGTTTAGGATTACAGTTATCTTTGAAAATCTGATTTAAAAAACAATTCTTCTTGGAAATTTTACTGGGATCATAGGTACCTCCCTATCCCCAAATCCTTCCCAGGGCCCAAGTCCAGAATTCCTGTTATAGACACCTAAATCCTGGGGCCTATCCCTAGAATGTATAATCTGTAAGAAAAAGGTATATCTCCAGAGCCTAGGAAAGTTCCTGATACTGAGTGGGTACTCAAAAGGTATTTGATGTATATCAGTAAATAAAAGAAAGGAGAAACATTTGAAAGATAAAAGACAGTTTATATGAAGGAGACTTGCAAACTGCAAAATATTCTGCAAATATGTTATTTTTGTTAAAGTAAATGCAAGCAACATCTTATGCTCTGTTCTAATTGATACTTAAAATATCAATTAGATATCATCACAATTTATGGTTTTACAAAAGGTATAACTTTTTTCTACAAACTACAAGTTTTTTAAATTTATATTTGTGCTCTAATACAGATTTATTCCTTTGAATATCTGTATAAATATTAATAAATTAATGAACATTAAAGCCCCCCTCGAGAAATACTGCTCTTCATCTTTTATATCCTTCCTGATTTTAACGATATAAGTTTTTGTCAAGTTTGGACGTTTGTCAAAATGTCAAAGTTGAACATATATAATTCATCCTCTGATATGAGAATATTCAGTCAGCAAATTCAACTGCTTGAAATTTCCAAAAATCTCCCACCTGAATTTCCCACCATTCATATTCCATGACTGTGCTTCACCTTGATGCTCATTATCTTTAATTTAAAAACATAAAAGTGTTCCTCACACCCATTAGGATAGATACTGTCAAAAACATTAAAAAATAACAAGCATTCATGGGAATGTGATACAACTGGAACCCTTGCACACTGCTGGCAGGAATGTAAACTGGTCCAGCCACTGTAGAAAACACTATAGCAGTTCCACAAAATTTTAGAAACAGAAATATGATACAGCAATTCCACTTCTAGAATCTGAAACAAATTGAAAGCCAAATCCTGAAGAAATATTTGTACACTCATGTTCATAGCAGCATTGTTCACAGAGCTAAATCATGGAAGCAACCAAATTTTCACTGACAGATAAACAGTGAAACAAAATGTGGCATTACATCGCGCAGTGAAATATTATTCAACCTTAAACAGGAAGGGAATTCTGGCATGCTTCAAATGGATGAACACTAAAGACATACTAAGTGAAATAAGCCAGTCACACAAAGAAAAGACAAATACTATACAATCCCACTTATATTATGTGCTTAGTGAAAATCATAAAGGCAGAGACTAGAATGGGGACTGTTAGGGGTTAGTGGTCAGGGGGGTTATAGTTTAACTGGAATACAGTTTCAGTTTTGCAAGATGAAAAAGGTTTCTAGATTATGAATGTGTTTACTCCCACTAAACTGTACATTAAAAATGATTAAGATGGCAAATTTCATGTAATGTATATTTTACCATAATAAAAGAAAAAAACTATATGAACACATACTTCATAAAAGAAAAATATGTGATTGGCAAATTACTACAGAAAAAAAAAATGATGTTGCCCTGGCTGGTGTGGCTCAGTTTGTTGGAGAGTCATCTGGTAAGCAAAAGGTTGTAGGTTTGAATCCCCTTCAGGACACATACCGAGGTTGTGAGTTTAATCCCTGGTCCCGGCACGTGCAATCCAGGTCCCAGTGTTTATGGAGGTAACTGATTGATGTTTCTCTCTCATATTAATGTTTCCCTCTCTCTCTTCTTCTCTCCCTTACTCTTGCTCTAAAAACAATTTCAAAGAATTCTTGGGAGAGGGTAAAAAAAAAAGATATGGGTCAAGATGGAGGCATAGGTAAACAAGGCCTACCTCCCCACACAACCACATCAAAATTACAATAAACATAGAACAGTCAGAAGTACAAGAAACTGAGTTGAATGGAAGTCCTACAACTACAGAATTAAAGAAACCACATCTGTTCAGGAGGGGGATGGAGACACAGAGATGAGGAATGGGCTGGTCCCACACCCATGTGTGGCAGATAAAAACCAGAGGGGTATTTTAGGAATGAGGGGTCCCAGCCCCACAGCAGGGCCCCCAGCCAGGGGATCCAGTGCCAGGAAGAAAGTCCCCATAACTTCTGGCTACAAAAACCAGTAGGGACTGAGTAGGTGGAAGAAACTGCTGGATTTCCAAGAAGTTCCTTTTAAAGAACCCACACATGGACTTATTCAGACTCACTCTCTCTGAGCTTTAGCACTGGGGTAGCAGCTAAAAGGTACCAGTGGCATATGGGGAGAAACTGAAATGCCTGGCATCAAGACAAGGGGCCAATGTCCCTTTTCTGAGCCCTCCCTCCATGGAGCCACAGAGCTGGAAGGTGGGTGCTGTATTTGAGACTCCATCAACCTGCCAAACTGTTTGCCCCATCCTGAGATGTCACTGCACCCAACTTAAGGGGCCACCCAAGCTGTTAACAGTGGCTTTTGCATATAAATGACTGGTCTTGGCTCATGCTGAACATCTTCCTAAATCATCTCAAACAAGCAACAGTGGACCTCAGTGAGTCCCCAGTCCCCACACCTCTTGCTAAGTGGCCCCAGGCCTGACACTAGCAGCAGCCAGCCTAGGTTCACAGCATGGCTTTGCCTAGGAATCTCCAAGCCCAACACAACAGCAGCCATATGTAGATTGCTCTGTAGCTCATGCAGGGTGGTCTAGGGAAGAGCACAGGAGGGGGCTGACTTTGGTCTTTACCACCCAAGAAACCCCAGAGCCTACACACCCAGTGAACAGCTACAGACCACATCGGAGCAACTCCACCCTGCCCCTGCAGGGCTGATCCTCCATGGAGGGTGGAGGCTGGTGGTCAGTGGACACACCCAGTCCTTGTAGCTGACTGGCCTGGGTAAATACCTCCCACTGACCTGCCAACAGCAATCAAGCCTAAACTATAAGGGAAGGTTGTACTCAGCCTACATGGAGGGCACACTTCAAGTATCCAACTTGGGTGATAGGGGAGGTTGTGCCACTAAACCCTACAGGACACCTACTACATTAGACCACACTATCAAGATGGGGAGTCATAGAAGCTCTACTTAATACATAGAAACAAACACATGGCCCAAATGAAGAAACAAATCAAAACTCCAGAAAAAGGACTAAACAGAATGAAAATAAGCAATCTATCAGATGCAGAGTTCAAAACACTGGTTGTAAGGATGCTCAAGGAACTTAGTGAGGACCTCAACAACATAAAAAAGATTCAGTCACAAATGAAAGATTAGCTAATTGAAATAAAGAACAATTTACAGGGAATCAACAGTAGAGTGGATGAAGCAGAGAATCAAATCAATGATTTGGAACATAAAGAAGTAAAAAACAACCAATCAGAACAAAAAGGAAAAAGATTCCAAAAAAATGAGGTTAGTGTAAGGAGCCTCTGGGACAACTTCAAGCATTCCAACATTCAGATCATAGTGGTGCAGGAAAGAGAAAAGAAAAAATAAGAAATCAGAAATCTATTTGAAAAAAATAAAAGAAAACTTTCCTAATTTGGTGAAGGAAATAGACATGCAAGTCCAGGAAGCACAGAGAGTCCCAAACAAGATGAATGCAAAGAGACCCACTCCAAGACACATCATAACTAAAATGCCAAAGGTTAAAGATAAAGAGAGAATCTTAAAAACAGAAAGAGAAATGCAGTTAGTTACCTACAGGGGAGTTCCCATAAGACTGTCAGCTGTTTTCTCAAAAGAAACTTTACAGGCTAGAAGAGACTGGCAAAAAAAAATATTCAAAGTTATGAAAACAAAGGACCTACAGCCAAGATTGCTCTACCCATCAGAGAGATCATTTAGAATCAAAGGGCAGAGAAATTGCTTCCCAGACAAGAAAAAACTAAAGGAGTTCATCATCACCAAACCATTATTATAAGAAATGTTAAAGGGACTTATTTAAGAAAAAGAAGAAGATCAAAACTATAAACAATGAAATGGCAATAAATACATATCTATCAAAAATTGATTCTAAAAAACAAACTAAGCAAACAGTAAGAGCAGAGGCAGAATCATGGATATGGAGGGGGTTTTGATGGTTGCCAGATGGAGGGGGATTTGGAGGAATGTGTGAAGAGGTGAGGGAGTTAAGAAGTACAAATAGGTAAAAAAAAAAAAAAAAGTACAAATTGGTAGTTACAGAATAGCCATCTGGGTGTAAAATATATTATAGGAAATGGAGAAGCCAAAGAATTTATACACATGACCCATGGACATGGACAGAGGTGTGAGGATTGCCTGAGGGAGCAGGTGTGCTGGGTGGACAGTGACAAAGGGTTAAAATTGGGACAACTGTAATAGCATAATAAAATACAATTTTAAACAATGTAAATATTTTAAAAAACATAAACGTGTCCTCAAATTTTCCTCCCTCCAATCCATCCTTGGTACCATTTCTAATCATCTTTCTAGAACACAAGTTTGATTATGTGATTTTCCTATTAAAAGTAAGATTTATCCTGTGCCTACATTTTGAGAAAAACTTTAAAATATGGCAAATGATGCCTTTACTCCTGTGGCCTTAACTCACTTTCCCTGGCCTCTTCCATATTACACTTCACATTTAATTCACAGATAAAAAAACCCTGAGATTCAGAAAAATTAAATTATTTACTCAGTGTCACATAGCTGATAAATATTGAGGACAAGATTTGTTCCAAGATTTCTTTCTCTTTTTTTTTTTGTGCACAGTATTTTTCTCCAACTTATATTGAACTATCAATAATGAGTTCACACAGATCTTTCCTGAGAAGATCTAGACAAGGCTGTTAAGGAACATGACATGTTTCAAAGCACTGTCTTCAAAATCTTGTGACAGGTTAATCTGGTGATACATTAATCAATTGTCATACTTACTGTCTTTTTCACAAAATCAAAGTGAGAATTTTTACATTTTCATTTCTCATAATGTAAGGCTTTAGCTGCAGTATTGTTGTCTTTACCTGGAAGTGAGTTTCTCAAACCACATGATGATACAAATGCAGACTCTAAGAGAAACTTCTGGCACCATATTGAGAAATATACTTGATTTAAAGAAAATAGGCTAATTCTGACATTTCCCACATGTGGATTAGAAATCTCCAAAAGCTTGCAAGAGAATCCCTCCTCTTCATTTATACAGAACTCAAACTGCCCTTTCTCTCCCATTCTCCATCTCTTGCTCCTTGTTGGTCCGTCCAAATATTCTACTTTCCAAGGTCTCTGGTTTCTCTCCCCTTCTTCTCCCCTGGCCTGCTATTTCTAAGCTGCTCTTCATAAATATTAGGTTTCACACTGCTGTGACTTTGGCCCAAAAGTTACCTTCTGCCCTGCCTGAAATTAGAACCTTCACACTACTTCTGTAAGGTTGTAGATCGGTTCCACCCAAACAGTTATATCTCATCCCTAACACTTACCAACATTAGGCCAATTCTTCAATCCCAGTACAGATCTTTCTTGCTTACATTGTGGTCCTAGGAAAGCCACTGAATTCTCTGTGGTCCATAAGATTTATGTGAGGATTATATGATATAATGCATGAAAAGTTACTTAAAATAATGCCTGGCCCATGAAAGCTCACTAAATGCTGCTATTGTTTAGCTATTTTGTCATGCTTTGTTTCTTTTAAGGAGGCACTTTCAACGACTGGAGAGAAAACAGAGATGGGAAACAAAGGTACCAGTTATAAAGAATATACAATACAGAAAGAAGAGTTTCTTCAATAAGTAGTAATGGGAAAACTAGACAGTCACATGAAAAAAAAACAACAAAAAACGAAACCCCTATTTGACATCATACACATAAATTAACTCAAAATGGACTGAAGATATGAAACCACAAGATTCCAGAAAAGAAAACATGGTAAATTCCTAGACGTTGGTCATGACAATGTTTTGTTTTGTTTTTTAATTTGATAGTGAAATCAAAGGTAACAAAAGAAAAATAAGTGGCACTACATCAAACTAAAGTTTCTGAACAGTAAAGGAAACCACCAAAAAAAATGAAAACGCAACATTCTGAATGAGGAAAAGTATTTCCAAATCACATATTTAATAAGGGTTTAATATCCAAAATATATAAGGAGCTCATACAATTCAACAGAAAAGAAACAATCTGATTTTAAAAATAGGCAGGGGGTCTGAACACACAGTTTTCCAATGATATACAGATTGTGAATAAGTACATGAAAAGATTCTCAAATATCAGTAATAATTAGAGAAATGAAATTCAAACTAACAATGAGATATCACTTCATACCTGTTAGTATGGTTATTTTCAATATAACAAGACATAACAAGTGTTGACAAGATCTGGAGAAGAAAATACCTACATTTGTTGGCAGGAATGTAAACTGGTATATCCACTATGGAAACAGTATAAAGTTAATTCAAAAGTTAAAAACAGAAGTGCCACCCTGACAAGGTAGCTCAGTTGGTTAAAGAGTCATCCTGATATGCCAAGGTTGTGGGTTCCACCCTGGTTGGGGCACATGCAAGAAGCAGCCAATGAATGCACAAATAAGTGGAACAACAATCAATGTTCTTCTCTGCCCCCCACCTCTCTAAAATCAATAATTTTTTAAAAAGTACCATGTGATTCATTAATTACATTCTGGTTATTTAACCAAAGGACAGTATAACTTGAGAAAATATATGCACTGCATTGTTCATTGCAGCATTATTTACAAGACATGGAAACAACCCAACTGTCCATTGATAGATGAATGAATTTTTTAAAAAATGTAGTACCACACACGCACACTCAGTCCTGAAAAAACCCAGTCATTGTTAATATGACGAGATCAGTTTGTGTGACATCGATATAAACTGGCAGTCAAAGAGAGTGGACTGGAATACACATGATGACTTCACTGTACCAGTCAGTGAGGGTGGTAGACATCATTGAGTGAGCATGTGTACTGTGTGGCTATTACATTTAAAATGACTGAATAACATCTCTGCATCAAATGTTGCATTAAGCTTGACCATTCCTCTGCAGAAACTATTCGGATGATTAGAAGTCCAAAGGTATGGGTAACTGGTAATTGGAAGGTTCCTCAAAACAATGCCCCTGCTCACACATCACTTCTTGTGCAGAGTTTTTGTTGTTGTTGTTGTTTTGTTTTGTTTTGTTTTTTGGTGAAACATCAAATCTCCCAGGTGACTCAGCCCCACAACAGCCCCACAACAGCCCCACAACAACCAGAGAGCTGGTTGAGAATACTTCTGTCAAAGTGTGATGCATTTGTCACCAATAAGACCAGGTGAGTCTCCAAACAGAACGAGCTCACTAGGTGGTCTTTGGAAGCCAAGTTCTGTTCTGAAATCCTAGGAAGGGTATTTTGGCACCCTGTGACTTCTGGCTTTTCCCAAAATAAAATCACCTTCGAAAGGGAAGGGGTTTCAGACTATCAGTGAGATTCAAGAAAATACATGGGGCAGCTGATGGTGATTGGAAGAACTGCATGAGGTCCCAAGGTGCCTATTTTGAAAGGAACTGGGGCATCATTTTCCTGTGTACAATATTCCTTGTATTTTCTTATCTTCTTCAATAAATGTCTCTATTTTTCATATTACAGGGCTGGATACTTTCTGGATAGGCCTGTTATATAATGGAATACTTTTCAGCCATAAAAAAGAAAACTTACTATTTGTAACAACATGTATGGATCTTGAGACTATTATGCTAAGTAAAATAAGTCAGACAAAGATACATTACCGTATACTCTTACTTAAATGTGGAAGTAAAAAAAAACTAATTCATAGGTACAGAGAACACAGTGGGAGGTTGGGGTGGGAAAGGTAGGTGAAATTAGTCAAGAGGCACAAACATCCAGTTATGAAATAAATAATGGAAGTGTAATGTACAGAATGATGGCTGTATATATAATTAATAATACTTAATTGCATATTTGAAAGTTGCCAATAGGTTTTAAGTCTTCATCAGAAGAAAAAAATGTAACTATGTGAGGATGTTAATGACACTTATTTTGAAAATAATTTTTCAATACCTCCAAATAACAAATTATTATGTTGTAATATAATATTATCGTCAATTATACCTCAATTAAAAAAAAAGAAAAAATGTACCTCTGCATCACTGAGACCTGAGCCTGCCTTGGGCATGCCACTTAACTTCTCTGCCTCAGCATCTTCTTTTGTTAGTGAGGTATCCCAATACCTTTATCAAAGATATGGGTGCTACGGGGTTCACATGGACAAAACAGTACAAACCACATGTTCCTGAGCCTATCATAGAAGAACTTAAGGCTCTACATATTAAGTACCTCTCATAATTACCAAGCCCTAAAAGACTGCCCTAAACTCCTAAAGAACTAATGTCCTTTACTCACCCTAAATAACATATTTTCCTGTTTCAATTGTGATTGTTGTACCCTTCCAACAAGATGTGAGGCCCCGCCAGAGCATTCACCATGTTTTATATTTCTTCTGATCTTCTCCTTCCCTCCAACAAACAGAAAAACATTAGGAACACAAATGCTTAAGAACCATGCTGAATCATATTTGAACATCACCAATACATGTTATTAAAGTGAATATGATTTATTTATATGCCTTTTCATCTGTATGACATCATAACCAAGAAAAAATATTGTCTTTATCTTTCCTTTTGAGGGGCATAGGGAATTAAATATATCTTAATAGCAAAATTATGTAAATTCACATAGGCAACATTAAAAACATGTAATTGCATGTGGTATAACTAAGACTATCAGAGATAATTGACAAGACATTGTTCAAAAAATCTATAAGCACAGTTACTGTCAATAAAAAAATTCTTATCTAAAAAAAGTCCAAAATCTGGCCTTGCACAGGAAATAAATGTAAATTACAAATTTAAATTTATGAAAGTTTTTCACTGAAACATTTTGACTAGCATTAATACTTAAATTCTCTGAATCTATATTAAAAATTCACACACAAGTAAACAAAGAAAATAAAACTTGCTAATACCTTCTCTCTATTTTCCCATTGGCTATATCTGGGTAACCTCTGACCCCATGGTGAAAAAAAAATGTTAAGGACCACCAGTGTCAGGAAGGTGTTCACACCACTCCATTTTGAAATGCAGACTGGAAGTTTCCCATCCCGTGTGTTTAAGCACAATGTTCCCCCTGTGTGAGGTGAGCTGGTTGAGAATACTTCTGTCAAAGTGTGATGCATTTGGCACCAATAAGACCAGGTGAGTCTCCAAACAGAACGAGCTCACTAGGTGGTCTTTGGAAGCCAAGTTCTATTCTGAAATCCTAAGAAGGGTATTAGGACACAGGAAAGACAGGGGTCACAGAAGAGTTTATGATCTGAAACTGAGAGGCTTCTGTTCATCAGGAAGGTTTCCCAGCTCTTCCAGCCAAGCCACGTCCATGCAGAGCCCAGGGTCCTGAGCTGGTCCAGAGTACCTCCTGGGGTCTGCAATTTTCAAGCAGAGGGTCCAGGATGAGCCTGGGATACAGGTCTCTGAGTGCCCCAGACAGTCCGGGGCAGGGGGAGCTGGCCCACAAAGTATCTGCTCCAACAAACGGCCATCTGTATGTTACGGCTTGGGAAAAAGTGGCACCAAGAAGAAAGTTTTCACTGATGAAGACTCTTCTTGGGACTTTCCCGGCTTAGGGAAAGCCTTTGGGGGGCTGTAGATCTCTGCAGACCGGAACACTAGCAGTATAGGAATTGCCCTGTGGAATAATGGACTGTTTTATGAATAAGCTCCACAAAAGGCAGGTGCTACTAAACTAAATCAGTGTTTATAAATATTGCGCCCGTTACATGAACACAAAGTATCAAATGATCTGCACCAAATACAGTAACTCACATTTTTCAAACCATATCATAAGCTGCAGAGCTTTCTCACAAAGATGTCTTTATTCAGTTCATTAAGCCTGCAAGAGGAAGAGAGGGGTCTTTTAAAGTTGTCTGGCAGGGAGCTGGGTGGGAGGAGATCCAGTTACACATACGAAGAGGGCTGAGTCACACACTGTCCTCTGGATTGTGTGGTCTCGACTGGAGGTGCCCAGCTGCAATGCCAGGAATTGGGTCGCTATCCCCCAGACCTTCTGCCTCGTTGCTTCCCAGGGTCCAGGGTCAGTGCAGCCTGCTCCTTCTCACCCAGTGGTCCCTCTCTTTTCACCTCATCCTCTTTTCACCACAGACCTGCCACCTCCCCCGCCCCCATCTCATCATGGATCCAGACAGTGATAAGTGGTGGCAGCTGTGGCAACTCTGCACCCAACTGCCAGGACCATGCAGGTATGGAAGCCCCCAAGCTGGGCACAGGCAGCAGTCCACAGCCCCTTGACAGTGGTGGCAGAGGCCTGGCATGGACACAACAGCACAGTCTTCAGTTGGCAACACAAAGTCAGCACCAAACCCTTCATGCCCAATACCCACACAGCTGAGGCCCTATATCCTGCTGTCCTTGGGCTGGCCCAACAGCTCCAATCCCAGCTGGTGCCTCTGCAAACAACTGCAGAGCCTGCAGTAGCAAGGGAGGTCCTTCGGCACCTATGGAAGCTTCTCAAGGGCAACAGTCATTGTTGCATGAAGGTCAAATTCAGCTGTTAGCATAGAATTGTCAGAAGCTGTTGTAGAAAATGAAGAGATAGATATCCCCACAAGAATCAAGGTGCGCAAAGAAGAAATAAGTGAGGGAGAGCAGGGGGCTGGTTCCCTGCTGGGAGATAGAAGGCCCCCAGAAGAAAATGCCCAAGAAATGATGGAGGAGGAAGAGGAACCACCAAAACCTACATCTGTGTTTGCACCACCAGATGCTCCTAAAAAAAGGACAAGTAAATGTGATATTCATTGGGTATGCAGATGCTGGCAAGTCCACCAACTGCAGGACAAGTGATGCACCTGACTGGAATGGCTGACAAAAGGACATGAGAAATATGAAAGAGAAGGTAAAGAGGAAAGCAGAGAAACGTGGTACTTGTCTTGGAGCTTACACACAAATCAGAAGAACTTGATAAAAGTTAAACAGTAGAAGTGGGTCAAGACTATTTGGAAACAGAGAAGCAGCATTTCACAATTCTAGGTTCCCCTGACCACAAGAGTTTTGTTCCAAATATGACAGTGGTGCTTCTCGAGCTGAGTTGGCTGTGCTGGTAATCTCTGCCAGGGAGGGGGAGTTTGACCTTATATTTGAAAAAGGAGAACAGACAAGACAACATGCAATGTTGGTAACTACAGCTGGTATAAAACACTTAATTGTGCCTATTTAATGAGATGGATTGGAGCAATGAGAGATATGATGAAAAAAGATGGCTTCAATCCCAAAACAAACATTCACTTTATGCCCTGCACAGGACTGACTGGAGTAAATCTTAAAAAGCAATCAGACTTCCATCCTTGGTACACAGGAATAAATTACCATTTATTCCATATCTGGATAATTTTCCAAATTTCAAGAGATCAGTTGATGGAGCAACCAGGCTCACAACTGTGGATACATACAGGATATGGGCACTGTGGTCATGGGAAAGCAGGAATCAGGACCCATGTATTTGTAAAGGCCAGCAGCTTGTGATGATGCTGAACAAGCACAGGTGGAAGTTCTGATGATATAAAACCTGATTCTGTGGCCCCAGGTGAGAACCTCAAAATCAGACTAAAAGGAATTGAAGAAGACAATATTCTTACAGGATCCTTTGTGATCCCAATAATATTTGTCATCCTAGATGCATATTTGATGCCCAGATAATGATTATAGAGCACAAATCTATCATCTAACCATTATACCAGGTTATAACGTGGTACTCCATAGTCATACTTGTATTAAGGAAGTTGAAATAACAGCCTTAATTTGCTTGGTAGACAAAAAGTCAGTAGAAATAAGTAAGACTCAACCCTATTTTGTGTAACAAGATCAAGTATGCATTGCTTGCTTAAGGACAGCAGGAACCATCTGACTTGGGCTGTTAAAGGCTTCCCTCAGATGGGCTGATTTACCTTAAGTGATGAGGCTAAGACCAGTGCAACTTGGAAAGTTCTGAAACTGGTGCCAGAGTTAAGACTAAGCACTGTCTTGATGACCCTGAAAAATACTGTGAGGAAATAGACTGCGAAGGTCTACTTCACATTGCCTTCCCTTATTTTCTGACTATTGACAAACCTCTCCCCACATTTTTCCAAATACAAAATTCATAGCAAAGTCCACGTTTCATCAGCTTTCTCATATTGAGAGCTTTGCTATGCCACTGTTGAATTTTTCTGAAGATTTTTCTTCTTCCCCTCTGAACCTGCTTTCCTTGGACAGATTAGGTGATAGCTTTGTAAGTGATGTGGACATAATTGTCTATGGTTATTAAAACCTACAGAATTTTTTTTTTCATTTTTCCCTTAAGCATACATAGTATTCCCCCTGCCAGGCAGATCATTCTGAGTATACAAGTGTGCGTGCTCGTGTTACAAAAGTAATGACAAGTGTGCGTGCTCGTGTTACAAAGGTAATGACCATTTTAATAAAATACTCAATTTGAAAAAATAAAGTTGAATGGCATAGTAGTTATGAGCATACATTTTTTAATTAGACTGTTGGGGTTAAATGTTCCCTCTCTCCGATATTTCACCTATTTATAACCTTGGCCAATGCCTTAATTTCCCCAAGACTCAGTGTCCTCACCTGTAAAATGGAGTAAATTAATTTCTTCTCATATCATTAGATGGTTAAATAAATATAATAATGTATGATAACATGCCTGATAAGAACCTTAGAAATGATCTTCCAGTTAATGATTCACAGAGATCCTGTGGTATTGGCAGAGTCACCCTACATCTCAGGCCTCATAAGGCTGGGTCCCTGTTGTCTCCACTTCTCCATGACAGAGAAAAAACAAACAAGTGTAGCTTCTCCTTCTCTTTGTTAATTAATGGAAAAAGTCCAGAAACAGTGCAGCTCACATCAGTGGTGGTGTGACTGGGTCAAAAATGGAGATTCTTCCTGTGCTTCTAATGTTTTGTGTCTCAGGACCTCCGTATTAAATAGGTCATCATTGGTCCTCCAGCAAGCAAATGTTCAAAGGAGGCCTAGATGAGGCTGAAAAGCCTGACCCAGGGCTTTGATCGCACCCCAGATCAATGCACATTATTGTCCCCTAGAAAGATGAAGTTTCCCCTTTCCAAATCCCCCTGATAAGATCCTATAAGGAGCACGCATTTTCTTGTGAACTACTATATACTGTCCAACCCAGTGCATGCTTCCCTCAGTGCAACAAGAACTGCCTACCATTTATGTAAGGTGCAACACATCTGCCAAGACTTGAGTGAAGAGGGTCTTTGGTGGAAGATGCTCCAAATGAAGAAATATTAGAATAGGACCCTAAATCTCTCTGCATGCAGAGCTTTACAGAGTACTGGGCCTCCATTCACACACCAAATACATGTGTTTTGTCAAATGCTTTACTTCCTGAAGTCCCCCAAAACCCTAACACTCCTGCCTCTGATTTAGAGGGGAAATGAAAAAAGATAGGGCCTAGTCTTCTATCTCAGTGGCAGGATACAAAGCAAGCGCACCTGGGATGATCAAGAACCCCAGCTTGTGCAGGCTTGTCATGCTAAGTTTTCTTATGTTTTTAGAAGCAATACATCTCACTTTATGCTTCAGAAACTTCTACATAACTTTTCCTCATATAACTAAATAGATGATAACATTTTATTACTCCATTCTGTTCAAGTATCAGTGGTGAATAAAGGCAAAATAGTAATATGGCTTTTAAAGGAAATGCATATTTGATATATCTGGGAGTGGCAACACATCTTAATGGAACTGCAGTTAAATTTCTTTTTTTTTTCTATTTTTGCCTTTATTTTATTTTATTTTTTCCATTGCCATTTATCCCCCTTATCCTCTCTTCCACCTCCACCCAACCCCTTCCACTGTGCAATCACCATGCTGTTGTCGTGAGTTCTTTAAATTTTAAAATCAGCTTCATACTTGAAACTGGAAAAGGAAAATGCAGGCTGCAGCATTTCATTTTGTGGGGCTGACAAAACAGAGCTTTCCACATAAGCTCTGCTTTTCTTTAGAACACGAGGTCTAAGCAAGTGTATGCCTTGCACCGAAAACTAGGTGAAAGGCTGTATTAAAATAAGCAGCCCAAGCCTGCCAAAATGCCCACAGTCAATATTGCCTTGAACTGTACTTGATGACGTTAGTGTGTCCAATGAAATTATTTTTAAAATTGCTAATGCTTTTTGTGTTTTAAATTTTGTTCTTCATGGATGCAGAGAGAAAATGGAAATCAAAAAAAAAAAAAAAAAAAAGAAGAAGAAGAAGAAGAAGAAGAGATGACCAGAGATGGAGCCAGAGCAAAGACAATGGGAGCAGTGAGCTGCAGGTCTGTGGATTAGGCAGCTACACGAGCACCCATCACCTTGAGTGGCTTTGTACCAACTGCCGTGGCCCTCCCCTTAGTGAGGCTCAGTCTTACTAATTAACCGGGGTGGGGGGGATTCAAAGTGATATATAAACTATCTTCCAAATAGGGGTATTCAACAGATGCTTGTTTTCCTCAGTGATTGATACATTTTTGCATTAGTATGCTTACCTAACATTCAAAACAAATAACTTTTCATTGGACACCCATTTTAGAACAACTTCGTTTACAACATGTGTCCTCTCTTTGAAGAACTTTATCTGCCCAGTGTTTCACTTTTGTCTAACTCATAATTGTCATCTAAGTCAAGTTCAATGTCTTTTCCCGATCTTCCAAACTATATATTAGCATCATTCCCTCCTGGTCTCCTAAGTGTCCTGACAGTACGTTACATGTGTGCTGAAGCACAGCCATTGGATTGTACGGAAATAACCAAGTGTAATTTTCTATGTAATACCCATCTATCTTGTTAATGCAGAAAGCTCATGAGGACAGGGACACTGTTAGCCATATTCATCATGGAATCCCCTAGAACCAGCATGATGTCTGGCCAACAGTGGACAATCAGTAAATACCTGCTGAATAAAATAAAGAATTACAGAATAAATTAATGATGAGTGAATAACAGAGCACTCATATTGAGAGAGAAGATAGTTAAATATTTCTTTTATAATTCATTGGGAAAACACTTAGAATTCAACAGTTTTTAAGGTTCCAATTGTTAGTGTCAATTGTCATTCAAGATAATAGGTGAAGAAGGTGTAGTATAAGGGCTGGCACTGTTTTGTGAGTGGGACCATGGGGTTACTACTTCTATTATTTATGACATTAAAAAAATTTACCAGAGCATAACAGTACAAAAATTTAAAAGGGCAAGGATGCAAGGTAAAATTATATATATAATTTATTCACTGACTGTCCACCTAGAAAATCCAAAAGAATCAATAAGGAAATCATTATAATTAATAAAACTATTCAGCAAGTTTGCTGAATAAAAAGTCAATGTATAAAAAACAATTATATGTCTTATGTCAGCAACAAATAATTAGGAAATCTTATTTTAAAGAATTACACTTCTAATAGTACAAATAATAACACTAAATCTAATAAATATGTGTAAGACTTTACAGTAAAAATTTAATTTTATTGAATGTCATAAAAGAAAACCAATGAATGAGAAATATATCATGTTCATATACCTAAAATCCCTAAAGACAACACATTAATTCACAAAATTAACAAAAATTTCAATCAAAATCCTATCAGTATTTTCATAAAATGTGGCAACTTCATGATAAAATATATATGGATGAGTAAAAGGTTGCTATCTGTCAAAACTATTTTGAAGTTACAGAAGTGACTTAGCTTAACTGATAATTAGGCACTACCATAAAACTACATATATAGTTGAAGGGACAGACAAATAAAACAAAGCAAAAGAATAAATACATTTAAAATAAATTTATGTACCTATGAGAACTGCAAATATAATAGGCTACCAATTTGTGATCAAAAGACAGACTATTCAATTAATATTGCAGGAATAACTGGCTATCCATTTGGAGAAAAGAAGTAAATTAGATTGCCAATTTTTTCCAAACAGTAAAGTAACAAACAACAAACAAAAAAAGAAATTTCTATTGGATTAAAACTTAAATCAGATAAACAAATATCAAAATTTTTGGAGGATGACACAGAGACTATATTGATGACATCAAGACAGAGACACAACAAAGGACAGATAAAAAAGAAAAAATAAACATATTAGAACACATTAATATTGAAAGCTTTTACAAGATGAAACTGGTCATAAGGAAAGCAAAAAACAAAGAAACTACTTGGAAAAAGATGTTTGCAGTCCATACAACCAAAAAGAAAACTATACAATGTACAAAAGGAAAATGTAGAAATTGATTTGTAAGAAAAAAAGACAAACCAAAAATGGGCAAATTACATGAACAGACAATTAAATTAAGAAGAAACTTAAATGGCCGGTAAACCTATAACAACGGTCAATCATTAATAATCTTACCATAATCAGCTATCATAACATGCTTATTAGATTGTGAAAAATCAATATCTCTGACTATAGTTGTGGGGAAATAGGATCAAATGCGTAACAGGAGGATAAACTGAAGATCTATTTAACATTACACAGCTGAGCACAGACACAACTTGCAACCCAATGATTTGATCTTTAGGTCTGTACCCTGGAAAAACTCTTGTACATTTTCATAAGGTGACATTGATGAAGATGCTCCTTTTGCTCCTTATGCTCCTTCATAAAGATGTTCTTTTTTATTCACTTATGAATTATTTTGAAGTCATGTTTTATTCACCAGTGAAAAGGAAAAATGGACTCAATACACGTAGAAAGATGGAAAGCAACTTCACTGACTTTACTGAGATCACTCATTTAATGTGTTTTTATCAGCCCTGGTTGGTGTGGCTCAGTGGACTGAGTGACAGTCTGCGAAACAAAGAGTTGTTGGTTCAATTCCCAGTCAGGGCACAAGGCTGGGCTGCAGGCCAGGTCCCCTGTAGGGGGCACACAAGAGGTAACCACACATTGAAATTTCTCTCCCTCTCTTTCTCCCTCCCTTCCCCTCTGTAAAAATTTAAAAATAAAATCTTAAAAAAAAATAATGTGTTTGTATCAGGTAACCAAAGTAACAGCAGATTGATTATTACTTTAATGAGATATTCCCTAGTGCTTGTTTTGAGAAATGTCATAGCTCATTAAGATGATTTTAAAAAATCAGCTATCTTTATTCCCATGCACTGGTCAAGTTTTATCACATCTCATTAAGAAGCTGAAACTTTCAGATGTTCACTGGGCTGTATAATTTCATGGGCTACATAAAAGTGATAATTTTTAAATGTTAATATATGTCATCTTTGGACTTTCTGAAGTTTTTAAATGCTTAATCTTATTTTATAAAATGTCAGAATCTATATTTTCAGAGAAGTATAGCTTTTAGTCATAATAAATGGACCAGCAAATAGTCACATCCACCAATGTAGGCATAGCATGCTCAAAAGACCTGTTATGTAGCCTTTGTCATGGCAAAAACACTGGTACTAGGATTTACAAAATTTTATTTTAGAGTTAGTAGCTATTTTAACCCTTGACCTTGGCTAAGTCATTTCTTATTTCTACATCTCTGTTTTCTCATCTGTAACACGCAATTGTGACCCTAATCCTCAATACCTCAGAGTGTAGAAATAGTCAAAAGATACTAAATGAGACACAGGCACGGTATTAGCCTGCTACAGCTGCCATAACAAAATGCCACAGACTGGGGTGCTTACACAACAAAATTTATCTTCTCACAATTCTGAGACTAGAAGTCCAAGATCCAGCTGTTGTCAGGATTGATTTCTTCGGAGGACTCTCTTTTGGCCTTATACGTGATGTCTTCTCTCTGTATCTTCACGTGGTCCTCCTTTTGTGCATGTCTGTGTCCAAACTTTCTTAACTTTTAAATCCATAAGTCATACTGGATAAGGGCCCATCCCAGTTACCCAATTTTAACTTTATTACCTCTAGAAATTCCATCTCCAAATTCAGTCACATTCTGAAGTTAGTGGGGGTTATAGCACCTCAACATATGAACTCTGGGGGAAACAACTAGGTCCATAACACCTATGACAAATCACTACTGTTGACAAAAACTGATAGTTCCTTAAACCCTATAATATATACCTACAAGCTTATGGGACTTGTTTATGCTTAGAGTTAATGATGACTACCAGTAGAAGTCATAAAAGAACTGGAGAAGAAAAGGTTAAAAACTTGAGTGAAGAGTTCCCCATTCCTGCTCAACAACTTCACTCCACTGGTTTTCCCCTTTTTCTGTATCAGTCTCTTTCTCTCTACTAGACCATCCCTTTCACCATGCCAATATTTCCTGGTATGGCAGCTTCCAAACTTTTTACACTGTGATCCACATTAGGAAAAATGTTTTATGTTATAATATATATATGTGTATAAATATGTAACTATTTATAAATATTTCATGATATATTCCATAGAATAAAATTCTTACCATTACCTTATGTGATGTGTACTCTATGTTGTGTCTTAGTCTAGGTAATTTTTAAATGATTGCAATTCAAAATGATTTTAAGACCACTGATGGTTCACAAACTTCAGTTTATAAATGTTGCTCTAGTGTATCATTTTTTAAAAGCAAAACTTCCTTCACTCCATATATCCTCCACCAATCACCCCACTTCTATGCCATCCCTCTCAGCCAAATTTCTTTTCAAAAGAGATGTCCACAAATGCTCCCTGCACTTTTGCGGTAAGTAATTCAGGTCACTCCAACCTGGCTTCTGCCCTAACCACTCCACTAAATCTTCTCCTGCAATGGTCACAGCAACCCCCACGCTGCCAAATCCCATGAGCACATTTCAATCATCTTTCTCAATCTCACAATACCCTCCCATATAATTGGCCCTCCTGTCATTCTTGAAATACACTCATCTCTTTCTTGGCTTTAAAACAGCAGAGTCTCCTGATTTTCCTACAACTTCACCATGCAGGTCTGAGATGCCTTTTCCTGTCTTGATCTTATCTACATTAGCATATCTGAGGATCATCTGGGCCCAATCCTGGAACCCATCTTCTTCATAATCTATACTCTATCTTAGATGCTGTCAAAACCAAGTTAAACATCACTTATTATCTGTAGAGTCTCCAGTATTTATCTCCAGAATTCTTTAGGATCAAGGCTCATATGCTCAGGTGCCTAGCTGACAAATCCATTTATGTATCCTATATCAGACTCAAACATATTTCCAAACACATGATTTTACCCACAAAACCAGTCATCTTCCAGTGTTCCTGACTAAATACAAGAACACCTACCCAGGTGCTCTTGCCAGAAATCAGGAAGTCTTCATCTTTCCCTCTCTCCTTTGCATATGCAATTCAAAAGCATGACCTATTTCTTCTCTCTTCAAATTATATCTCAAACTTCTTTCTGGGGTTGTTATGATTCCTTCTTAACTAAGCACTATTTCACTTGCCCCACATATCACCACCCCCACCACACACTCACTGTTTTCCACAAAGCAACCAAAATAACCTTTTAAAATGTAATTAGATAACACCATTGTTTCCGTTCTCTCCCAAGCATACATTTACTAAGCACTCAACTTTTTCTTTAAAGAATGAACAAATAAGGCATGTACTGTGTAGCTCTGGGAGAGACAAAGGCAGATAAAAGAACTTTGGAACTGTTTTTTCGTACATGTAGCTAGTGGAAAGGAGTAAAAGAGGAGCTGTGAATTTTATGAAAGAGTCATTTCTGAAATGTTTCAATGTGGTTCAATGAAGCCAAAATCATAAATCTTTGCAAATTATTTAGAACATAAAAGCATCAGAATTGTCAAGTTTGTGCGTACAAGGGCCTCTTCAACTATTTAATAGCAATATTAGGATCAAAGTTGGAATGTATGTCCCTCTCCATGTTTCTGGAGCCAGAATGGTGAAATTTGGAAGATTTTTACTAACAGTTATATAATAGCATGGGTTACCACTTACTTACTAATACAGCTCAAAAAAAGTGTCATTTCAAGATTATTATCACCAGTAATTAAATAAAGATATTTGGGTTCATAAATATTAGGCAAAATGTTTTTTCAATCCACTTAGCCCTCATCCTCTACTGCCTGTCCCAGATGGTGGAGAATTTTGATAACAAACTACCAGAATATCCAAAATGATCCACACCTAATATGAAGGATGAAATTAAGTCTATTCTCCAAAATGTACAAAATAGGATGTATAATGGCATAGTGACTATGTGTTTCCCTGGGGGCCTTGGAGTAAATATTGTTTTAATTGAATTGCTAGGTAAAGATACAAGGGTATCAGATTATTATGTTGTACATGTAAAACTAACATAATGCCATATTCAATTCTATTTCTATAAAAAAAAATAAAGGGAGCAGATAAGAGTATCAGAGTTCTTTATTGTTGATGATCATACAGAATGAAGCTTTCATACACAACAAGGTAGTCATCACATTGCTTAGGGACACCTATAAGGAAAGCAAGGTAATAACAGATACCAAATTTAAGATGTCATTGACCTCTCTTGGGGTGGGAGGGAAGATATATTCAAGTTCACTTATTTGGAATCTACCAGACTTAGAATTTAACCCAGGTTTTCTGACTTAAGAACGAGGTTCTTTTCACTGTTTTGTACTGGATGGCCCTGATACCACTTAGTCAGTGTGGAAATTTGTCAGTGTGAAGAGGTAGGAAAACACTCAAGACTTGTATTTGAATTAATCCTTTAATATTCCATAAACGTAAGTTCCTCATTCTCTAAATTTATAGCTTCTAATTAATAAAATAAGGGTGCTAAAACTATATGCAGCATAATTATGGGGAAAGTGCTTAATATATGCTCAGAACATCAAAGGTCTCCATTCCCATTGGTTTTACTGAGAAAACAAGTAAGGGCTTTTGGTCTGGATTTGAAGTGAAAGAGAAAGGAATATATGATGAGTCCAGTTTGTTCCTAATTAAAGGTAGGATGTCAGGGCAGTCACTTATACCAATTTACATACTATTTGCATCATATACAACTACACAGAAAGTAGTAACAGATATCACCATATTCATCACTGGCCTTCACCCCCAGATAGTTCTTAATACCTTCTTCACTGGGTAGGATTTCCACAGAATCTAATAGTTACCCTTCTTCTCTCCCAACTTGGGAGAAATAGAAGGGGTTTAAGAGGTGGACAGTAGTGAGTTACATGACTACTCTATTTTAGTATGTGACATTTTATGGAGGAAACACTGGCATCAAAATGTGCAAACCAAAGGCAGCAAAGATGTAAATAGCTGAATAGTGTAGACCTTGAGGTTCATAAGAAAGGTTGCTGATTTCTTGGCCCCAGTGATAGTCACAGGCAACTGAGTGGCTCAGGTTTGAACTACAGGTTTAAATTCCCCCAAATGTCTCTTAAGGGTCTGGGACGATGAAGAGCCATCACATTGGCATAGGATATGTTTTCTTAATGGGAATTGTTACATATAAGAAAGACAATTACTTACATTGCTTTATTTGTAGCATCATTTCCACTAGTGCTCTGCTGAGTCAGGTGACTTGGGAAGTTCCTCCTGCTATCGGGATTCCATGTCATGATTTTTTTTCTCACTCTAAAATTATCTTAACTCTCACCCTGGGCTTTGCTGTAATCACTTTCCAAATGTCCCAAATCTGACTCCCTATGCATAATTATCTATTTTAAGTGTTGAATACCTTGGATACTTAGCAGAGGTATCAGAAATATCTGGAAACATAACATTCTCCTCACCATGTTGCCTATGTGAACCACCGTGGCACAGTCAAGAAAAGAAAGTCTTTTCCATTCTGACCTAGGGTGCAAGGGAGAATGTACCTTCAAAAGACACACTCAAATGTTATGACTCGAAGGTACAGGGAGCCCCAAAGTCTGACGAGTTGGAGATGCAATCCACAAGTTTCCATAAAAGAAGCATAAGCTAGAAGTATACACATTCTACCTGAAAAGTGAAAAGAGCACATGCTTACTAGAAAAACTACACAGGCACTGATTTGTAATTGTCCTCTGTCTTTAAATAAATACTTATATTTGTATGCCATATTTAATTTTCCCAGCCTCCACAGGTGTGGAGAGTGGGTGTATACAAAGGTAGCAGGATTCATTAAGGTTGAATAAGACAGGAATTTAACGATGAGACAAATATTAAAGATGGATAGGAAGCCCCTGCAGACCCAAAGACAAGGCAATTTGACTTTCTGGAGACATTTAAGCTGTGCCAGGCCTGAGGTAATAAGGTCCCGGGAGTAACAGTTTATTCACAGATGCAAAGACAAAAACGTATATGGCAACTGTAAACATAATTTGGAGGTTGATGTGAAGTCTTGTTAGTCACAATTTTCCTTATTTTATGTAATAACGAATGTCTTCTCCTATTAAAGGTAAGTGATGCAGTGAGAGGGAAATACAGACTAGAAGTACTGAAAGATGAATGAGTTCATCCAAAAAGAAATTTTTAAGTTTGCAAGCACTGTAGATGTGCAATTTTATAAAAAAGTATTTCAAAGTGCTCCAAATAAAGGATAATAATTGTCTAAATTACTGATAGCATCCTAATGTTGTTTTCATAAATTCCTCCTAAAACCAGAAGAGGAAACTTCATTAGGTTCCAAACGAAAATCTACTCAACAGCATCTGTATGCATATATATGAATACAGATAGAACAATATGAAATAACTAATCAACCTAATATTTTAAAAAGCAGAAACTTTGCCTCTTAACTTAGATAACAGAACTTTTTGAAATCAGAAAAAATATCAATACAAGAAGTTAAAAATTAGGTTTTCTGAGCTTAGAAAGCAAGGCTAAACATGTATTAGCTTCATTGTGTGTAGAAAATAGGGCACTCAGGAGCAACACATACATTCCTTTATCCTCCTCTGTCCTCCCTGCTCCTTCTCTCCGCAGTCTTCTTTTCCTCCTTTATGTTCTTCTTTTGCTTTTTTTATTATTTCCTTTTTTAAATGTACGAGTCTGAAGGATAGTCATTAGAAACTTTCTTTAAACAGTAGCATAAATATGTTTTTAGAACACGATTTTTGTTTTCATTGTAATAGGAATTTGTTCAAGGAAAACTGTTTTGTGATGCAAGCAGAAAAAAAAGAAAAACAGTGCAATACACAACAAGGTTTGTTTAGTTTTAGTGCATGCTTTCTATGTAAGACTTACCAGGATGTTAAATTAAAAATCCAAAGAAATTCACAAATGGAAAATATTTTAAAAGAAGAAGAAATAGAATACAACTGTTCTGGTAGAATAAAAATCAATTTGAGTAATTTTGCAACAGAAATTTTCATGTTGTAATGTATTGCATTGATTCCAGATTTTCTTTCAGATTGCTTATTAGCCAGACTTCATACTTGACTGTTACTGCTTGCTACAGAGGTGAGTAACACTAGTTAAATAAATACAGGAGTGGGCAAAAGTAGGTTTACAGTTGTGAGTATGGGAAACACCGAGTTTATTCTTGTGTTATTATTAATTAATTATTTTATCATTATTATCGTTATTATTTCATATCCTTACTTATGATTTATCTTTTAGGTAATGATGGCTGATAATTTAACCTAATTTTGCCCATACCTGTATATTCATTTTGGAAGTTTTGGTAAATAATTTTTCTATTCTAGTAATAGTTTCTGTTTTACTCATCATTTACTCTAGAATGATTATAGAAAAGAATCTACTGAAGAGGTTTTCAGGCTGCAAATATTAATCATTTAATATTTTGCTTGCGTTTATTTTATGGTATTTTATAATACTTTCTCTGAGGGAGAAATCATCGATTTTTCTATTTGCACCTATGACTCTCTTCTTATCAATTACACTTGACCCTTGGACAACTATGGGGTTAGGGGCGCTGACTCCTACACTGTCAAAAATCTGCATGTAACTTTATACTCCCTGTAAGTTTATCTACAGTCATCTCTCAGTACCACAGGGGATTGATTCCAGTACACACACCCCAGCAAATATCAAAATCTGCAGATGCTCAAGTCCCCTATTTGAAATGAAGTAGAACAATGAACACAATGAGTCCTCTGCATTTGCAGATTCACATCCGGGGTTAGAAAATGCTGTTTTTGATCCATGGTTAGTTGAATCCAGGGATACAAACCCCAGGGATATGGAGGGATCACTGCATATGTATTGAAAAAAATCTGTGTATAAATGGACCTGGGCAGTTCAAACTCAGGTTGCTCAAAGGTCAACTGTATACCTATCACAGAGAAGTTAATGTCAATGTGAGTGAATAAGGAAATCACAATTTTTGACTGACCCTTGTCTCTTTCATCGTGAAAAATAAACAGAAAAGTATACAGGAAAAGATTCCACCTGAACTGATAACTAAGAAGACCCAGAGCTAAAGCATATTACTTTTTATGGATGGACTTAAAGGTTTTATCCCAATCTTAGAATTAACTAAAAATAGACAGAAGCATTATTTCAAACTTCACATTTTAAAAGCCATCCTGCATGTTCACATAGCTGTTTTAACAATATATGTCTAGTTCCCTTTCCTCTCCCCTTTCTTCAACATTGCATGTATTTGCTCATTCAACAAATAATTTTTGAGAAATACTCTGTTCCACACACTGTTCTAGGTGCTTGAAATACGCCATCACTGATGTATTGATTCATAGCCATGGGTAAAGATCCCTCTCCTCATGAAATTCATAATGGGGAGAGGCAGACAATAAATGATACATAAAACAAATAAGCAAACTTCATAGTTTATCAGAAGGCGATTAGTACTATAAAATCAAGTAAATCAGTATAAGAAAATCAGTATAAGAAAAATGGAAGTAGGGGAGTTAATAGACTGCAGATTAAATAGCGCACTCACTTCTCGTTGAGAAGGCATTTCATTAGAGATCTGAGGAAGCGAGGATCCTCACCTTGTTGATGCCCATACAGAGTATTTCAAGCAGAACAAATAGCCAGGGCAGAAAGGCTGGGGGTGAGGGCGTCACAGGCATATTCAAGAAAGGGAAAAGCTGATGGCGCCACTGAGATGAGGAAGCAAGTGGGAAAGGGGCAGGAAGTAAGGAAAATAACTAGATCCTGTAGGGCTCTGTAGCCACTGGAAGGTCTATGGTAAGGCTGGATCAGAGCAGAGATGTGATTTGTTTAAAGGGTCACACTGCTGAGTTCCGGTCAGAAAAAGCAAGGATAGAAGTAGAGAGACCAGTTAGGAAGCTCTGCAGTTGTAAAACATGCTGAATAAGATTCTGCAAGACCTAAAGATCTTGAGAATAATACCACTGATCTCTTATATTTCATGGTAAAGTTCCTGGATAAACAGAAGAGAAACACAGGCAATCTGGCACAACTGTTTCACTATCAAAAGAAATTAGAAAAGCTAGGCCAGCAGGAAGGACTTTTTGAAAAGACTGCTGAAGTTTCGGGTAAAGAGACTTAACATCTGAAGGCAACATGGCGAATCTTCCCATTGCTGTAGGTCCCCAAGTCGGTAACTTAAGAATTTTAATTGCCACTTGACAGAAGACTGCATTCCTTTCTATCTAGTATGCTAATTCTCATTCTTGTACATGGAAATAAATATTTTGCACTTGTATGTATGTATTTATTTATTTATTTATTTATTTATTTATGCAGGCCAGGATCAGGGAGGTAGAAACAGTGGTTTGGATAAGTTGGTTTGTTGATATGTGTTAAATCCTTGGCTAGCAGCTTTCCTGATGCATGGTAGCAAGGATGACAAGTCTCTGCTTCTAGTCTTTGATCTCATAAATTGACCATTCACATTTCTCCCAGAGGAATCCAACTAAACTACAAACTTGACCATGTTACCCCATGATGTACAATTCCTCAATGACTTTCTGTAGCCTATAGGGGAAAAAATGAAGCTGTATATGTGCCCTCTGGGTATGCCCTTAACTTTGATGAATGTCACAGTTGTTTTCTCTGCAAATGGGGATAAGAATGACTATTTCAATAAGACTTGGGGGAAGATCAAATGAAAAAATACATACGAAAACTTTTTTCTACATTATATAAAATTTACTGATGAGTGCAGATAGGTGTATTTTTGAAATGCAGGTAAACTAAGTTCCAAAGTGTTATAAATACTTAGTAAAACACAAACAGAAATATACTTAGTTCACTAAAGACAAAGAGAAATTTGATTTTTTATCATCTGCCATCTTCCATACCAGTGTTTAAGCTGGTAAGTTTACACAGAGTCTCATTGATGGGTTAGGCATGATTATGTTCCCAACAAAACAGATTTAGAATAGATATTAGCAAGGAAATTAATAATGTCCAGAAAAGGATCATGTGACTAAAAGCATCTAAAACCACTTAACCAAGGCAAGTGTCACTTTCTAAATTTGTTCTCTCAGTGCATGAGTTCCCCACAATAGACTCACGTGCATCTATGTTTTTCAGAAATAATGAATTAGTAATATAAGTACACTCAAGACATGGATGAAGCCTTTATTAAACTTATCGCCACTCTTTTGAAGCAAAACCACAGCCATACAATTTTACTCTCATCTGATAGCTGTCAAAAGCATAAATGAAATTTATTTTATATGAGCACATATGAATCTATTTGCTAATTAAGAACTCATTTCCTTAAATTGTGTTATGACTCCCAAAGAGCAAAACATAAGAGGTCTATGTAGTCTCATTAAAAACTTGTACGCTTTTATAAAATGCCCTGACCTCTCCAAGGGGAAAAAATGTTTCTCAAACAATAAATTTTCATTTAATATAATAAAATATTCTGCCATTATGCTAACTATGCAGTATTAATTTTAACTACCCATTTGACAAAGTGTTAGATCTTTAAAATGCAAGTATTTATTTCCAGCGTTTTCAGAAATCTAGGCATAAAGTTGATCAAAATTCATAGCAATGGAACGATCCCAGAATATTTTTACCCAGAATGAGTAGTGCTCTCAAAATGGAATCTTACTGCATTTTAAAAATGCACATAAACAAAAAATTAATTAACCAATTAATTAGTTAATTAATTAAGCACACATGAACAGCTTTCTGCCCAGTCGCCTCACGCTGGCATCATGAACGCGAGTCATGTGTGACCTATCAAGCCAGCCAAAGTCACCAAGGTGCTGGGCAGGGACGGCTCCTGGGGGCACACGGAATTCATGGTAGATGTGAGCACTCCACCATCTGAAAGGTGAAAGGCCCCACACAGGAGGGCAAGATGCCCAGCCTATTGGAATCAGAGCAGAAGGCTCAGAGGCTGCAATGAATTTGTGTCTGACTCTTGGATGTCTGGGTGGACCACATGGCCCTCAGAGATGATATTCAACTACTGATAACACATTTATACTGTATATAAAAATAAAATACAATGTATGTAAATATGCAATGTACATATAATAAAATACAACTTATAATTTCTAAAGGCATTAATTTTGATCTTAAAGAAGATTATACTTACATATTTTTTGCTATTTAAAATGTAACTTTTGATTTCAAAAAAACCCCAGTAATAACAGTTCACAATATCCCATATATTCAAAATTACATAGTTGAAAATATTGATCCATTTCTTTTGATTGTTTTGGGGGGAGTTCTGGCAAGTGTTCTACTTTTATTTCATAATTTTCCTCAAGCTCTACTCTCTATTTTACAACAGAAATTTGCTAGTTGAGTCTTGAAATTTCAAAAATACATGTTTTAAACAAGGTACAAGTTTTTTCCTTCTCATAAATGAAACCTTTTCACTGTCAATAGTTATTAAAGTAGTAAATATCCATGAAATTTGAAAATGTGCTCCACCTTAAAAAGTTTGCCATGCTATGGTTTTTAAAAAGTAGAGATATTTAAAGGAACAAGGCCAGCAGTATTTGTAATTTATACTTATGCTTTTGAGCAGGCTTATTTTTCAGATGGCCCCAGTGTGAGAAAAGGAGGGGAGCAAGGGAGGAATGACTAACATCCATCGGGTCCTTTACATATGATGTGCATTGTTCTCGCACACAACACCTTTTATAATATTTATTCCTTACAACAGTCCTAGAGTTAGGCAGTACCAGTACCATTTTCCCAGATAATGAATCTAAGACTCAGAAAAAGTTCCACAACACTGACAAGTCGCACAGAATCAATAGCAACAAGGTTAACTTCAAAGAGCCATGAGATGTCCATTCAGTCACACTGCTTCAGAGGATGAAGAATTGAAGGCACCAGTAGGACACAAAGTTCACAGAATCAGAATGACCAAGTTGGGAGGCAAGATTCTAAAGAGTTGATTTATAGCCATGAGAGATTTTCTAGAGTCATATAGAAAATCATCTCTAACTAGATCCATCCAACATCAGATCTGGTTAAAGTGGATAAACAGTAAACATTTATACTCTGGATAAGTTTCAAAGTCCACCTGTTTGATAGTGAGCAGACACAGGCTTACAGACGCTGTCTGTGTCTTTCTTGTTTAGCCTAGCCAAAGGAAACCATGCCCATCATCACACTGAAAATCCTTACAAGTACCAAGCTCACCAAGAGCAATGAGCTCCAATGCACAGCTGGCCTTTTCAGAAAAGGAGGCCAGAAGTTGTTGGCACCTAAAAGACAGTTGAAGTAGAGGTCACATGCCATCATAAATGAAGATGCACAAACCATTCAGTCCAGTTCAGATCATATATGATGAAAGAAACTGGGCTGCGATGGCATTATCACTGTAGTATTAAAGAGATAAAAGATCTAATTTGGTGCATAAAAGGTCTGTCCAGAAAGACCCCAGTGATTATTAATATAATGAGAATGGTTTCCGTGACATCAGTGCAACTTGGCATCCAGGGAGATCAGTACACACACCCATTGTTTATGCGCATGCGTAAGCAATGACTACTTCACTGTACTAGTTCTTGGGGGCAGTGGACATCATTGAGTGAGCATGTGTACTGTGTGGCTGTCACATTCAAAATGATTGAATGAGAAGAACAACAGATCTGAATCAAATTTTTCATTAAGCTTGAACATTCCTTCGCAGAAACTACTCAGATGATTCAGAAGGCTGCAACTATGGGCAACTGGTGACTGGAAGCTTCATCATGACAACACATCTGCTCACGTCTCATGCATCACGTCTCATGAAGAATTTTTTGACAAAATATCAAAAAATCACCCAGGTGACTCAGCCCACCTATGGCCCAGATTTGGCACCCTACAACTTCTGCCTTTTCCCAAAACTAAAGTCACCTTTGAAAGGAAAAAGATTTTAGACCATCAATGAGCTTCAGGAAAATATGACAGGGCAGCTGATGGAGACTGGGAGAACTGTGTGAGGTCTCAAGGTGCCTACTTTGAAGGAGACTGAGGCATCATTGTCCTATGTACAATATTCTTTGTATCTTGTATCTTCAATAAATGTCTCCATTTTTCACATAAGATGGCTGAATAGCCTCTGGACAGAACTCATAGATTATATTAGAAACTGCTGAGCTCTCTGAGGACACAAAGACAATTCTACCTCAGGTTATGCCCTCAAAGAATCCAAGGTTAGGGGAGGTTATATTCAAATAAATCATACAATATAATATAGCAATGACATTTAATAAAAATCATAAAACTCTGCTTATTTAATGTCTATTATGGTCCAAGTACTATGCTATATATGACTCAGGTATAATCTTTAATTTTTTTTTTATTTTTCAATTACCATTGACATACAATATTATATTAGTTTCGGGTATATACCATAGTGATTAGACATCTATATACCTTATGAACTGATCACCCTGAAAGTCTAGTATCCAGCTGACACCATATAGTTAATACAATATTACTGACTATATTCCCTAAGCTGTACTTTACATACCTGTGACTCTTTTGTAACTGTCAATTTGTACTTAACACTTTCACTTTTTTCACCTTCCTCCTTAAACCCCCTCCCATCTGGCAACCATCAATTTGTTCTCTATAGACTCATATATATAATCTTAATCCTACCAAATGCTGTAACATTTATATTATCACTTCTATTCCATAGATGAGGAAGCTGAGGCTTGGAGATATTGGATATCATTCTGAAGACCAAGATGGCATAATGATATGTAGTAAAGAGAATTTAGAGACCTCCAAACACACAGCTGTAGGTTTCTATTTCACTCTCTTACAGATGGAGATAAAGGATTCAGGCAGTTCTCAGGACTATTCTGATGTATTAGCAATAACTATTCTTGGAGGAGAAGACATGAGCTGAGTGCTTAAACATGGACAATGTTTGTACATAGAAGGCTGGAAGAGCAGAACATTCCATGATGACCCTGTACTGACATGGGGAAAGAAAAGCACAGCACAGAGCCAGATGCTGAACAGAAAGGGGCTTGGCTGAGCTGGAGCCCAAGATGCAGACAGACTATCGGCTGGCACAGTGTCGGGGGGCAGAAGAAGACCACATCACAGGAGACCCCGAGTGCCAGGATAAGGAGGCTGCCTGCAAACCACAGGCACTGTGGGGCCCAGCAGGTCTCAGCAGATGAGCAAGCTGGCCAGGTACAGTGCCGGAAGATGAATCTGATAACTATGCAAAATGAGAGAATTTAAAGGTCTCTTATGGATTCATAATATGAGCAACCATATCTAGTCAATTCACAGAAATTTTATCTCATTTATTAAAGAATTTAAATATGTGACTTCAAGGAAGAGTAACTCTTAATAAATTATTTATTATATGTTTGTTTCAAACCATCCCTATGAGACAACATTTATACTAGGTACCATTTTAAATGTACCCAGAATTACCTTCAGCTAACTCACAGCATTGTACTACTTCATAATGTTCCAAAATAATGATGTAGAAAATTCAGACTTAGAAAATTACGCTCTATATACACGGGCTCACCCACACAGCAATCACATTCTGTCTCCCTCCTCCCTTTCTCTCCTTCCTCTCCCTGTATCTTTTTGTTCTCCTTCCTTCTTCCTCTGGCCCCTCTCATTCTTTCTGTATACACGTTAAGTTCAGCATTATCACTAAATAATCAAAAACATTACCAGAAAATGCCCTCTCATTTTCTAAATATGCATTTGTCATGGATATATGAAATAAAATAATGACCAATTGGCAGAAACATGTGAATATCTTATCCTGATCAGAATGCAGCATTTTGCAACATTACATGATATTGTGATGCTATTAATTTTTCATTAAGCATATGCTTCAATGAGTAATAATATTCTGGCTTACTATAGCGTGACATAAGGTGAAGTGTGGAGGAAGCGGAGATCCATAAGCCATTTAGTTATCTCATTTCAAACAATGATATTGCCAACACTTTCCTAAAATTTAGCTAAATGATAACAGTGGGGGTACATGGCGGACTTCAGATATACATAATGGAAAATTTTCATGACTTATGTAAATATCATCATGTGCCCCCAATGCTTCAAACAACAGACAGGATGCCCTGACAAATATTCTGTTCCTACTGGTCACGAGATGCATTATCTCTTTGTCATAAATAAGCTAAACACTGTGTGATGTTTCAAAACTTTTCCATCATGTTAATACTCAGACAGCTGCCCTCTTTTTATCCTAGAAATCTGAAAGCAAAATATTCTACAGTCAAGTCAGTCATTATGCATTAGAAAGAAAGAAAAGTTCTGAAAGGTGGATATAAAGGACCACATGCAGATCAGGCAAGAGTTTTCCAGTTCAGAGTGCCATGTGAAAACAATTAAAGTCCCTCCAACTGCATTTTCATGGGGACCATCAATACAATAAAACCTACATCAGCGCCTGGGTCTAGATAAGGCGTCAGGGAATGATCAAAAGTTACAAGGACTCATTTAAGACTGAAGCAGCAAAAAGCCACAGGGAAATCTATGCAAGGAGGTGGGCTGTCTCCCTCCTCCATCCTCAATTACTTCCCACCTCCAGACAATCCCAGTAAGTAACTGAAAGAACATGCTAACATTCCATGTCATCCTTAACCTGAAAGACAGAAGCCAGTACTCAGGGGCAGCTAATACACAAGTTCTAGCAGAAGAGAGCTATCTCCATTGATAGGGAGACACAAGAAGCAGAACACAAAATGTCAATCTCCCCCACAGACTTCCCCCAAATTAGATAGCTACAACAGCACAAGAGCTAAATGCAGGGACCTCCTGAATTGGTGTCACATACAGTAGACATTCCTTCCAGAGTCAGCAGTCCACAACATGTATGAAACCAAGTAAGCAAACTGAAGAAGGTCAGTGAACCTATGAGAAGATATTATAGGAAATAGGGACTGTTAAGAGAACAGAAGAAATGCCTCTCTCTGAAGTAGGTTTTCTTTTTCTTTTTCTTTTTTTTTGGTATACTTTATTTATTATGCTGTTACAGTTGCCCCATGTTTTCTCCCCCTTTATTCCCTCAGCCCTGCCCCCCATCCCATCATCCCCCCAACTAGTTCATGTCTATGAATTGTACATATCAGCTCTTTGACTTCTCAATTTCCTATACTATTTTTAACCTCCCCATCTACTTGTTTTGTCAACATTTTTCAGCCACCAGTTTCCCCAGCCCCACCCATGCCCACCTCCCACCCTCAATAAGAAATGTAAGAATATAGCAGGAAAGTGATGCTGTAGTTACCTTCCTTTATCTCATATGCTTGCATCATATAATAATGTAATATAAAATTCACTATATAATCATATTGTTTCTATGAAATGTGAAAGGTGAACAAGTAGAAGAAATGGTTGTGTCAGATGAAAAGCACAATGGGAGAAATTACATACCAAGTTAAATACTAGGAAAATCAAATGCGTGAGAAAACTGAAGGACTTCATCTTGAGCTCAGTGCAGAATAGTTAATCCATAAAAATGTTGAGAGAATGGGACATATGGAAGACATATGCAAGATACCAAATTCAGGCAAAAAATATATCTGAGAAAGAGAAAAATAAAGTACAGTTATCAGAGACATAATAGAAAATACTTTTCCTCAGGTAAAGAAAGATTTGAGATTCCAGGGCAAGACTCAAATGCTACCACAAAAACAAATTTATGAAGAAGAAAAAAGACCATTCAAATTAGGGCCTTACCTTTCATTTTGAAGATTTAAAAATCCAACAGATATGCACAAAATAAAAGAGGGCAACTTCAAAAAAACTAAACTAAACTGCACTGGCTTTAAATTTGACTTTTATACCAACCAGCTACTAGAAAAAAAAACAACTGAAAATACTCCACTCTTTTGAAAACAAAAAAAAATTATGATCCAAGAATTAAACACCCAGTAGGCTCTTGATTAATTGCCAATGTATAAGAGCAACAGAAAGTTATTCTCTTATATGCAAATTCTCTCAAATTATTAAACATACTTTCTGCAGGGTAAAAAATTAAAGGCATATTTCATCTAACAGAATAAATTAAAAACTCAAGAACTAAAAAGTCAGGTTTGAAAAGAAGATAAATTGGCAAAATTGATAAACCATATAATTATGCTTAATACAATATCAAAACTATATCTTCAAATAACTATTTTATATATTATAATAATAGCAATTCAAAATCATAAATAGAAAAATGCAATATTATTGACACAGAGAGATGAAGATACCCAAGAGGAATAAAAAGCCTATTAAATTACTGTTTTACATAGTAAACATAAAAAAAATCTCAGAATTCTAGACAATTTATGGTTACTTTTCTTTGTTTAATTGTAAAAAAAAAATTACCCCCCATAGATTACTAATAAGAAGGGAACTGATAGGGCTCTAAAAAGTTCAATTTAGCATGGTAATGTAGAATGAAAATCTTAGAAATGGTAATACCCTTTGAACCTGAAATGACATTCCTTAAAGTGTTCAATGAAACAGTTTAAATTAGCAAAACTGAGGAAACAATAGGAAATTGGCTAAATGAAGAAACAGTGTTTTACAAGGATAAGTACAGCCCTGGGAAAACCTTCACACTATATTAAAATGGGAGGGGCAATAGGCCGCTGCATTAACGTACAAAAACATTCCAGTCCACAGGCTTCATCATAGGGCACTACAATTTCTATTTGTTGAACAAGAACCATGCACTATTTTTACAAAGAGAAACATTAATATTACAAATGAAATCATTTAGAAAAGCTGTGGAGTAGATCGAGAACATTGTAAGTACACTTCTCTTTCAATGGAAGTGGCTTGATCTTGTGGATTTGATGCTAAATTTGGAACTGGAAAATGAGGATTTGAATCACAGTATGAACTACTTTTATCTAAGCTGTGCTTGCATGGACAAGTAATATCCCTCCTCCAGGCCTCAGTTTCCTCAACTGTAAAATATCAATAACACACTGCACCTTCCCTGTGTTCTTTTGTTGCAATGTTAAATACAGGGGAGGGCAAACGTAGGTTTACAGTTGTTTATACGGAAAAAGACATGCAGATTATGGTTATTACAATAGCTTTATTAACTCAAAAGAATGTCAAAATGCAACTGTAACCCTAGTTTTGCCCACCCTTGTACATCAAGTGACCAAATTATATGAAAGGTCTTATTTAACTTTCTTTTAGAAAATGTACAAAATAAGAGATATTAAGCACAAAATATGGGTGCTTGTATCATTCATTTCCAGTCTAGCTTACCTCTTCAAAGTGAAGACAAAAGTATTGTTATTCTAACAGTAACATGACATTTCCTAAAGTGTATACTAGGGTCTCAGAATATGAATACCTATTATAATATAAGCGATTTATGATAAAAAAATCATTTGGGAAAATACAGATTAATGACAGGTTTCTTTACTGCAAAGTTCACAGAGACTTTAATATATCAGTGGGTTTCTGTCCCTCCACAGGGGTTAAACTTTTGATCATAGATCTCTAATATTACTTGACCCTTTTGCAGGGCTCATATTTGCAGAAACACTAGAGTATAGGAGCTGCTATCATAAAAAGAATGCCTGTAGTAAATCACAGCACAGCTGTGACAATGGAGTGAGAATCCCCAAAGTAAATGAGAAGGCAGACTAGGCTGAAGTGACAAGAGAGCTTGGAAGGAGATGATAAAGAGAACCATTCAATCACATTCACAGCTTTAGAAAATAGACATAAATTAATTGTCATTTAAATACACATCAAATAAATTGTAATAATGGAAAGAACCATTTTTGGTAGAAATAATTTATTTTTGTGAGCTTAACAGAGTGCATTGTTTACCTGAAACTATACCTATTTATATCTATGTTTCTCATGTGCCAGAGAGAGAGAGAGACAGAGAGAGAGACCCCCAGCCAATGTTCTTTAACTTTTCCCAGTGGTGAAAAATGGGGAAGAAGCAAAGAAGCAAGAGGGCAGATCCATTCTCAAGAATAGTACATACTTGTTCCCATTTATAGCTACCAGACCTGAGTGACACTGAGCAACTTCCACTCTGTTGTACAGCCAAATGTCTTTAAGTGAAAGTGTGTTTCTAAATTGTAAACCAACATGCTTTCCACATGAAATCCTTGAGTGCTGATAAATGAAATATATGATCAAAAAACAAAATAATTTTATTTTACAAAATGTTTTGCAACTGTTAGATTGTTCATAGTTTCAGTTTTTGATCAACTTATAATAATGAATGAAATAACAGTTCTACTTGCATTAACTGTATAAAATAGTCTAACTTAAAATAAGGCTTTTTTTTCATTACTTGGAAATAATAATAGCTATCTTTCAATAAGAGAATTCCAGGCAAGATAAGTCCATAATTAAACATGACATATTATCTCAGTATAATTTCAGAGCTGTTCTATTATGATGATCAGAAACTATAATATATTATTTTTTAATAAATAATCATGAAAAGTATTGGTACTTGGAAATTTACATAGTTCACTCTGGATATTTAAAATTTACACTTTAAAAATATTAAAGGCTGATAGACATTATTTTAAGATGAAATTAACAGCAAAAATGCAGGTTAAATAAATTTTTTCAGAGATAATTAATTTCAATATCATTAAATACCATCAGATAGTACAGCAGTGCCCCCCGTGTCCACAGGAGATATATTCCAAGACCCCCAACGGATGGCTGAAACTGAGCATAGTACTGAACCCTAAATATATTCTGTTTTTTCCTATACCTACATATCTATGATAAAGCTTAACTTTATTAGGCACAGTAAGAGATTAACAATAACTAATAATAAAATGGAAAATTATTCAATATAAGTGAAAGAAGGATTACTAGACCACAGTACTGCTACACCGTGACAGTGGATCTGATAGCCCAGTGGCTACTAAGTGACCACAGAGCGAGTGGTGTACATAGTGTGGATACACTGGGCGAGGGGCTAATTCACACCCCAGGCAGGACAGGCAAGACCTCGCAGGATGGTGCAAGATTTAACCATGCTACTCAGAACAGTACACAATTTAAAACTTAAAGAGTTGTTTATTTCTGGATTTTTTTCATTTAAAATTTCCAGACTGCAGTTGACCGAGGGTAACCGAAACCACAGAAAGCAAAATCACGGATAAAGGGGGACTACTGTCGTCTAGACGAGCTAAAGCATGTTTTGGTTAGGTTTTTTATTTAGGTCTTGTTTTTATTCCTGACATAACTTATAAACAGAGTTTCATATGAAAAACTTCATAACTTTTCCCATTTCCATTTTCTGAGTTAAGGAAGTCTGATTGATCATAATATCTATAATAAGCTCAAGTATTTTGGGGACCCACATAGTGTCTGCACTTCAGATTACATCCACATTGATATTCTACCATTGAATCCTGTGTTAGCAAAGCACTGTGGTTTTGTATCCTACTAAACACCAGGTTCAGTTCTTAGCACCTTCTGAGTGTGTATTTTAAACTGGAGTGTTTACTAGGTGCCATGTTCTGAGCTAAGCAATTTAAACTTATTGTCATTTGATTTTTCACAAATTCCATGATTTTGAGATTATGAAAACCATTTTCTAAACCAAAAGGGTCATAGAGCAAATTATCATTAATGGGTCCATTTTGTAAAGCAAAAGATCATTTATGAAAACTATATATTAACCCCAATTTAAAAGAACTTATGCACCCCTATGTTCATAGCAGTGCTATTTACAATAGCCAGGAGCTGGAAACAGCCTACAACCCCATCAGGAGATTAGTGGATTAAAAAACTGGTACATTTACACAATGGAATTCTATGCCACAGAAAGAAAGAAGGAATTTCTACCTTTTGTGATAGCAACGATGGAACTGGAGACTATCATGCTAGGTGAAATAAGCCAGTCGGTGAAAGACAAACACCGTATGCTCTCACTTAGAGGAATCTAATGAATAAAGTAAACTAATCAACAAAATAGAACTAGAGGCATAGAATCACAGAATAGACTGACAGCAGTAAGGTGGGGTGGAGGGGGATTGTTTGAAGGAAGGTAAAGGAATTAGTCAAGGGACATATATGAAGGACCCACGAACATGGACGACAGGGTGGGGACTGACTACGGAAGTGGGGGGCGTGCTGGGTGGAGGCAGGCAAAGGAGGAAATAATTGAAACAATAGTAAAACATAAAAATTAAAACAAATAAATAAAATTTTAAAATAATAAGTAAATAAATAAATAAAACTATATATTGAAAATAGTTGCTGGTAGTAAAATGCTGTTTTTAAAGTTTCTATCAAACAGCTTTCTCTCACACCCAGTCATTCCCAGTTCTATGAATCTATTTCTAGGCCTATGCCATGCCGTACCAGGTGTGCTCTGCTTTTCTTTAAATCAGTATTCTCCAAGTGGGGCTACACAATGCAGCTTCTCAGATTTTTGACTCAAGCTATCTTTTCTTCAATGTTCTAGCTCTAACTGCAATGAAAACTCGACTCATTTCAACCAACTTACTGTTTGAAAAGCAAGAGTTCAATAGCTAAATTTGAATTTTACTAGTAGTAAAGAAAATACTACATTTATTTTTCTTTAAATTTTTAGCAATGTAAATGAATGGATCAAGTATTCCACTGTGGTACATTTATACAATGGAATACTATGCAGCAGAAAGAAAGAAGAAACTCCTACCCTTCGTGACAGCATGGATAGAACTGGAGAGTATTATGCTAAATGAAATAAGCCAGGCAGTGAAAGACAAATACCATATGATCTCACTTATAAGTGGAACCTAATGAATAAAACAAACAAGCAAAATAGAATTGGACACATGGAAATAAGGAACAAACTGACAATGATCAGAGGGGAGAGGGAAGAGGGATAATGGAGGAAAGAAGGGGAAGGGTCTAGTCAAGGAACATGTATAAAGGACCCATGGTAATGGACAACAGGGTGGGGACTGACTGAGGGAGCAGGGGCAGGGGGTTGGGCAGGGGGTTGGGCAGGGCAGGGGGTTGGGCAGGGTAGGGGAGAGCAACAGGGGGAAATGGGGACAACTATAAATGAATGACAATCAAAAAATTAAAAAAATAAAGAAATGAACTTTTAGCAATGAGATTTTTCTTTAAAAAATTATTATGACAAATATAATTTAGCTAATTTCTACTCAAATATTAAAGATAATATAAAGGGCATTTTAGCATACATGACAATTACACTCTTTTTAACGGTTACTCATGCGGCTGTTATAAATTTTCTGGGAATTTCATCTGAAAACTTCCAGCATCACAGTACAGTAAAAATATATATATATGGTGCTTAGCATATGTCATAAATAGATATATGTTCATAATACTTAGTGCTGTTAATAAATTGCTCTTACTGAATTCTCCCTATTGAATCAAAATCTTATGGCTAATTGGCAAAAGCAGTGAAAATAAGATTAAAGCAATAAAAACAATGTGAATATGTTGCAGTTTCAACTTTAAAAAAGTAATAGTTTCTACAAGAGGATAAGTAATCTAAAGAATCGATGCACCCAGTTTTCTCATATAAAACAATACAGATGACTTCATAAATGAGCCATAAAAATATTCCCTTGGAGAAAAGTCTTAACTATATTTTAGATTCATCTTCAAGTTCTCCACACTTAATAGGAGAGTAAACAGCCTCAGGATATATCTTCCTTCTTCATCACCGCTCAATAGCATATGCAAGACTAACAGGAATAAATTTGTAGAATATTCAAGTCAGCAAGTATCTTGAAAATAACCCAAACCTACTCCACTGTTTACAGATGAGAAGACTGAGATCTAAGGAGTGAAGACAGGGACAACGACTTTTTGCAATACAAACCCCATCACAAATACCTTCTCGAGAAACCACGCCCCAAGCATTTTCCACTGTATATCTCTGATCTTCACTCTCTTTCTCCAGCATCATTCCCCTAGGTGTCCATGCATGGTGTACAATTTCCCTTCTGTTAAAAATGTGCTCTTGACTAATGGGCCTCCTTCCAACTTAAATCCATTTCTCTGCTCTTCTTCATAGCCAACCTTCTAAAGAGGCTTTTCTACATATTTTTCTCCATTTTCTCACCTTCTATTCATTCCTTTACCTATTACAGCCTAGTTCATGTTGACACCTCTTGAGAAGAGCATCTTTTCAAGGTTATCAATAACCTGTAGGTCACCAAAAGACAAAATTCTGTTCTCTTTCTACTTAACCCCTCAGTAGCATAGGCACTGCTAATGCATCCTTTTTTAATTTTTTTTTCATTTACTGATTTTTAGAGAAAGAGGAAGGGAGAAAGAGAAAAACTGATTTATTGTTCCACATATTTATGCATTCATTGGTTGATTCCCGTATGCATCCTGACCAGGGATTGAACCCACAATGGTGGCATATCAGGACGACACTTTATCCAACCGAGCTGCCCAGCCAGGGCTGATTATCCTTTTTTATTGAACAGTTCAACTCTAGATTTGACCTCCATCTCTCCTTGGTTCCATCCCTATCTCAATGTCACTCTCAAACTTCTTCCTTTTTTGTTCAACTTCTAATGATTATCTTAAAGCACGATACTGGGGCTTCCCCCACCACCACCACCATCTATACTCTTCCTAAGTGAACTCACTGTAGATATCCATATGCTGATAACTCTCACCATTTATATACTGATAATTCTTATGCTTATAGCTCCAACTCTAGACTAGCTTATTGAACTGTATTTTTAGGACCTCCACTTGGTTTTCTAATAGGCATCTCCAGTGGAACTCTTAATTTGCATCATCCAGAATTGTTCCCCTCTCAGTCTTCCCTATTTTGTGAATAGCAATATCACCTATTTCTATAGCCAGAAACATAAAGATCATCCTTGATTTGTCCTTTTTCTATCACTCTGCCATCCAGTGTCTTCAGAAGGCCTACTTGATTCATTCTACCACTACACTACAATATGTATTAAATGTAACTTCAGAACTGTGTCTGCTCCCCACACCATAGTCTGGGCCACCACAATGACTCACCTGCATTACTTCAACAGTCTCTTGACTTGTTTCTCCTCCTCGACATGAATCTCCTATTCATCTATTCTTTCTGTAGCAGCAACAGTATTTCTTTTTTATTAAATACATCCTGGTTTTGGAAAGATATTAGTGGTTTGCCATTGCACTTAAATAGATCCACATTCCTTATGGTGGTCTGTAAATCCACACATTCTCTGGCCCTTTCTCAGTCCTCTAATATCCAACCCCATCTTCATTACGCCTCCACTCACTCCTGTGTTCCAGCCACATTGGTGTCTTTCACTTCATCAATCACATCACATATTTTGCTGGCTCAAGGTCCTGTCACCTGCCCTTCCTTCCTGTGGAAGAGTTCTTTTCGTCCATTCTGTGCAAGGCTTCCTTTCGCCTTCCTTTAAATCTCAGGTTAACAGTGACATCATAAAGAAAGCCTTCGCTGATCACTACTTAAAGCATGTTCTCCACTGTTGTTTTTTTATATCTCAGCATATGATCTGGGGTCTTCATTCCATTTTTAACTGCTTGCAGTTGTTTTATTAATTTCTCAGCTTACCAGTGTGCTCCCCCGGGTACCTTCTCCCTAGCCAGAATGAAATTTTCATGAAAACAAGTACTTTTGTCTACTTAGTATTATATCCTGCATTTGCACACACTTATTTGAGGGGAGACAATGTTCTACTCTGGACTCTGTACCTAAAAGACTAACTCAGGCTGCATTATAACATTCTGTGACTCATGGTATAGAAAATTTTGTCTAGATACCCTGACTTCATGTATGACATACTATTTCCCCACTGTGTTTATTTAAAAGGGACATGCAGAGTTTCCAGAATCCAGAAAAACAGATGGGTATTAACAATAATAATAGTAACAACCACAAAAACCACCACCAACACCACTAAGAGCCTCCTATTTCCCTAGCCAGAAAAGAAAATATCAAAAGTTGGGTGTACTTGGTGAAGGAAACTTGATTTGCTCTCTCTTTTTTTTTTCCATTACAGAGGAAGGGGTGGCAGTGAGTAGCACTAACATAGCTTTTAGAGCCCTAATGCCCTGAGGTCATGTCTTGGTTCTACCATTTAACTGACTGCATGATATAGGTGCCAGGCTAACCCACACTACCTCTCTGAACCATCTCCTCAAGGAAACAGGAATGGCCATACTTAGTTCAGAGCATTTTAGTGAATTAAATAACAAACTGCTACCCTATCACCCTTGGATTGAAATATATGTTTTCCTAGTTTATTCGGCATGCCATTTTAATCCAAATGTTATCTTAGATTATTTACTATGAGACTATTCTTCAGTAACAACCAAAAACCTGAATATTATACATACCTCTGTTTAGTACTATTACAACAATCAAAGAATGCTGGTATGACACACTGTATGGGTATGCGGAGGTCTAATATCCGAACACACCAAAAATATTTTGGTGACTTTCTTTTAATAAAATAAATACTTTTCACTGAATTCCTCAATACATCCATGAGGTGCAGCTTAATTTTTTTGGATACCAAAGCTCTGAGATGAATTTAACAAGTGATTTTGGAGAGCTCATTAGTAGTTTCTGTAATCTTCTAGTCATATTTGCTGTTCTCTCACTTGTAACTCATATAAAATATTTCCAGTGTCTCTTATATTGATCAAAAATTTTCTTATCCAATTATAAAATACACTTAATCAAATTTTAGCTATGTCACATATGCAGCACAAGTCATTTGCCACACATATTATCTAGAAGCTCAATACATTTTGCAATGTCAGTTCTTTCACCAGCTGGTATCACATACCTACTCTGGACTGTATCAGTGCAGTGTTCATTGCTTGTAAAAGTTACATGATGAGATATTGTATTAACAATACAACTTAAGAGTTTTCCTTTACATCAGATAATTTATCATTAAAATATAATATATACCAAGGTATTCATACAGGCTAAAAAAATTTCAATAGTTACTTATGCATTTTTTCTTTTGTCACACAATAACCAACTATTTAATAATAGGAATTTCTCATTCATAGTTGTGAAATATATAAGACATTGTGCCAATGACTTTGTATGTTTTTTTCCTTCTTTGACAATAAAAGACTTATTAAGTACAATAGTCTTTGTTTCCAAATATTTTAATTTTTAAAGTGTTAAGCTGTTATTTACACAAAAAATCATTAAAAATACATAGAAATGTCATTTTCATTGCACTTTGCATATTTGATTAAAAACTTTTATGACTTGTCTTGACTAGGTTAAGTAAGTTTTCCATCCTTATTTTTTCAAATGGGTTTTCAATTCGTTATAGTCTCTCCCTTCTCCGTCTGGCACCCCATAATGAGAATGTTGGTTTGCTTGACATTTTCCCAGGGAGTCCTTTTACTACCTTCATTTTTTTGGATTCATTTTCCTTTTTGCTGTTCAGACTGTGTGTTTTCTGCTTCCTTCTCTTCCAAATCACTAATTTGATCCTCTACTGTTGATTCCCTATGACGTATTCTTCATTTCAGTTACTGTATTCTTCATTTCTGACTGGTCTTCTTTTATATGTTCTATCACCATTTTTATGTTTCTTATCTCTTTGTTGAAGCTCTCACTGAGATCACTGAGCATCCCTATAACCAGTGTTTTGAACTCTGCATCTTGTAGATTGCTTGATTCCATTTTATTTAGTTCTTTTCCTGGAGTTTTGTTCTGTTCTTTAATTTGAAACCTATCTCTTTGTCTCATTTTGGCCGCCTCTCTCTAGAGCTGGTAAGTCTACTGGTCTTGGTGGAGTGACCTTGTGTAGTAGGCTTCCTGTTGGGCCTAGTGACACAGCCTGTCTGGTCACTCAAACAGGAGGGTGTGCCACGCCCTCCTTTTGTAGTTGAGCCTTGATTGCTACTGGTATGTCAATAAGAGGGACTTACCCCCAGGTTGACTGGCTGCAAAGACTGGTCACAACCACCGTGGGTAATCTTCTGTGTAGGGGGCCAACCCCATGAAACAGCACTGGCTTCAGCAGGACTTTGATGCCCACTGAGTCTGCCCCTTGTGTGAGAGGTTCATGGCGTGGTTGGGTGGTGCTTTGTCATGGTCTGAAACTGTCTACCTGGTTCACTGGCTCTGGGAACTTCCGGGAAGTGCAAAGCAAGATCAGCCACCACCTGCGTCCTGCCCAGGGCCACCTGGCCTGAGCTACCAAGTGATCTGGAGATTGCTGCTACCTGTGTTGGGCTCACAGATGCCAGCAGAGGTCAGGTGTCACTAGTGCCACACCTGAGGTCACTTAGTATGAGGTACAGGGCACACTGAGACCAGATGCTACTAGTTTGAGAGATTTTAGTAAAGTTCACAGCATGAGCCAAGACAATCTGTTTGTATGGAATAGCCACTGGAAAAGGTTTAGGCAGTTCCACAAGTTGGGCATAGTCATGAGGGGGTTTTAGGGAATCATCAGGGTGGGGCGAACAGTGATAGCCAGGTTGATGGAGTCTCAGATGTGGCTCCTGCCTTCCTGCTCTGTGCAGGGAGGGTTCATCAAAGAAAGAGTGGCCTCTGCCAACACTTCTGTCTGAGAGAAAGCTTCCCTTCCAGCCATTTCTGGACAATTCAGTGCTAAGGTTTGTCCCTGGTACCTTTTGAGCTCCTGCGAGTCCAAGTAAATGTGTGCACAGACCCTTTAAAAGAAATACCTGGGACTCCGGAAGCCCTCTGTCTTATTCAGCCGCAATCCACACTGGTTTTCACAGCCAGAAGTTATGGGGACTTCTCTTCCTGGCACTAGAACCCTGGGCTGGGGTCCCTGGTATGGTTCTGGGACCCCTGGCTCCTCAGGGGTACCCCTGGAAGTAAGATATTCCTCCTAATTTTTAGCAATCAGATGTAGGTGTGAGACCACACTGTTTTGCAATTCTGCCCATCCTACCAGTCTCAAGGAGGCCTCTTCTTTATATCCTTAGTTGTAGGACTTCTGTTTAGCCAAACTTCACGTATTTGTTCTGTAGTTTAGTTGTAATTTTGATGTGGTTGTGGGAGGAGGTGAGAACAGCATTTACCTATGCTGCAGTTTTGACTGAAAGTCCTACCTCCATACTTTTAAAATTCATCACTCTTTCTTCTTAGTAAGTCGATCCACTCCAAGAGCTATTTATACTATATCTATTAAAATGTTGCAGCTGTTGCAAACTCAGTAATGATCTTTGTGAAAAATACTCTAACTTTAGAGCCCAAAAATTGATTGAAATTATCAACACTTATGACAGCAAAACAATTGCTGGCTTAGTTTCATAATTAACAATTATTTTAACATAATAATAAACTGTTCCCTCTCCTTATAGTGATGATCAAATCGACTCTCATAGGCCAGAAAATCAAATGAGAAATTAATGAAAAAAGGGATAAAACAACCATTTCTACTTAGTGGGTACAATCAGTACACTCCCTCTGTTAATTGGCTCTCTCATGTTGTGAGTTACAATTTGTTGAAGCAATTTTTGTCAAGTGTGTAATTCTTGGTGAGGATTTATGCAAATATTTCCAAGCTATGCTGTAGTATATCATACTGTTCTGTCCCATTCTACACTTTTTTTTCTTTTTAAAATGCTGATTATAATCTACAAGATGGATTTTATGACTCATTCATGGGTCACAACCAGCACTTTCAAAAAACACTGCTTTGTGCTCCAGGACACACTGGATGATGATAAGAAGCATAAAAAATTCATACACTTAAAACTTGGGCATATCATATTGAGAGTGCCTGCCTTAAACACAATCTCTGGCACTGCTTCACCTCCTTCTACTTATTTCCCACACACTTTTCACTCAAATTCCCAGAGTTTTATCTCTATATTTACAATCGCTCACTGAGTTAGGGTTCTTTATAATAAGGAAAGTGAATTTCTCTAAGAATATTCATAATGTGTTAGAAATATTACAGGTAGTCATTATATAGACTTCAGTGGTTGTAAGTCTGAAATAGCTGAGAACTATAAGCAGTTCTTAAAGCTGAAATTAAGAATGGCACTATAGCCCAGGCTGGTATAGCTCAGTGGATTGAGTGTTGGCCTCCAAACCAAACGGTCGTGGATTCGATTCCCCAGTCAGGACCCATGGCTGGGTTGCAGGCCAGGTCCTCAGTAGGGGGCATACAAGAGGCAACCACACATGGATGTTTCTCTCCCTCTCTTTCTCCCTCCATTCCCCTCTTTCTAAAAATATTTTTTTTTAAATCTTAAAAAAAAAAAAAGAATGGCATTACCCATCTGATCCTCTGAAGATAATCTTAAGTTGTTCCATTATCAGGCTTGGACCAGGTCACTTCACAACAGCCCACAGAGTGGTAATGTGAAACTGTACAGCTGAAATGGTATAGTTATTGGGTAAGAGAAACAGGCTCTGGAATCAGACTTTCTGGATTCAGATCTCTTTTTGTTACTGCTGTGCTCACCCTCCCTAACTTTAAAACTAGGTTAAAACAATATTTATCTCATAGGATCATTTATGGAATTCAAAGTTAAAATATACAAAGCATTTAGAACAATACTGTCACATGATAAACACACAATGGATGTCAATGTGTATTTACATAATTTTCCCTTAATATATCCTCCTCTAACATCTCTATTGTTTATGAAAAACACATTTTAAAATCACTCTTTCATATTTTTTACTTTTTTCTATTATTAGCAAATATTTTAAAAAACCATCTCCAGAGGAGCTTTGCGATTAATATATTTCATCATCCATTCTTTTGAGTCTTACTTGTTCATGTATAGTAATACACAGATGTAATGCTAAGTCAAGGAATCAAAGGAGCTACGTGCTAGGAAACGTTGAAAGAATACAAAAACAAATTATATACATAGTTATCCAGAGGAATAGACCAGAGATGCTTTGGAAACAGAGGATAATGCAAATATTTATGACTGTGGAAAGATTCACAGAAAAGAGGGTACTTAAATTGCCTGAAGCATGAACATAAGTTTGGCAAATGGGAAAGGAGTTCAAGAGGCATCGCAGAATTTTAAACAGGAAAAAAGTTCATATTAAGCATTTATAAGAAAATTTTAGAAGGAATGTGGAGGATAGTTTGGTGGGAATGAGGTTAAAAACAGATACAATTTGTAAAATGACAGGAATATTCAAAGGGAAGGATGCCAAGTTTTAAACCAAGTCAGAAAGAGTGGGATGAAAATAAGGAAGAGTTAAGAATAACTAAGGAGCATGAATTAACAGGAATTAGTGATGACAACCTATGAAGCAGATGATAAAAGAGGAGAGCAGGTAAATTACAGAATTTTGAGCTTTACTGGTGATTAATGTGACTGTGTTAGTTTCCTATTACTACTACTACAAGTCACCACACATTCAGCTTAAACCAACACAAATTTACTTTCTTACTGTTCTCTGGAGGTCAGAAATTCAAAATTGGTCTCTCTGAATAAAGTCAAGGTGTCAGTAGGGCTGGTTCCTTTCGGGGACTCTGAGAAGGGAATATGTATCCCTGCCCTTTTTAGCTTGTTTTTTATAGTGGTTGCCTGTACTCCTTGGCTTGTGGTCCCTTTCTCTTTCAAACTGCATCACTCCAATCCCTGCTCAGTCATCACTTGGCCTTCTTGCTGACTCTGATTCTTCTTGAATTCCTCTTATAAAACCCAATGTGATTACATTTGGTCCACCTGCATAATCTGAGATAATTTCCCCATCCTTAACTTACATTTTCGAAGTCATTTAGCCATACCAAAAACATTCACAGGTTCTGGGGATTAAGATGTGCATGTTTAGGGGTACCATTATTCACCATACCACAGTGATAAAATAAAATTCATTTAAGGGAGGGAAGAGACTGCATTTATTTGAGCTCTGCCACATTTTAGGTCTCCTTATGTGTGGAGGCAGGTATTTCTAAAAGAGGCAAAACACTAAATTAGATTACAGAAACCCTGCTGGAGGCAATATGATTCGGTCACTATATCAGTAGCATCTAGTCTGGGACCTGGAACATAACTGGAAGGGTAATCACTTGTCTTATGAGAAGTGAAGAATAATAGAATCAATAAATCAGTATTAGTTTTAAGAAAGTTACTGTGAAAGATTTAGATGTCAATTGCCTCACACAAAATATTTTACCAAACATGCCTGAAAATTTAAAAAAAGTCTAAATATAAGATTTTTTTCATGTTAATGTTATCGAAGCCCACAAGTCAGAGAAAGAATGCTCAGTAAAGAGAATGGCAGACAGAGCCTTTAAGGTAGCCAATTCCTAAGGAAAAAGAGCAGTTCCAGTGGGTTCCCGGTATTCTAGCACAGTTCTGGTTTTAAGTACTCAGTTTTGTCTGATATTCCTAGCCCAGTTTTTGGTTCAGTTAATATGATCACAGACTGTGTTCATTTGTTTCTAGACTTGGATATGGTATTTAAGTGCCAATGAATTCACAGGCAATTTAGCACTTTCCCCTGCTGTGGTCCATCTGCGTCCAATAGGCCTGAGAGCCAAAACTCATCAGTTTCTCCACCTATGGTGGCCACTCCACATGGTCCTTCTCACCTGCTGCCCTGGAATCAAGGAAACAAGGTTTTATAATCATTAAGATGCTGGCTCCTTCTTAGTGGTGTTATTATAGCAAAGTGATATAGGCTAAGTCTCTGCTTCTTCATATGTTATCATTTCCTAACCTTATCATTTTGTTAAATTGTTCATTTAATAGTATGGTGGACTGAACTGTGTCCCCTCCCCCACACCAAATTCACATGTTTAAACCCTAACCCCTGTACCTCAGAATGTGACTTCATTAGGAGAAAGGGCCTTTAAAGACTCAATTAAGTTCCAATGAGGCTCTTAGCATGTGCCCTAATACAATCTATCTGGTGTCCTTACAAGAAGCAGAAGTGGACACACAAAAGAGACACTGAAGATGTATACCCACACGTGAAAGGCCATGTAAGGACGCAGCAAAGAGGTGGTCATCTGCAAGCCAAGGAGAGGGAACTCAGAAGAAATCAAACTTGCCTTGATCTTGTACTTCCAAACTCCAGCACTGTGAGACAGATTTCCAGCCTCCAGTACTGTGAGGCAGATGAGTTGTTTAAGCTACACAGTCTATGGCATTTTGCTATGGCAGCCTGGGCAAACTAATACAGATTTTAGTGCCACGAAGTATGGTACTGCTATAGTAACATCTACAAATGTGGAGATGGACTTGGAAATTGGTAATGGGTAGAGTCTGGAAGAGTTCTGAAGCACAGCCTAGATCACCTTGAAGAAGCTGATGGTAGAAACATGAAGGTTTAAATGTGCTTCTGTCAAGGCCTCAGGTGAAAAGGAGGAGCATATTGTTCAACACAGGAGCAAAGGTTATTCTTCTTATAATGTTATGAACTTAAACCCTTATTACAAAGAGAGCAAAGGATTTGTCTGAGCTGTGCTCTAGTGCTTGTTTTTGAAACTAAAATTGTAAGTGAGGAAGTTGGGTATCAAGTTGATCAAATTTCTAAGCAAAGTGTTGGAGGTGTTACCTAGTTTATCCTTACTGCTTATAGTGAAATGTGAGCAGGGTGAGATAAATTGAAGAAGAAATTTTTAAGCAAAAAGTAAGCAGAACTTGAAAATTTAGAAATTAGTTAGCTTGTCCATAATGTGAGGAGGAGGAGGACGAACAGGAGGAGGAGAGAGAAAGCTCTGGAAAGGACAAGGGATGGCTGTGTCTGGACAAAAACCCTATAAAGAGATCACGGTATTGTTCGTGGACCTGATCAACTATCTCAGCAGAAGAGAGGAACAGAAATGAGGTTGTGCCAGGAGAAACAGTAAACTTGAACTAAAGGGGCAGACATGAAACAAAATGAAGGAAGGCTACTGGGATTCTACAGAATGGGACAACAGAGCTATCTCCCTGCAAACATATGATGTCTTTCAAAACAAGTCAGGGGCAGAGAGTGACCCTGAAGGCCCTTCAGAGGTCCACAGAGATGCTCTAACATCCATGTTCCCAGGCCCAGAGGGCAAGGCTGTCTCCTTCCCAGTTTCAGAAAACAGGGCCATGTCCTCAGTTTCAGTGGGAAACATTGCTGCTACTCAGGGCGTCAGAGTGGTACACTGCTGCCCAGGACCAGAGTGACACTGTTGCCTCAGGGGGCCCAGAGGTGAGCCCAGAGGACAACGCACTGAGCCAAAGAGGGTCATTCTCAAGCCATAAGTATTATGGAATATGGGCAGCTAGTTTTTGTACTTGTTTGGGACCTCTGAGTCCTTTCTTCTTTCCAATTTCCCCCTTATGAAATGGTACTATCTACCCTATGCCTGTTTCACCATTGTATTTGGGAAGCAGATTATTTGTCTGCCTTCACAGGTTCACAGCTAGAGAGAAATTCTGCCTCCAGATAAATATCATACTTTGAGCCTCACCCATACCTGATATAGATATTTAGCTGAGATCTGATACTTAGAGTTGATTTCTGAATGAATTAAGATTTGGGTTATTGGAATGACAGTGAATGTCACTTTATATATGACAAGCACATGAATTTTGGAGGTGGAGTGCTATGGACTCTACTGTGCTCCCCCAAATTCATATGTTGAATCTCTCTTGCAACTAGTACCTCAGGATGTGACAGTATTTGGACACAGGGCCTTTGATGAAATGATTAATTTAAAATGAGGTCTTTTTATTGAGATCTTAATCTAATCTTATTGGTATCCTGAAAAGAGAAGGAAATCAACACACAAACCAATCTCAGGGATGTACATGAACAGAAGAAACACCACATGGGGAGCCACGGAAAATGCAGCCATCTGAAAGCCAAGAAAAGAAGGCCTCTGGAGAAACCAACCCTGCCAACATCTTCATCTTGTACTTCTAGCCTCCGGGGCTGTCCAAAAATAAACTTCTGCTGTTAAAGCCGTACCATCCATGGTATTTTGTTATAAAAGCCCTAGGAAATTGATACAAATAGCTTATACTTTGAGTTAGCAAATGAAAATTCTGAACAACAGGAGACAGGTTCTTTTATTTATTTATTTATTATTTATGGGGGTGTGTGTATGTGTATCTTCTTATGGCAAATTATCACCATATCCCTCTCCTTACAAAATAAAGTTTATCATTTTTTTGGTCTTATAATATAGGCCCTCAAAGTCATGCTTCAAATATGAATACTGGAAATAATTGAGAAGTCATTTTCTCTTTTATATGTTCAGTTTATAAGGTATTTTACTGTTATTATCTGATTCTCTCAATAGTCACAGTCACATGACACATAAGACAGGATAGACAATAACAAACTCATTAACTGATGAAAAGAGTTTGTAAAAAAAAACCAACTTCCTCAAGTTTACAAATGTAATAAGTTGGCCAAATAAAATCTCAGACCCAAGTGTTTTAATACTAATCCATTGCATTTCGAGAATTAACAACCCCTTCCAAAAAATCCCCCAACTCCTGCTACAAAGAAGCTCAGGTTCTTCATCAACACACATTTAAAGACTGGAGAAACAAAATGCTATAAATTCAAATAGAATACATAGTTATCTGAGAACAGATCCTTACATATTTGGATATAAAATTTATGGAACACTGGGAAAGGCGATGGGGGAATGAATAGTATAATGATGCGTCACCTTTCTAGCAAGAGTGGGCCTGGTTAACTCCCTGCCCCCTGTGCACCTGTGACCTTCCAGTGCTTTCTTGCCCTTCTCATGTTTACTCCAACTTTGTTGGCCTGTTTGTGGAATACACAGGAAAAGGTGCACTGACTGGCTGAGTGACTGACTGTAACCAGTGATAAATTGTCAACGAATTTATTCAACTTTTCACTTTGTGTGTAGCAAAATGCCTTTTAGCTGCCTTGAATGGAATACAGGTAATTTTTCCAAGTGCATAATGTAGTTGCAAATATGACTCCTGTGAGTTTACACAGGTGATTCTCTAGGAATGGTTCAGGTTGTATTTCCTCTAATCTACTATCACAACATTCTGATGTAGTCTCTTATTATGAATAAATTATCACTGCCTACATGTTCCATTTGCAAAAATAAAATCCAACACTACCCTGGGCAGGTGCCATAGTTATTTGAAGTGTCATCCTGTACACCAAACATTACAGGTTCCGTTTCCAGTCAGGGCACATATATGAGGACACTGACTGATATTTTTCTCTCTCAAATCAATGTTTCTCTCTGCCTCCCTTCTTCTCTCTCTAAAATCAATAAATATGCCATAGGGTGAGGATTAAATAAATAAATAAAATAAAAGCCAATACCAGAATAACAAAAAGAAAACTAAGTGGGACAAATTACATTACAGAGGGCTGTTACCAAGATATATTTCAGCCCACCTGGGCTAGCACTTCACCTCATATTAAATTGTTCCTTTATATCTCTTCAGACACCTGTGGACAGTGCCCCATAACAATGGTCCCATTTGATATGAGTGAGATTTTGAAGTTTACTTTTTGTGATTAAGATACAGTTAGGATGGAAGCTCTAACCACCACAATGCATTGCATTAATCTGGCAACTTCATCTGTCCACTGATTTGATGAACATTTACTAAGAATATGCCATATGCCACGGGCTGATGTGGCTGCTAGAGAAAGGACAAATAAGATGATTACGATCTGATTTTGAGGTGCACACACAGCTTCTTGATGCAGATATTAAATGAAGAGCTACCCTGCACTGCAAGTGAGTGAAATTGTATAGATCTAAAGACTGTTACAAGGGCGTGAGGGAGGAAACATTCCATTTGAGGCAGGAGGGAGGTTATGAGATTGTACAATTCTTCAACTTTGAATGCCGCAGACTGTTTTTTAAGTATAAAAAATTAGAAAAAAATACTGCAATAGCATCTACTGCAGACCTTAATTCATCTATAAATGATTACAATATTCAGACTAAAATTCTGGATTATCTGGGAAAACCCAGAAACTGGGATTGTAAATCAAGTGTGAACAGTACATTAAACTTTGGAGGGAAGCCTGAAATACATCTAAAGAAGATTGGTGTGTGTGTGTTTGGTGTGTGAGATTATAAGAAATGCAGTTAATTTTACTCTGTTGCACCATCTGTGTTAAAAATAAGCAGGAGCCCAAACCTTAGTCTAACTGTCCCTTCCAGCAGGGCACTAGCCCTGAGTGTCCAAGGAAGAAATAATTGTGTCTGGTATTACACACATACCAAGAAGAAACTGCTGTTTTGACTGGCTTAAAACAGTTTCTTCATTTGGGTACAAAAAAAATACACATACACACACATCTACACACATATATATATGCATATATAATATATAGTCCAGTTTATATATATATTATATATACATGTATATTTATGTGTGTGTGTGTATATTCCAGTTTACTTTGCATTAAAATCATTCATTGTAAAAACTGCATATCATGTTGTATTCTTTGGATAACTGAATAAAAATGTTTCCTTTCACTATTGGAAAATACCCTAATGAGCCATCCTAGATTCTAGAACTGGATGTGAACATTTTCCCCTTCAATGAACATCTCAAACTAGATTTTAAATTTTTCCATCTCCAGCATCTAGCATAAAGTTTGGTACATAATAAAAACTCAATAAATGTTAGATGAATGAAGGAAGGAAGTGTGGGAGGGAGAACAGAAGTAGGGCGGCCAGCCTAACGTGGTCACTAGAGTGGGCAAACTCTCCATCAGGGCTTACCTTTATCATGAACCACAGCTGACCACCGCCAACCTGAGGGATTCCTCTCTCTGATGTTAGTTCCTGCTTTCTACATGCAGGAGCAGACTCTAATCAATGTCTGGGCATGTTATCAACACCCCAACTCCCTTACCCTTTGAGAGGGTATATTAGTTTCCTATAGCTGATATTAAAAATGGTCAGAAATCTAGTGGTTTAAAAAGCAACATAAATATATCATATTTAATAATAAATATCTCATAGTCTTGCAGGTCAGACATACAAAATGAGTTCCACTGAGCTAAAATCAAGGTTTTAGCAGGGCTGCATTCCTTCTAGAGGCTCTAGAGGAAAATCTATTCCCTTCTCTTTTCCACTTTTAGAGGCTACCTGTATTCCTTACCTATAGTTCTTCCTCCTGCTTCAGAGACAGTCACAGCATCTTCAACTCTCCAGCTCTTTCTTCTTCTTCTACATCTAAAAGACTTTCTCATTAGACAGAGACACCTGGATAATCTAGGATAATGTCTTTACCTAAGGTAAGTTGATTAGCAACCTTTCTTCTCCCTTGACATGGAACTTAACATAGTCAAGGATTCTGGGAATCAGGACACAGGCTTCTTTGGGATGATTCTGCCTACAACAGCAGGTGAACTCTAAGGCCAGGTCTTGTGATCCCAGAATTTCCCAACAGGATTAAGCTGCAGTTGCATACAACGTTTACTTTCTTGGTAATAGTACTTTAATCCATGCCTCTATGTTCCCTTTAGCCATTTCACTTTCTTGCTCTCTCCTAATGGTTCTTAGAATCACATCTCAAATATATTACTTATATTAAAACCCTCATCTTGGGGTATGATTCTGAGGGAACCCAGACTGGACACTGGACACCTGGCAGAGTAAATGTAATGCACCACCCTGACATAATGATTATTATATATTAATGATAAAATACTCATAAGTAATTTAACAATCATATACATATGTTAAATACATCTATGTCCTTATATATTATTGTTGCTAACTCTCCCACACATTTTTTGGTTTGACTCTGAGAGCTTTGCACTGTGGTAAACAAATAGCAGGTACTGACACCCTGATAGAACAAGTTTTATCCTGTTATCATACTTTTATATTTTTTAAATTGGAATTTATAGTGTTCTTGATTGCTCTGTTTAAAGTCGTATATCCATCTGCTATATTTTATTGTCTTGAGGAGCTTCCTTTTACATTTCTTACAGTGTAGGGTGTGCTGGCGATGAATACTTATGGTTTTTGTTTGCTTGAAAGCCTTTACGTAACTTCATTTTTGGAAAATATTTTCCTGAGTAAAATAATTTTGGGTTGATAGTTTTTCCTTCCAATTCCATAAACACGTTTCTCTACTGTCTTCTTATTTGCATTGTTTCCAATGAGAAATCATCTTCCATTTTTTCTTGATTTGTTTGTATACATGTATTCTTCTCTGGTTATTTTTAGAATTGTCTCTTTAACACTTGTATTAAGAAATCCGATTATGATGTGCCTGTTTTAGTTTCCTTTTGTTTTCTTGTGTTTCGGGTTCACTGAACTCCTTAGAACCATGGATTTTTAGTTTTTAACAAATTTGGACAATTTTAAGTTACTATTAATTCAATATTTTCTCCATTGTCCCCTCTCCTTTGAGAATAACAGTGACACATACATTAAGATGTTTAAAGTCCCACAGCTCACTGATGCTGTCCTCATTTTCTGAAATTTTTTCTTTCATGTCTCATTTTTGTAGTTTTTATTGCTATGTTTTCAAGTATATTAACCTTCTACAGTGTCTAATCTGCCATTAATCCCATCCAGTGTAAATTTTTTAAAACATCGTATTTTTCTTCTCTAGATATCAATTCAGTTCTCTCTCAGTGACTCTACTTTTGAACGTTACTCAGTGAAAATAACCATTTTAATGTTCTTGTCTGCTAATGCTAATATTAATGTCCATTTCAGATTGGTTTTAAAAAATATGTCTCACCATTATAAATATATTTTCCTGATTCTTCATATGCTTGGTAACTTTGACTGAATGCCAGACACTGTGAGTTTTACTTTGTTGAATGCTGTATATTTATTTTTGTATTCCTATAAATATTCTATGGCTTTTTTCTAAGATGCACTTAAGTTGCTTGGAAATGGTTTATCTTTCATTATCTTGTAAGATTTCTTAGGCGGAAATTAAAGTGTTTAGTCTAGGGCTAATTAATCCTCACTATTGAGGAAAGACCCTTCTGGGTACTCTGGTCAGTATCATAAAAATTACATTTTCCAGCCTGGCCAGTGGATGGGGACAGGCACTATCCCTGGCCCAATGTAAATGCTGTTCCAACTGAGCATTTTAGGTAGCTCTTTTCTACCCAAAAGGGCTTGGATACTCTTGGTGGTTTCCTCGTGTGCATGCATGGATCGGCACTGGACTAAATACTCAAGGGGACAGATCTTTGGGGTGCTCTCTCTGTGTAGCTTTCTCTCTCCAGTCCTGTCCTGAACACTCCAGCTACTGTGTTCTCTCCACTCTCAGCTCCAAATCCTCAACTCAAGGAGACTAATGGGCTCTGCTTGGGTTCGCTTCCCTGTGCTACACCTTGGAGATTGACTTAATAAGCTGCAGCAATCGTAGGACTCTCCTCATTGCTATCATCTCCCAGAACCACTGTCCTGCATTGCCTGAATTCATTATAATATCTCAAAAATATTTGCTTCATATATTCTTTATATTCTTTTTTTTTTTTTGCTTGTTTCAGACAGAAAGTCCTGTTATTCCAAAAGGGCCGGAAGTCCCTGTCATCGTAATTCCTTTTTCTATTACTTATTAAACAATAGATATGTTCACTGTATTTTCTAAATCATAGCACTACAGTGTAAATACGATTCTCTATCAATGGTAAATAATACCTTTCATCTTAAGTTTCAGAAATTTCCCCACTAAGGCCTTTATCTTCTTTTGAAATGCCCCATATGCCAAAGTCTCTATGCACATTAATAAGCTATTATATACAAGTATGCCCCCAAAAGGTAAGCTCCAAGTCTAACCTGATATAGAAAAAAGACATATTGATCATAAAGCTCATGATGTTTATGCCTCAGGGCCTTCACCTGCATAAACTCTATACTGAAAACTGCGTTTCTAATTATGTATTCTTTTTCTTAAAGTGGGTTTCCCAAACTACATGAGGTTGGAGCCCCACCAAAGCTAAATTTGTTCCTGAACATAGGGGTTTTCTCAGAGGAGGCATGCAGTTTTAGATATCTGTCTCCCCATATCTTGGTCTAACATACCTTTTTCCTACACAAAGCTGTTTCTGGCTTTGTTCTACATACCACTCAACACATAGTGGATTCTCAATGCCTAATTAACCCCAAAAATATCATTCCATGAGATTAAATATCTAAAAAAATTAAATTTGAAGTATGTAAATGAGAAAATGAGAGTTAAGCTAAAAAAATAGCTTTTTGACCATTGTAAAACTACATAAATAACAAATTCTGCTAATGTTCAAGTTAAGAGAAAAAAATGTCCTCTACACCATAAACCTAGTTGAAATGAGTCATAGAACTTGTTACTGCAATTATTTTGCACTTCACTACCTTTAACACTGATTATATCTATAGGAGTAATTACTCACAGAGAAAGTAACAAACAGCATATCTCTGACATGTTGACTTACCAGTAATTGCCAGTTACATACATACATTTACTATGCTGTAGGCACAAAGATAACAGTATTTTCTTCCTCATTACCTATTTTATTTTTCCTCTGTTGCTGTAAAAATTGCAGGAATATTTTTTAAAGATTTGATTTATTTACTTATTTTTATAGAGAGGTGAAGAGAGGGAGAGAAACATCAATGTGAGAGAGGAACACCGATTAGCTGCCTCTCGTGCGTGCCCCTACTGGGGACCCAATCTGAAATCTTCCTCTTTGCAGGACAACACCCAGACAGCTAAGCCACACTGGTCAGCACTGAAAGGTGCAGAAGTAGTAAATGATATCTAGGATAGTAACTTTTAAAGTATCTTCAAATTGGTTCTTGGAAAATAGCATGATAAATAGATGTAATCCTTTGCATAAATAAAGAAGTGGATATAGAAATAGAAAACACATCAGGTTTTTTTTGAGTACCTACAATGTGTCTGACACTACAATAGAAGCAAAGATTACATGATTATTTTGGAACCCCTCTAATAAGTCTTCTGGAAGGGACAGACATCTTTTTTTTTTTAAGAAAAAAACAGTGCAATATCTCTGATAAATGCTGGAATGGGGGTAACAAAGTACTATAAACAGATTGAATTAAAATGGCCAATGGAACATAACCCTTCTCTCTTCTACACACATACACATACACACACAACCCACCCTTAAAATCTTCAGACAGGAGAGACCATGAAAAGTATAATCAAATAGACTCAACTTAGCAACAGACACAGGTAGAATGATTTATTTTTCCTACTAACTGATAATTATATTTGCTTTCCAAAATGTCAGTATCTGGTGAATCGGTTACAGGAAAAAAAAAACAAACAAAAAACTTTTGTCAAATATAAGTATCTCATTTATCTCATAATATTTTCTTGTCATATTAAAAAAATAAATTATCATTTTCTGTTTTAAAACATGGTCACAATGGAATGGTCAGCTCTGCCTAGAAACCAGTCAGGTTGCCTGTTTCCTGTTCCCTTCATTGCTTTCCCTGGGCTTCTATTCTGCCTGTACCCAGTACATGGAAGGGTCAGATGTCTGCGTGGGTATGGGGCAGGGGTATCTCTTTACTTCAGGGTCAAGAAGTCTTTGATTCACTTATGCAGGTCTCCTTATTCACAGCCATTATTTTTTACTCTAATGCATATTGGTTATTAGTCTATGTTACAGGTCTCCAAAAACAGCTCACAAAGGCCATACTGGTCATCCTCTGGTGCTCTGCTGGGGGTGGTAGGGGAGTGGGGACCCTTGTTTAGGTCCCTGACACAGGTGGTCCAGCCAAAAAACAGCTAATTCCTCTCTACTAATGTGTTCCTTCCATAGTCCCTCGTCCACTACATGGCCTCCAGGGAATCTGACAAGGTGTCCTCTTCTTTACCCACCAGAAACTCAGGTATCTTTGCAATCTTTACAGATCTACCAAACAGGACTATCACAATCTGGTCTTTCTACACCTAAACCTTACAATCCCAACCCATTCCATTCTCCCAACAAGGCTATCAGTCTACATTCTTGCTGAGCAAATTTCTGAAGAGGTGAGCACCCAACTCTGTATATTAGAAGAGAGAGAGTAGGTTAGGCAAGCAGAAATTACCAAAATGGAGGAGTCGAAGATCACCCTCTCTAATCTCCCCAACAACTTCACTCTTTCCCAGTTTCCCTCTAAGTTTTAGAAGCCTGAGGGTAGATAACTAATACCCTTCAGTGTACTGTATTGCCAGTGCTTTCTGGATATTTGTGTTTTGTGTTTTCATATCCTATCAAGTCTAAAAAATGCCCATCTGTGTCTCTTGCTTCTGGTGAGAAAAGGAAGGCAGTTACTCTTGAAATAAAACTTAGGATAACTGCCCAGCATGAAGGCAGTAAGTCATGATTACATAAATTACATGAGATACTCAATACTTTATTTGGGCCTATTACACATAGGCCCTGTGTTAGATGAGTTTTGCCCAAATGTAGGCTAATGCAAGTGTTCTGAACATGTTTAAGGTCAGTTACCCTAAGCTATGATATCTGGTAGATTAGGTGTATTAAATGTGTTTTCAACTTATGATATTTTCAACTTCAGATGGGTATACTGAGATGTAACCCTATGGTAAGTCGAGAAGTATGTGTATTGAGTTTGTATGCATATCCATAAAAGTGCTGTAATAAAGTATACCAGAAAATTTTAAATAAACAAGAATAAGTTTAAATACAATGGTAAACCTAATATCATGAATGGGCTCAATTCTCCTAACAAACATCAGTGGTCTTCTGATTGGAAATGTAAGCCTCTTGCCATGGAGTCAAAAGATACACATAAAGTGAAATGGTTCAGGAATTGCAGAAACTACAGTAAATGAAAACAAAAAAATGCATATTCTATTTATGTAAAATGGAAAAATGTACCTAACTGCTGTAAAAGACATGAACTTTCATGCAACTAAAATATTAACTTCTGAACATATAAAGGGGAAAAAAGTCAGGAATATAAAAAGAAATTGAAATAATCACTTTCATAGCTGGATAATTTACTATAACTTTCTAATAAAATGATAGATCACATGAGCAAAAATAAATAAGAATATGGAGAAAACGTGCAATGCAATTAACAACTAGGTCTAAACTGTGTATTTATTTTCACCTAAGAAACAGAAAATATAAACTTTTTTCAAACACATTTGGGACAATTCCCAAACTGACCATGCAATAGAACATAAAGAAAGCTCCAATAGTTAAAAATGTCCATTCACAACTATTTTAGTAATAAATTTAATATTTCTCCCCAAAAAACAGAAAATCTATTTATAAAGTAAAATAAAAAACAAAAAGAATAACTTCTAAAATTAAGTAAATGTATTAAAAACTTAAGACTAAAAACTAGGATAAAGTGCATATTATCAGGAAATTACAGATTATTTATGTGAGAACAATAATCAGAGCAATAAATCTTAACACCTGTAAGTTATGACAGAGAAAAATTTACAGCCATAAATTTATGATACAGAATAAATACTAGAGAACAATGAATTCATAAACAACAGTCGACCACCATATCCACGAATTTGGCATCCATGGGTTCAACAAACTGTGGATGGAAAACAGTGATTTTTAAAAAGTTATGTTGTTGCTGACATGTACTAAGTAGTTTATTAATGTTGCTTGCATCTGTACTGAACATGTACAGATTTTTCTTGTCATTATTCCTTTAACAATACAATAAAACAGCTATTATCTTAGTAGCTACATTGTATTACGTATTATAAGTTCATCTATGGATGATTTTTAAATTATAAGTACACTGGAGGATGTTCATAATTTATATGCAAATACTATGCCATCTTATATAACGGACTTTAGCACCTGCAAATTTCGGTATCCAATCCACCAAGAAAATGAAGGGATGACTGTATACTAAAAATAAAAATTTATAAAAGCTTTGTAAGAATAAAATAGGAAATTTTTGATAATTTTTTTATAAAATAGAAAAAAAATTAAAGTAGTGTTCTTGTAAAGATATAACACATGCAATTAACTGTATAGCATATCTCATATTGAAAGAGAGAGTGGACATAATAGAAATAACATATAAAAGGACGTGGCTATGGAAGATATAAAATGTTTTATTAATTTCATATAATGTAATTTCATAAAAATATTAATTGTACTACAAACAATTTTAAACAAATACAACTGACAATCTTAGAAAACAGGACTAATTTTCTAGGAAAATGTTCATAGTCAGGTAGTCCAAGGAGAATTATCTAAACTAAATAAAATAAGCACGGAGGAAACTGATTAGCTATTTAGCATAATTCTAAAGAAGACATCAAGCCTGCACTGTTCCTCGGGTAGATTCTATCATATTGCAGATCTTGATAATTCTTGTATTAGAAAACCTGTTTTCAAGAATAGAAAATATGAAAATAATCAACTCATTTAGCAAAACCAACTTAATCCTAATACCAAATCCAGAAAGGGGCTCTAGCCAAGTGACCCAGTGGTTGGAGCATCAACCTGTAAAACAAAGGGTTGCAGGTTCAATTCCAGGCCAGAGCATACACCTAGGTTGCAGGTTTGATCCCAGGTGAGGGCATACTTGGGAAGCAACCAATTGATATTTCTCTCTAACATCAATGTCTATCTGTCTCTCTCTCTCCCCAACCCCCTCTCTTGAAAAGTAATGAAAAAATGTCCTCGGGTGAGGATAAAGAAAAGACGAAAAATAAGACCAGAACAGAATAATAATGCAAAAACTGGGCCATTTTAATCTATTGTAAAATTATAAGGCATTAACAAAAATTCAGTAGTATAAGAACGTATCATGATCAGGTAGACATTTTATAGAAATTACAAGGATGGTGGTTCAGCATTTAGCAGCATATTAATACAATTCACTTCATTAATTGACATAAAAAATCCCCTTTCTCTAAAGATGGGAAAAACATTAATCAAATTCAAAATCAGTTCCTGATTTTTAAAGCCTATTAACATAATAGAAAGAGGACAAAACTACTTAAGCAGATGAAAAACCATAAAGGTAAAGTATACATTTCACCTTTATGATTCTTTAGCTGCTTAAGTAATTTTGTCCTATTTAAAATTAGTATCCATTAATATTCAAAGCAGCACAAAGATATCCCAATAATCTCAGATATTCAATATTATAATCAATAGCTAAATAAAGCAATAATAATGTAGAAAAATAAGTTAGGAAGATCTGAAAGGAAGAAACAAAGCTGTATTTTTGTCTTAGACTGTCTAAGACAAATTCAGCAAAATAACTGGATTCAGCATCAACACAAAAAAAAATATTTTCTATTACACTGAAAAGGGGTTAGATGATATTACAAAGATCCCATTCATATCAGCACCAAATTATAAAAATATCTGGGGATAAATCTAACAAAATGAGTAAGGGTAAAATTATCTAAAACACACACATGTAGAAATGATTTAATGAAACCATTGCAAAGTACTAAATGGGAAGATTCAATATTATATAGATGTCAAATAAATTATTATTTAACAATGGGTACCAAATCCCAGAAGGTTTTTCTATAAAAATGTGACAAACTTAAAAATTTAATATTTCATTTTATACATATGAAATAAAGAATATGAACTCTGAAACTAAATCAAGTCACCTGGGTCCAAATTACATGTGTGCTACTCCTAAGCACATTCCTCAACTTTTTTGTGGCTCAGTTTCTTCATATATAAAGTGGGATAATAGGAATACCTGCCTAACAGGGTTGTCAAACACAAAGGAGTTAATATTCGTAAACATTTAGACTACTACTGGGCAAACAGTAAGCACCATATAAGCGGTTATTAGATGAATGGGTGGAAGAATAAGTGGATAGGTAAAGGATAAATAATGATAAGCTAGATAGACAGATTTTTCTTGGGAGGGAAAATAGCCTGGTATATCTCTTACCAGATATTGAAATATACTATAACCAGAGACACCAGCAAGAACTGAGGCCTGAGCCAGGGATACCCTTGCAGACATGACCTACGGTGGCTGTTCAGTACCTTAGTCCGGTCCCAGAATTCCAGAAACAGTTCACTGTCTCTCTTGTTTACTCACATTTGTAATGCCTGAACACCAAATGATGTTTCCTGTGCAGTGTTCACTAAATGACTGAATGCATACCTTTACATATATAGTATATTCATATGTATATATAATGAGTATACATATATACTTTTTTTATGCTATTGGAATTGAAGTGTGTTTTTTGGCCCAAGAACAGAATAAAAATTAGCAATGGAAGAAAATTAAGAGGGTCCACGGAAACACGTACACCTGTATGGTAACCATAATAAAATTGATAAAATATATTCAAAAGGAAACAGAAGTGCTTAAAAGGAAAATATGTAACACTTCACTAAAACTCAGGGAAATGGAAAAAAACAACATGAGACATATCTATTTTTCCTATCAAAAATGCAAAACTTCAAAAAGATTAACTAATAAACAGTGTTGATGAGGATGTGTATGTGAGCTTCTAAGAAATAGCCTTTCTGGAAGGCAATCTGGCAGCATATTTGATAAGGGTGTGTACTCTTCCTCCAGGAATCCATTGTATATATCGGAGCACATACTCACTCAGGTACACAAAGAACTATGTCAGAAATGTTGACTTGGGCATTGTTGTATTTAGTAAAAACCTGGAAATAATCTGTGTCCACCCATAGGGGAATAGTAATTCACTTCTGTAATAGGGTCATAAAAAAGAATTCTATGCAGATTATAAGGGTAAAGTGGGTCTATATGGAAACCTCTCCAAGTCAATATAGTTAAGTGAAATCATAATAAAATATGTAGAATTTGAATCCATTTGAGTAAATAATATATACTCACACATATGCATCTGTGTGGATGAAGAAAAATATATGTGGAAGCCCACCTCCAAAACTGATTAAGATTGCTTATCTCTGGGAAAGGATTAGGGTAGAGAAAGGGAGGTGGATGAAAAGAACTTATTGTTATTGTTTGAAATTTTTATAAACAGAACGTGCTTGTGTATTTTCTTTTATGATTAAAAATAATCAGTGAGAAAGAATAATGTAATAATCCAAATATGACAGCACAGATGAAAGGGTGATTAATGCTTCCTGAGTTGGGGGTGTAATAGGATAGAAATCCTCTCTGCTTCTGCATGAGTAACATAACAAATAAAGTAACATAACAAATAAAGTAATGAAAATGTTACTTCTTTAAGCAACCAAGCATGTAACTGTAGGATGGAGCTGTAAAGTTACATGCCCTGAGGGCTGGACAAGGCTTTCAGATTGACAGAGCAACACTTAGACTGCACTGTGCACTGTGGACATGTGTTCCGGCAAGCAAGACAAAGTCCCAGCAGGGGCCTCATAAATGAAGAGATGCCAGTCCACTCTTATACAAGTAACTCAATTGACTTGACTCCAAAATGTAATTGCTAAGGATTAAAAGGGCGAATTTAGATAAATATAATTAAAACATGTACTTATGTTTAGATGTAGTGGCTAGATTGAATTTATTTTAAGTGTACTCAGGAACGGTTGTATGCTAAGCAACAACATACCATCTACTCTCAGGGCCCCTGTGGCAGACCGTAGTTTCCAAAGATGGGCAGAACAGCCTCCCTGTTGCGTCTTCTTTCGCATTGTTACTTGCCACTCACTCACACATCAAAATGTAAAATCCTCTAACATTGTTTTAAAGAGTTTATTTATTTACATTTTTTTTAGAGAGAGGTGATAACAGGGAGAAAGAAAGGGAGAAAAAAACATGGATGTGAAAGAGAAAGATCAATAGGTTGTCTCTCTCATATGCACCCTGGCCAGAGACCAAACTTGCAACCCAGGCATGTGACTTGACCGGGAATCGAACCGTGACCTTTCGCTTTGTGGGATGATGCCCAACCAACTGCGTCACATCAGTCATGGCTAACATCTTATCAATTTAAGATATTTATAAATTCTTTTTTTCCATTCAAAATTTTTCTCATGATTCTTTTTATCGAGTTATAATCGGCATATTAGTTTCAGGTGTATGACATAATGATTCAATATTTGTATTTTTGTAAAATGTTCCCCACAGTATCTAGTTAACAATGACAACAAAACAGCAACAAAAAAGGTGTGGAATCTCTGAATATAGTAGAAGCTGTGCTGGTTCTGAACAGAGGTGTTAACTGGTCTAGTAGTTTCCACTTCTTACCCCTTGAAAGCCAGTCACTGGCTAAAAGTGGACCTTTGCTGGGATCACAGTGTAGTGGGACCACAGGCGCTGGAAGATGAGGCTCCATGCACAAGAAAGGGCCAACCAGCAGTGAAGAGTATACAAATATGTGGGACTCCTCCAGCCCATTCACCCAGGTGAGGCCTTGTAGATCAGAGACTAATGCCTAGCCAAGCTGTTCCCGAAGTCTTTATCTGAAAACTCACAAGTAAAATATTTTTGGGTAGATCATTTGCAGACACAGATAACCAGAACAAGCCATATTCATGTGGCCTGTATCAGGACTACTGTTTTCAGGAAGATGGGAGCACACGTTTTTATCTGGGATTCCTGAACCAAAATACCTCAGTAAGTCAGATTATTTGATTAGAAAAGTGTCCAGTCCAAAGGCCAGAGTCTAGAAAGTATATATTACAGGTAATAGGTAATAGTAGATCTTATAGGATTAAAAATTAGAATTTCTACTTTAGATTTCACACTACGGTGGTGGCAATAGGGAGGAAGACAAGCCTACATGTGTTAACTGGCTTCTAGTGGCAGATCCAATATGATTCTTTACGGGTTATTTAAAAAGTCAAGGGAGATAATATCATGATATCACTTACATGTGGAATTTTCTAAAGCCAAACTCATAGAAACAGAAAGTAGATTGGTGGTAACCAGGGACTGGAGGTTGGTGGAAAAGGGGAGATAACTTCCAATTATAAGAAAAATAAGTTTTGAAGATTTAATCAGCATAGTGATTATGATTAGGAATACTGTATATATCCCGAAAGCTGCTAAGAAAGTTGATCTTAAATGTTCTTGCCACAAAAAAATTGTAATTATGTGACATGATGGAAATATTAGCTAAACCTACAGTGTTAATCATTCTGCAGTATATAAGTATATCAAATTAATGCTATGCATACACTTTAAATGTATAAAACATTGTATCAAGTCAATTATAAAGCTGGGCAGAGAGGTATCCACAATTTATAGATAAAGAAACAAAGGCCGAAATTTCTTCACCTGGCTGAAGTCACACAACACATTTGACCCAGGTTTGGTGAATTCAGACCCCTCTGCTTTTTTCCCATAAAGTGCCGGTTCTCATAGTTCAGCGTCCATCAGAATCACATGGTGGACTTATTGAAAAACAGACTATTAGACATCACCCTCGAGGTTTTGATTGTGCGGGTCTGGAGCACAGCCCTGGAAGTGTACTTCTAACAAACCTTCAGGCAATGGTACACAGACTCCACTTTGTGGGGCCCTGCACCAGACCCTGCTGCCTTCCCCTGCGGACGACTTTTTCTGAGCAGGAACTAGGTGAAAATACAAAACAAGTTTTGCTTTTGCTTTCTGAGAAGACAGGGTTTTTCTTTGGACAGGTTCACACAGATCTCATTCTCTGGATACCAACAGGAGCAGAAATGATCAGCTAATGCTAAGACCTAATTAAAGCAAAATGTACTGAATTATGTCCGATTTCATCATAGACCTTATAAAAACAAAACAGCCCCAAAGTCACAAAGTTAAATAAGTTTCTCTTCTGACATTTCCCCTGCATCCTGCTAATGTCAAAATGCCATTTCACTGCAGAGGACATGAAAAGTGATGTCAATATTGTTATCTAAAGTTTATACTATATGGCTTAAGAAATGAATATTAAAAATAAAGCAAACTGAGAAGGATCAAGTGTAAAATAATATTCATTCACCCATCCATTCATTACTTATTCAGCAAACAAATATTCAATGCGAGAGCCCAGTGATAGTGTCCTGGAAAGTACAGAGATGAAACCAACTCAGCTATTTACCGTAGAAATAGCTACCGTAAATTGTGAAACTGTATCCACAAATTTCATGTATCAAATTTCAGTATTTACTTTATGAAGTATACAGGGGAGATAAAAGAAACCTTACCTTCTTCATTGTTCATGATGTGTATTTAAATTAGACGTGTCAAACCCTGGCTGGTGTGACTCAGTGGATTGAGCACTGCCCCGTGAACCAAAAGGTTGTCAGTTCAATTCCCAGTCAGGGCACAGACCTGGGTTGCGGGTCAGGTCCCCAGTAGGGGGCACACAAGTGACAACCACACGCTGATGCTTCTCTCCCTCTCTTTCTCCCTCCCTTCCCTTGTCTAAAAATAAAATAACTAAAATCTTTTAAAGAAACAAAAAATAAGTAGATTACACATGTTAATTCACGTATGGATAATTTGTCACCACATTTCCAAACTCAAGTCATGCCTGCTTCTTTATAACATTCTGAAAAGAGTTTAAGAAGTTGAAATTATAGCTCAGTAAGTGAGAAAGTAGTGCTAGTTGGGAGGAGCAGGTAAGATAGTGGTGAGCTCCCAACTGCCCCACTAGCATTGCCAGAAAACCCAAGGTTGAATTTTTAGTACCAAGTGGTGGTCCCGCAAAGCAGAAGGTTCAGAAGAAGGGTAATCTAGGAGGCAACTCTATTGATGAGGAGTCCTTATAGCCAGGCTCCTTCTTAAAGCCAGGGACTTAGAGAGGGTGTAGCCTCAAGACAGGAAGTGCTGGGCTCCATCAAGTCTGAAATTAGGGTTACCTTCTCAGCCCTGCTTTGCTCAAGCAGAGAGATCCAGCAATTCTGGAAAAGGGAAGTACAGGACATAAGGAAGGTATGGAGGAAGTCTGACTCATCCCTGTAGGAATCTAACTTACCCCTGTATCCTCAAGCCAAGTATGACGCCTGACAGCAGCGTAAGTCTGTCCTGTCACCACAGAGTTCACTGCACTGAGTGGAACAGATTATTTCTACTCCTCTTACTGCTGCTATCCTGTTGGATGACCGTAAATTAATCACTTCATTTTTTGGAGTTTCAGTTGTCACTCCTGAATATGAGCACTATGATGCCAAACATTTCATGGGACTTCTTTGAGGAAAAAATCAGAAAATGCCAACAAATACTGTAAATTATAATATGCCCCATAAATGTGAAAGTTGAAAGGTAAGAAAGTTGCCTTTGAGTTGTTAATTCTCGAAATGGCTTAGATAGGAACATGTTTAATGGCTATATATATATACATATATGAGAATTTAAGTTATAGTCAGCTATGCAGTTACATAAATAATGTTTTAAGGAAGAATACCCACCACTCTCCCTGCTTATCCAACCCCAGAACTTGATAAAACTATTTTCATTTTTAATTAAAACACATCATAGCTGGAAAAATTTTAAATAAAAAATGTGGACAGGGATCATGGATAGAAAATGTGTTCCCATCATATCACAAAACACACGAAGAAATTAATTAAGGAAGGGTAATATGGGCACAAGAAATTTCAGAGATGTGAATGTAACCAGCTTGATAATCTAGGAACATCCTTGCATATATACTGATTTAGTATATGAATGTTTAAATTCTAAGTCAATAATAAAATGGAGGATTACTTGATAGAGATGAAGAAATGAGGTATTGATCTACAAAAAAAATAAAAAGGTTGTATCTATTTATTACACTATACACATACCCCCACACACATACATATAAACTCTAGACAGCTTAAAACATAAAAAGTAAAAATTCTGATATTACCAGAAAAAATTACGGAAAACTATTTATAATATTGGATTGGGAAAGTCTTTCTAAGCAAGATACCACCTGGAAAAGAGAGGAAAAAACATGCCTTTCTGTAAATCAAAATTTAAAAATAATTATTGAAGTTAAAAGTAGAAGAATTAGAGGATATATTTATAATATATTTATCCAATAAGGACCACATGAAGAAAAATAAGGAAAACAGACAATCCAAAGAAAAAGTGAGTATAAATGAATACATAATTTGTATTAAAATACAAAGTCAATAGACACATAAAAAGATGGTTAAGCTCACTAGTTATAGGTGATTAAATACACATTACCTCTGACTCAGCAAATAGATTTCCAAGATTTTCTCTGAAGAAAATTTCATATATAAACATATACATACATGCATATAAAAATGCTAATGAGATAGGATGGTTTCAGACAGAACACATTTGGAAATAAGTAATAGAAAACATAACTCAAATTGGTTCAAACAATGAGGAAACATATGATCTCAAGTACTGGGAAGTCTTTGTATCAGGTCTGTTTCATGCTTAGTTGCATCAGTAGCGCAGTGATAATAAAAGGAAGTTAGGTCTCTCCCTTCCTCTCCCTGCCATCACCAGCACTGGTTTCACTCCAAGGCTAGGTCCCCTTACAGTCATGACTCATATTCAGTGGAAGAGAATCCTTAAGTAGAATTTTCGTTACTTCTTTTTGGCCTAAGGTGGTCTTCCCTCGCTCAGTCCAAAAACACCCATGGCAAAGTAATGGAACTGCGAGGCCATCATTCAGGCCCATCCCTGAAGCTTAGGTGGCACTGGCTCCTTCCAGGTCCACGACTTCAGGGGAGCAATGGGCAATAGATTACAATGAGGCTTCTTTGAAAGGATACAAGGATAAAGAAAATGCAGTATAGACAATGTCTATTAACACTCTAATCATAAAATGTCCACCACCAGGGCCCTGCCTAACTTAGAAGCCATCCGTTTTACACAATGCAAAAGGCTATCAACAATTGGGGGTAGACCTAAATGAAATAAAATAGGAAACAAAGTTGCATAAAATATAGTAAGTATTATTTCTCTAATGATTATAATGGTCAACAAATACATAAATATAAATATAAAGACACACACACATAGTGTGTACAAAAAAAATGGGGAAAACATAAACAACCAGTGTTTCTGAACCTTTTTTTTTCATTATCACCCTTCTAAGGATTCTTTTTAGATAATTATTAATTTACCATTCCCATTTAATTCCCCAAGGAAATTTTAATACTTCAGATATATTGTGTATCTGCTTATGCACTATCTATACCTATATATCTATACCTTATATGTAAAGTACTTTCACTACTCCAGAAAACAAACCTTTGGCCCCTTGAGGGTGATATCACCTCCTTGGATATTCACCCACTAAATTACTGATCAGTTGCAACTTTGCCTGGAGCAGGAAATGGAAGAAGTGAAGGGAGAATGTCACGCTCTCTGGGTATTTTTCAGTATAACAAGGAAATTCACATGTTTTATTCATGTTTTTAATTAGAAAACAAAATAACAATGGCTTGTAAACATGTTTTTTCCTGAACTGGCCACTCTGCAAAAAACACTATTTGCTTCTCAGAGATCTGAATAAACCAAGCTTTGTCATATACACACCTCCTTTCTTCCCAACTGTGAACTCATGATACACTCAGAAATTAGGAAAGCTACAGCTTGCACAGCACTATCAGAATCATATGCGGCCCATCTAAACTTAGCATCTAGGATAGTGTGATGGTCAGTACATTTTCCAGGGTTTAGAATCTCAGGGCTGTAGTATGTGTCAGAGTATGTGATGAATAGACCTTCAGTTATAAATATATAAACAGCTCTCAGTGATTGACTACTCCAATCAAGAAAGACATCCCAACGTGACATGTCAAATATGTCAATGTCCTCACTTATTTATATAATAAATTATAAGAAAAATGCATTATTTGTGAAAATGTATTTAAATAGAGAGGAATGCCATGACTCTTCTACATGTGTCTAAAGTTAACAATCATTTTCCCTTCAATCTCTCAGGAAGTAAGAGAATCTTAGAGAAAGAAGAAGACATATTATTTGTAATACTGTCAATGGCTTAGCATGTCATATTTTGTTTAGTCATCATAACCACTCCATGAAATAAATGACATTATCCCCATTTCACAGTTGTGGGACTTAAGGCACAAAGAAGTTGAATGATTTACCAAGTACTGTTCATTACTAAGGACTTTAACATCCAGCATTTCAATCCTGTTCCTCATCTACCTGATATAACTTCCTCCCATCCATTCATTCTGTAGGAATTAATGGAGTACCTTTGTAGGTATTGGGGATAAAGTAGCAAAGGCAGACAGGGCCATTTTTATAAAGCCTACATTCTAATAGAAGCAAAATTCAAACAAAATATATAAATAATATTTCATATAGTAATAAGTATTATGAAGTACAAAGATCAGGGTAACGGAATCGAAGTGGGTTTTTTGTGGGATGGGAGAGTGGAAGAAAAGACTGTGTTAAATGGAACAAGATCCTGAATAATGTTAAGGGAAGAGTCCTCTAGGCAGAAAGAGGAGCATGTACAAAGGCTTTGAAGGGGATATAACACTTCAGTCAGTAGACAGATAGCGGCAGTTATAGCGAATGAACCCCAAAACTTCAGAAACTTCACATACTAAGTTTCACTCACATTGACAGCCGAATGCAGGTGTTCCTGGTTGGTGGACAGCATTTCTCCAGGTGGTGATTCAGGGACCCAGGCCCTTTTAACTTGCAGCTTTACCATCACCTAGGGCTATAATGTGCTTTGTGCCCAGACAGTGAAAGCAGCACAATTGCTGATGTATCTCATGGGTGAAAAGTGAGCCAGACACTGTAGACCCTAGTGCACTCCTATAGTTATGGAAGTACAGGGGTGCATTTTGCTATTACCTATCTCTTGCTCAGAAATGGATATTTTAAGAAAAATTTGGAGGCCAGTGTGGCCAGAGCATTGTGAATCTTGAGGGAGTAGCAGAGTTCAGAGGAAAAGACAGGCATCGGATAATGTAGGGCCTGATAAGAGATAGCAAGAGAGTTGGGAGTATGTTAAATGTGATAGGAAAATATGAGAGGTATCAAGCAAAACAGAGATATGATGTCATTCAGGTTTCTGAAAGATAAATCTGGCTTCTGCCTGGAGAATGTAATCTACACTAGGGCAGAAGCAAAGAAACTAGTGAGAATTCTGCAATAAATAAGGCAAGAGATGATAGTGTTCAGTTGTGGGGAGTTAAAAAGTGGTCAACACCCAAGCTATATTTTGAAAGTAGAGTCACAGTGTACTGATGTGACTTAGAGTGTACTTATGTGAGTAGTGACTGAATAAGAGCAATCAGGATGGCTAGTGTACTTTTTGCAATGGTCCAGTTACTATGGCTGCATAACAAATTATGCAAAGTATCTGGGTCCTCAGTTGCATGACTCAAAAGCTGGGGGTAGTCTTGTTCATTCACACCTATGACAGTTGATGCTGGCTTGGGGTGGGGGTCCTCACTGCCCCTCTACACCATCCTCTCTGTATGGTCTCACCCTGTAAGCTAATTTGGGTTTCCTCGCAGCCTGGTGGTTGGCTAGCTCCAAAGCAAGGATTACCACATAAAGAGAGTCAGATGGAAACTGTTTTGCTCTTTGCACTATCCTTGGAAGTCACCAACTATCATGTCCACTTGTACTGCATATTCAGGGAGAGTCACAAGCCTCTACCAAATTTAAGCAGAGAGAATACAGACCCCACTTCTTGTGGAAGAAGAGCAAAAGTCACACTGTAAGAAAAGCATGTGGGATGAAAGATCTTTGTTGTGGTCACAGAGAGAAATACAATCTGCCATATCTAGGCAACAATATAAAGTGAAGTCATTAAGCTGTAAAGGACTGAGTGATGATCAGATTTTTCTGGGCAAAGGACTCAAAATTCTGTTCTGGAGATACAAAACTCAAGGTCCCTATCAGACATCAAATTGGAGATATTGATGAACAGTTGGATAAATGAATCTTGAATTTATTGGAGAAGTGAGAACCAGAGAATGTATTCTGGTATTAACAGTAAATTAAAGTTGTGAATCCCATGAGACTGTCCAGAAGGTAAGCATATCTGGGAAAGAAGAGAACTTGGTGCTGAGCTCTGGTGCACTCAACTCCTGAAAAGAGTCAGCTTTTATTTTTGCTGTGATTTTCATAGTTCAGCCTATTCTTCAGGTACTAAGGAGGTACTTAGATATACTTAAAGGATATGATACTGGCAATGAAACATAAGTAAAATGTCTTTTAAGCCAATTTTGCCATAGGTCAAGATCTACAGGATCTTTATTGAATTCTTACAACCTAATCCAACTCATTCACAAGACGATGAAACTCAGGAATGAAATAAATGGCACTACTCTTCCCATGGATGTGGCCCATGACTCAGCCTCCCCAGAGGAATGCTGGTTCTTCCTGCTTGACAGCCTTCAAGTCGGGACCTTGGCTCTTTCGGTCCCTGCAGGAGCTTCTGGCTTTGGACCTTAAACTGGAACCTTGGTTCTGCTGATTTTGGATTTGCCAGATTCCATAAATGCATGAGCCGATTTCTTATAATAAATCAACCCGCTCAGATGGATAGACAGATAAACAGAGACAAAGGGGATGGGGGGACAGATAGAGGGAGGGAGCAAGGGGAACAGATAGATATCCTATTGGTTCTGTCTCTCTGGAGAATACTAATACAGATTTTAGTTATATTTTCTCACGAGGACAGCCTTTAGTTCAGGAATCTAAATCCTTATGTAAATAACATGTGAAATTAGATAAAGCCAATCAATACCATGCAGAAACCTGGATGAAATATGTATTATCACTTTAGGGAACTGTCACTGGTTTTGGTACAGCAGTGGGAGGTTTCGTACTGTTGGGCCAAAGTGACATACCCTGCTTTTGAGAAGGTCTTCCCTCCTTTCCTGGGTGTTGGCATGTATGTTGATTTTTAACAATTTATCTAGAACTAATGTTTACAATGCTTTTTAGCTCACCCTTATTTACACTCCTCCTTTTGTGAATAAAGATCTTTTTAGTTTTTATTCTCAGCGTACAAGATAGTTGTTTTACAAGAAGATTGATCTGAAGCTGATCCCCACACACAGCAGGAAATTGTGGGGTTCAAAAGAAAGAAAGAAAGTGCTTGAGCTCAGCTTGCTTTCTTACGAATTCTTCTTTCTTCCAAAAGAATCCAGGGAGCTTGCTTGGCAAATGGGTGTGTTAATCTAATGGTTGAATCACTTGAGGGTGATTTTTTGCAAGTATCTATTGCATGTATATAATCAAAGGAAGAACACACTTAAATTCCACAAGACAAAAAGAAATAGGACATTAAGAAATAGGACATTAACCAGAAAGTATAATTTTTATAAGTGTCATGCCTGCTGGTATTCAAAAGTCTCAAGATAATAAACAAAAAGAAAATGTCTGTCAGCCTCAGCACAGAAAAAACAGTCAGGCATTAACAGTGAACAACTCCTATCCATAACTGGCTGCTTCTTAAATTAACTGCACTCCTACGACTTCAGTTCTTCACAACCCCTCATTCCGCACTGGATATTCATCCAAATATACATATTTACATAGATAGGAATGCCCTGACTCTCCTGTACCTGCTTAATTATTTTGCAAGATGCAAAGAGGAAGGAAATGTATTTATTTAGTATTTTATATTTTTCTGGTTGATCTGAAAACACTGTGAACAATAATGCTCATTATCTAATTCCAAGTCTAATTCAATAGATGATTTCCGGAAAAGTCAGATTAAAAAGTTGAAAGGCACTTCATAGTTTTACCAAAAAATGTTAAGGTTTTAATAAGTCAGTCTCTTCCTGCTTAGACAACATAAGCAAGCCATTAACAAAGACAGAATGGAAAACATTCTGCTTTTATTTTTGAAAAATCAAATTTAAAATTCAAGACTATAAGTAAATGGAAAACCCTGGTGATATCTTTTATTCTCAAATCCTCATGACCGCTAGAGCAGAATGTAACTGTCCCATTTACTGTTTCTTATAAACTGTCATAATATCAGAAAGACAATGACTCACATTCTGGGAAGCAGGGCAATGGAGTCTATGGCACCATTTAAAGGTCCCGTAACTCGATACATTATCAATCCCCCTATTTTCTCAGGTTACAAACCTACAAAGAGAAAGAGATGGACTTGATGATTCACAACAGTATCAGAATGGAGTGGAAGGTGCCAATTTAGGTCTTTTCAGGCCCCCAGAAATGACTGAATTGATAGCAATTATGGGAATGACAGAGCTCTGTTGAGAACCAGGTCGTGAGATTCCCTGGTTGGTGTGAGGCTTCCTTTCTTCTGACGTAATAGCCATTAAAAATACTGGAGAAGGATCAAGAAACAAATGGAAACTACCTCTGGGAGGTATATCCCTCCCCATAAATTTCTCATGCCAAAGAAAGGTATGGAGTGTGTGCGAATCAACTCAAGACACACATTTGCAAAGTTTGGGAGGGTCTTCAAGAGCAGAGACCAACTGCCAGTTTTGTTGTGGATAACCCTTAGCCACATGCTTGTAGGCTTTTCCCATTGCTCCTGGTATTGAGGAATGTTGGAGAAAGGTGGCCTGGCAGTGCAGCTAGGAGGAGAAAGGAAAATAAACATGAGTCCATAAATCCCCTACACAGGTCCCAGAATCAGGACTGTAGAGGGCAGATGACCTAGTTTTTCGGCGGCTGCTGCAGATGGACCTAAAGAGGCAAGCAGGTCAGAGAAATGCTACCCTGGCCAGCCACAAGTAACAGCCCAGTGTCCACAAGGCCAGTTCAACTCCTCAGGACTGAGCCACTCCTCAGGGGGACCAATTGGGGTGCCGACTTCAGTCTGAAGTTGAGTCCATAACTTAGATCATAAGTGACCTGAAACAAGCCTCACATGAGCAGTCACAGAAGGAGATGCCTGTTTTCTTATACTTCCTCCAGACTCCAAAAAAAAACAGGGAGATGGCTTCCCTTACAACCTCTGTGTGTCTGTCTGTGCCTCACCCCAACATAGAGCTCCGATACTCTAAATGATACCACCACACCTTTAGCCAGTTGAGAGAAGAAGGTATTGGTCAACTCTGGCTTAAGTTTTCGTGGGCAGGACTTAGGCACAATAAACTAACATGACACTCCTTCAATAACCCAATGTAAAAAATGTTATGAAATCTGTCTGAGATGCCATAAAAGGAGCTCACTTCCCAATTTCAGAAAGGTGAGGTATTAGAGATAGAATGAAACAAATTCATTTCACGTTTGTGTCCCAAAAGGTTGGGGCTCCTCAATGAGCCATTTACAACTGGATCAAATAATTCGAATCTATTTATTACAGTAGCAGTTGGACTCTGCAGGCATCTGCAGGGAGTTGGGTGCACTGGGTATGAAATGTTCCTGTATGTGTACGGGCACAACAATACTAATTTCCAGGACATGAAACACTAACCACAAAGATTATTTTAAACTCTCAGTAAGCAGGAGGTACTTAATTCCTGATACATGTCTAATTTGTTTCTTTCTTTTTTTTTTTCCCTTTCTGTTTCAAATCTGGGGGAAGATGACTGAAAGCCAGCAAGAGGAGAGGACAACAGCTGTTTCACTACTGAAGCTTCTCTCGGTGATGCCTGAGAAAACCTCTTCCCAAAAAAGGAGGAGGAAGTTCCCCTGGCTCTTCCTAATCAATGCTAACGTAAATGGTCACAAAAGCCTCTTACTTAGGGAACAAAACATTGACTAAGAGGGAAAGTTCAGTAGCCACATTACTGGCTGCATAAGAATCAGTCATACCAGCTGATATTCTGAGCTTCTAAATCTAAAACCTTCAGTGATTAATTTCAGATACCCAGTTGTGGGGAGCACATCCTAAGCAGTAGCAAGCATTTTAAAAATTAGCCTTTTTTTTCTTTTTTTTTACTAAAAGGCAAACTGTGATTTAAAAGTTTTCAAACACAAAGCTTATCCGTGTATAGTAAAATTCACTAACAATATAAATTCAAATAAAAGCACATACAAGCCAGAGGTATATTAGAAAAAAGCAAATACTGCTTTTTGAATATATCATCATTTCTATGAAGCATTTCATTTTATACTTATGTTGGAAGACAGCAAAGCAGAAAATTTAATAATGGTCTCTTGTCATTTTATTCACCATGTACATGCTATCAAATAAAACAAAATACTTTTCAGATAAAACTGATGATTTCCATAAGCACGCAAAACCAAGCTGAAGGTAGCAGTTCCTTTCTTAGAGAACGATGCTTCCCTCGTTTGAGGCACTCTGACCAGCCCACATGGCAGCAGTAGCGGCATCCAGGTGAGCTTAGGTAGCATGAAGGAGCAGAGAGAACACAGGCCCAGGTGCCAATAAATCCTTTCTCTTCCACTTAACCTTGCTTGACCTTCCATGATTTCCTTGACCTGCCTGAGCCTGACTCCCTCATCTATAAAGGGGAGACCCTGATGACAACATCATAGGGAGTAAAATGCCTCAAAGTGCACCTAGCACACAGTAGGTATTCCGCCATGTTGGTAGCTCTCATTCTTTCTCATGCACACTATCTCCCCCTTGTCTCAGGTTAGACTACATTGAAACCAGCTTTTTATAACCTACATGCTGAATATTAGATATAAATGTGATTGTGGTGAGGATGGAAGGATTAAAAAAAAAGTAGAAAAGCCAAATCTCATTGAATAAAAAGGGTGGGGCTCAACCAGACCAGAACATTTAGAACAGTAATCATCTGAGTGGTTCCCAGAAACATCTATGAACTTGGTATATCAGAATCTCTTTGCAAACCACATATGCCTGAAGAGTTAGGGCTTTTGCTTAATTTCTGAGTCTCCTGGGAGATTAAGGCAGTAGTGATGCAGCCTTCAAAGTGGCCCTGCATTGTGTCTGCTGGGGTTTGAGTTCAATCAGAAAAATCTTCTGGCTGATAAAGGTAGGTGTAAGTAGCACCAAAGTTCACAGAAAAATACGGTAGCAAGGTTTTCTACAGTAATGCTTTCAATTGCCCTGGGAGGTGTTTGTTTGTTTGTTTGTTTTTGTTTTTTCACCTGAGGACCGAAGACTTTACTATTTCTAAATATCTCCGCAAACAAAAGAGACTGTTACTTCACCCTTCCAGCACCCTGGGGACATAGGTAATTAGCATTTAATAAATACTAATTTCTCTAGGTCCAAATGTGAAGATTCTAAAATCCTCTTAACACATATTTCTCACACATTGTCTGTCCCTGCTCTAAACCTTAAGCACCAAATGCAGAAAATTACTTCATACGATAATAGGTGCTCATTGGCCAGAAAGCTTCCCTTCTGAGACAGCCCCAAATATTTGGACACATGACACACATAGCACCAATACAGCAATGTGGCCACACGAAAGGCCCCAACGTGGGCTAGAAAGAAGACCCTTAGGAGTAGGCCTGACAGTTCCTACAAGAAGCAGAAGTGGCCATGCCTTAGGCAGGGCTCCACACTGACACCAATGTATTCTATAAAGACCGAAAGAACCCCTGAATATTAACCCCTTGTTTTATGTGTATGTAGTAAAGAACTTAACCTTGTCTAAATTAAGGTCTGGGCTTTGCATTCAGCTTCCTAGATAGGATCTCTAAGCCCTTAAAATGTCATTCTTGATAGGAGTCTTTGTTCACTTAGAGACTTTGGATCACATTTATGGTCTAAAAACATGGTTTGGAGTGAGAGTCACATGGCTTCCACTGAACTCCCTGAGATCAGGTACATGCAGACTCAACCATATCTGCATGACTGAATCCCATAAAAACTCTGGACACCAAAGCTGGGTGAACTGCCCTGAGTAGTGACATTTCATGTATATTGTCACACATCACTGCTGAGAAAGTAATGTCATCCACACTCCATGAGAGAGGACAACTGGAACTTTTCTGGACTCTGCCCTACACATCTCTTCCTTTGGATAATTTTTAATCTGTACCCTTTCCTTAAAGTAAACCCTAACTGTGGATATAACAGCTTTAAGTGAGTTCTGAGAGTCTTTCTAGTGTGTTACAGAACCTAAGGGCGGTCTTTGACACCCTTGAATTTGCAACTTGAGTGTGACCCCCAAACTGCATTAATTGGTATTAGCAGTGAGGATGGTTTGCAGACTTCCCTAACCTCATACTGAGAAAACGGAGATTGATAAAAGTAAAATTCTTCCCCAACAAATACTGGTGTTAGGATTCATAGCCAGGCCATCACTCTGTACCTCCAGCATCTTCTACAGTACAGCACAGCCTGTCCAAACAGGCAGCATGTTTCCATGCAGCAAAACACAGGGTGTTTCTGCAAAAAGGGCTGAATAGCAAACAAGATACCCTCACTCTAGTGTGAGTGAGATAAGCTCCAAAGAGATGAGGAATGAGAAAATCCTCATATGGCCAGGGTTGTTGGCTCGTGTAGGAAGGTCATGATCTCAAGAAAAATAAACTATAAACCTCTTCCCCTTCTGTAAAATCTATGTATGTTTCCCTAGAAACTGAGGGCTTCATGAGGATTTACAAATAACAACAGCAATTTTCAAGTCCCTTGTTGGTTTCAGGAGAGAGGAAGAAGACTCTGCCTACGTAATGCTAACAGGTTACCATAAACTTGGGTCTGACGATTGAGTTGCAGGCACAATGATTAGGGAGTCAAACATGCAGATCTCACACCAGGAGCACTTACCCTGTGTCAAGCACTCTTTATTCTGCAAGGGAAGTGTTAATAATGCTATTTTAAAAATGAAAACACTCAGCCCTGGCTGGTGTGGCTCAGTGGATTGAGTGCCAGCCTGAAAACCAAAGGGTCGCTGGTTCAATTCCCAGTCAAGGCACATGCCTGGGTTGCAGGCCAGGTCCCCAGTAGGGGGTGCATGAGAGTTAACCACACATTGATGTTTCTTTTCCTTTCTTTCTCGCTCCTTTCCCCTCTCTCTAAAAGTAAATAAATAAAATCTTTAAAAATGAAAACACTCAGAGAGAGAAGTTAAATAAATTCCCTAATGTTATTGAATACGACACAGAAATGGGATTCAATTTGAATACACCGGAATCTGGAATTCCTGAGTTTCTCATTGAGATGTCACCTTTGCCAACCTCACAGGCCAACCCTGAGAAGACAAAGTACTCTGGTTCCTGCCAACACTTCCATCATGTTAGCCACTGTTTCCATGGTCTGTGATTGGACAAGGTGGTATCCTTCAAGGATACAATGACAGAAATTTTTTTTTTATCTACTACCACATTGGTCTCTGCTAACCTAGGGACACTACCTGCTAGAAAAAATAAGCATATTCATAGAACATGTCTACTCTGGAATCCTGGGGCAAACTGGAGAGCACAGTGGTTGTGTACATAGTGAGACTATCAGGATGTCACTGTGAGCAACAAAGTAAAAGCCAAAAGGACAATGATGACATACATGGAACCTCTGTTAGCTGAGAGACAGCTGGACATTCAGCCCGGAAGTCTCTGAGGTCAATATAATGACTTCAATTGTGTTTCTCAAAAAAGATAAACTGAACTCTTAGGACCCCTATGAGCTCAGAATGTACCTTATTTGCAACTAAGTTCTTTAGAGAACTAATGGAGATAAAATGAGGTTATTAAAGTCGGCCCGAATCCATAAGCTGGCATCCTTATAAAAGTGGGAAATTTGGACACAGACACACAGAGGGAAGGTGATGTGAAGAGACACAGGGAGGATGTTATGTGAAGACAGAGGCACAGACTGAGATTATGCTGCCACAAACCAAGAAACATTTGGAACTATCGGAAGTTGGAAGACATAAGAAAGGATCCTTATCCTACAAGTTTCAAAGGGAACACGGATCAGCTGACAAATGTCTTAGCCTCAGGTTTTTAGCCTTAAGAACTGTGAACAATAAATCTCCATTGTACCAAGTCATCCAGGCTGTGTTATTTATTACGACAGCCCTAAGAAACTGCCACAGTAAGAGGTTAGGTTTTGGGAAGATGATAACAGTAAGAGAGACCAAGGCCCATTCCTTACCAAAAGCCCAGGTTTCATATTCAGACTCTTGAACTGCAAAAATCTTTTTCCAAGTATGACTCCAAGTTCATAATGAGGTTTATTCTGAGCATCAGGCAGCCATGGTAATTAGCAGATTCATTCATATGATGGAGAACTCATCTATTCACAGAATATTTTCTTTTTTATGACTGTTAGCCAGTGAGCATAATCCCGTGGTTCTAGCTGTAGTGTAGTCCTCCTTTATCTGCAGGGAATACATTTCAAGAACCTCAGAGGACACCTGAAACCCTGGATAATACTAAACCCTATATATACTATGTTTTTTCCTGTACATACATACCTATGAGAAAGCTTAATTTATAAATTAGGAAAAGTGAAGTTAAAAATAGCAACTAATAATAAAATAGAATTATAAAAATACACTGTAGTGAACGTTATGTGACTATGGTCTATCTCTCCCTACTAATATATTTTTGTACAAATGCAGAGCATTAGAGATACACTGGACAAGAGGATGATTCATGTTCTGGCAGGACGGACAGAGGTGGCATGAGATATCATCTCGCTACTAAGAACAGTGTGCAATTTAAACTTTATGCCCTCAAAAAATTAAGACTAGAATTACATACGATCCAGCAATTCCTCTTCTGGGTATTTATCCAAAGAATATGAAAACACTAACTCAAAAAAAAGTATGTACCCCTGTGTTCATCACAGCATTATTCACAATAGTTAAACGTCCACCAAAGGATGAGTGGACAAAGAAGAGGTGGTATATGCACAACAGAATATTGCTCAGCCATAAAGATGGAATACTGTCGTATGGGACAACATGGGTGGATCTTGAGAGATTATGCTAAGTGAAACAGGTCAGGCAGAAAGGGATAAAAAATGTATGATTTTAGTCACATGTGGATTATAAAACAAAAAAGAAACAAACAGAAACAAACTCATAGACACAGACAATGGATTAGTGGTTCCCATAGGGGAAGAAGGGTGGGAAGAGGACAAAAAGGGTAAAAGGGTCAAATATATACTGACGGATGGAAACTAGACTTTTAGGAGTTGTAAGCACAGGGTATTTTATACAGATGCTGACTTATAATGTACATATAAAACAATGCTTAACCAAGGTTGCCTCAATAAAAAATATAAATAAATAAAACTTATGACTTGTTTTTTTCTGGAATTTTCCATTTAATATTTTCAGATATTGTTCACCCTAGGTAACTAAAACCATGAAGAGCAAAACCTGAGATAAAAGGGGAACTAGAGTACATATGTTATTATTTGTGAAAACATACGCACCCATATACAGTTTGTTCTTATAGTTACATTATAGAAAAGCAAAAACTGGTCACCTATTGTATGGAACACCTATAGCCACCCTTGCAGAGTAACTGGTGCATCAGGTCTCATGTGCTCCCTAGAGGCCTTCGGGGCAATGACATGTAGGCAGAACTTCCACCCAAGTTTCACTTGGTGGTTTAAGTTACAAAGAAAGAACCATTACTTTACTCTAAACATACAGACAACAGAGTGCCTTTCCCTTTTCCTTTCTCAATAAAAATATCCTGTGTATACATTTGCCAGGCCTACAGAAAAAAAGTATCACAGTGGTTTAAACAACATAAATTTGTTTCATAGTCCTGGAGGTTATAAGTCTAAGATCAAGCTGTCAACAGGGTTGGTTCCTCCCAAGGGCTATGAGAGACAATCTGTCATGCCTCTCTCCCAGCTTCTGGTGATTTTCTGGCAATCTCTGGCATTACCTGGATTGTAGATATGTTAACCTGATCTCTGACTTCCTCACATGTCATTGTCTGTGTCCAGGTCTGTGTCCAACATCCTCTTTTTATAAGGACACCACTCATGGTGGATTAGGGGTTTACCCTACTCTAGTATGACCTCATCTGAAGTTAACTACATACATTTGGAATGATCTTATTTCCAAATAAGGTTACATTTTCAGGTACGAGAATTTAGAGCATCAACTTATGAATTTTGGTGGTAGGTATGACACATACATCAACCCATAACACCATCTCCTACTGCACGACTATGTAAAAGCTTGCCTAATTTAACTTTACTTATATAAAGGCTTTGAGATACAAGATTAGTCTTGTTTTCAGAGCAAAAATATTATGTCCTATAAAACACCAGTGGCTCAATTCCCAGATTACATTTATGGCAGAATCACAGTTTAGAACACAGAGATAAAGATAAAATGCAACTCGACGCTGCTAAAAGCAGTGCTATGGCTCAGGGTCTTGCTGCCTTTATTCTTGTTCCTTAGTAAACCAACCGATTAATATTGGGCTAGAGCTCGGAGACTTAAAAATATAAAAGAAAAGAAGGGTAAAGATGATGCCATCCTGACCTTCCAGAAAGTAAAATGAAATAGCGGACACAAAACAATATAATGGACATGAAAAAATATAAGGCCCAATCTGACTACATCATGTGAGATATTAAGAAATGACTAAAACAGTGATTTAGGGAGAGAAAGGTCACCGAGAAGGGAGAGCTACACAGGCCTCTTTGAGGAGGATGTGCTTGAATAGGCCATAAATCTAAGTGGTCTGGGGAAGGGGTCAAGGTCATCCCAGAGGTGGGTTTGAACCTGAGCCCAGAAGCAGAGGCACCTGGATGGAGCCACAGCTGGTGCTGGGAGTCGTGAGTGAGGCTCAGACTGACAGAAGCCATACCCAGAATCCCAGGTCATGCTAAATGGAGGGTTTTGTTTTTATACCACAGTGTTTGTAGTAAATATACATCTGTAATTTTTGAAAATGTGCCCTGAAAACTTTAATAGGATGAGTAGTTTCCACTTGTGACTTACAGCTTAAAATGTATGTAAGTTTCATTCATCATATTATTCAAATTGACTCCATCTGATTCACTCTCACCTTTATTTTTAAGTCCACACAAGTCCAGCAGGAAACTGTACCTTTTGAATCTTGCTACAAAAGACGAGGAATATTACAGCTTTGCCTGGTCTTTCCCTGAACCTTACTATCCTTTAAATATCATTCACTTTTATAACTGCATTTTCTTCAAGTTCAACAGCTTTCAAACAATATCTTCTTCCCATTTAGAGTGAAATTTCTCAGTTTTTAGTGCTTCATTTTTATTTATCACTTTTTTTTTTGGAAAGCAAATTAAGTTTTCCTTTTTGCTTTCAAAAAAAGGATATAGTGGTGTATTTCTCGAGACTCTGCACGTTATGTGATTTTTAAAAATATAAAATTACTTCCTAAAACTTGTTTTTAGTTTATCTCCAGTGCATCAGAAGCATATTCTTCCTCCAAATTCACAGGCTGATCGTACACTGCAGCTCTTTATGTCATAGATACCAAGTAGTCTTGTCTCACGCTTGCCTTAAGCGTGGCAAGTTGACTTCTTACCTCCACTTGAGTGATTGTTAAATCTCCTTTTCACTTAGGAAGTTAAAAACAGGTGATACCACAAGCTATGTCTGGTAAGCATAAGTCATTCATTCTCTGTGGCTCTGCCAGACTGAGGTGAGAACATCTCCTTCCACTGCTGTCTCCAGCGCTCAGGACATGGCCAGGGCAATCTCGGCACACCCGCTCCAGCACCCAGCTTCTTCCTGTCTTAGCAACACGTCTGTAATGGAGAAATGCTCTGAGTTCTAGTTGTTTAAGCTTTTTGCCTCTGAATCAGGGAGTAAACTACAACAGAGGCTAAAAATGGTTTCTTCCTTTTTCAGAATAGCCTTCTTTACTTTTGGTCCATATCCAGGTTAAGTCACTTCTGTTTTATTCTCGATCGAGGCAGACTGGCTTTGCATCCATCCCCTTACAGATCCAGGCAGCAGCATGCCTGCTGGTCTGAGATGGAAATAGGTTGGCAGTTGCCAGACTCTTTTTCTGAATCTTTTTTAGTGGGCATTTTTAGGGGGAAATTGGAAGAGGCTATTTCAGGAGATGTTTTTCGGAAGCACTGATAAATGGGAAGGCAGAATTTTTAAGACTGGCACACGCTAACCAAAAATTTAATGCAGCGAATCCTATAAGCAATGAAATAGGAGGAAGGAAGTAAAACTATGTCCATTTGATGAGGAAAATTATGTCACATAAAAATTGGTGTTATAGAAAGAAAACTCAAACCAGCAAACAAAGAACCATTATTATGAGAATCTAATGTTAATATTCTAAAAACTGATGTAATGGATGTTAATCTTTGCAGATTCTTTAATTATTAATTCTCAAAGGACTAATTACAAAATCATTTGTATTATTTATATCATAGAATTATATCATAAGTGAATTCGCCATGAATTGGCTACCTGGATACAGCCACTGCTGCTTCCAGGTTCTTCTGTGCTGTCATATTGAGGGTTCACCTGGAGTTAACAAAAATGTCAGCCGCGTGAGAAATTAAAACTGGAGTGTGAGGCTGAGGGCGACTAAGGGGCCTGGTATTGACTCAGAAGAGCTGGGGAACTTGAAAGATCTTCACAACTTAAAGTAAAAATCTACTGAAAGTTTGTATAAAAAAATGGAAATTTCAAAGAAAACATCACTAACCATGAACTGATAACAGTTGTTTTCTCCAGAAAATTATAAAGGGGACATATTATTTTGGAAGCAACTTTATGTTTATTTAAAACCTAAGTAAAGAGTTGGTGTAATAAATCCAACTCAAAGCAAAAGCTGAGGTCTATACATCTTTTCAGAAAATGGGTAGCATCTGTGCTGCATAATGTGCCTGTTCTGCTGGTGCATGCATTCCACCTCTTTTTTCCAAGAATTTGTTCATAATGGAGTACAGAAACCCAACTACATTTCTGACATGTAGAGAAAACAGCACAAACATCTTTGATGCCCTAGAAATTTCAATCCTGGGCTGAAGTCTTCACTTTGTAAACTAATCTCAGGAAAATTCTATCCTTTGAATTATTCATTTCTGCAAACATAAATCTTCCTCTACGAAGCATATATTTTAAAGTACAGGAATAACTCATAAAATTTTAGGCCTGCAATGGGGTGGCATAGAGGGGAGGAATGGGGAAAAGCTAAGTTTTAATGAAATGGCTTCTGAAATGTGGCCTTCTGTTGGAAGAAAGCTAAAAGCAGCATGATTTAGTGTGATGGTTTGTTTTGCCTCAGAACCACTTTCTTTTTAGGGAAAAGCTAATGCACAAGCTCAATATATAAAAATATCAAGGCAAAATGCTGTGACTGAAGAAAGCTGGATATCCCAGGGTCTGGTCCACAAAAAATCTGGTTACTTCTTTCTCAAACTCTAAGAACCTGTCCTGTTAGTCCTGGAGTGGCCTCTCCGGAATCCCCAGAATTGCAGAATATCCTTTGCAAAAACTGAACACACCGTTAGGCAAAGCAGCGTTCATCATTCACTGTTATAACTTCTCTAAGGCTCATTTTTTCCTCTGAGTTATACCAATTTCACAGAATTGGTGCAAATAAATAAGATAATTTAAAAATAACCCATATAGCCTGACATAAGAAAGACTCAATCTAACTTTTATTCCAGTCCTCCAAGGGTGTGATCAGAAATACGTTATACATTTATAGTTTTCATTCACAGTATTGCTTAAAAATTAATATATGCATATATAGAAAGTAATATTAATTGTGTAGGATCATCACCCCCTCCTCAAATCAAAAATGCAAATTTCAATTTAGGCACAAAACTATAAAAATCAGGTTACTAAAATTTATTTTAATATTACCTGTTATCAAGTTTTAATGTTGGAGAAATTATTAATAAGCACAATTTTCAGTGATGAGATTCAATGACTAATCCATAATGTCTCCCAATATACCATCTTCCTATTTCATATTCTCTGGTAGTCACAAGTAAAATATATGAAATGGGGTGGGTAAAATCTAGAAATAGAATTGTCTCTTGTGCATGCTGTTAATAGGGTATGTAACAACATGGGTGGAAGTAATTTAGCACTGTATATCTTTTTCATTTTGGATTCCCTGCAGTACCATTTTAAACTTTTAACGCTTCATTTTATTTTTACTGTGCTTCTTAGAGAATACATAATAAGGTAAGAGTTATATATCTATTGTAACTTCATAAATGAGAAGGTAAAAGCTCATATATCACAGATACACGAGGGAGGGATTTAGAGCTTCATCCAATAAAAAATGAGAAACCTCATTCAGAATTCAGATGTGACAGGATATAGACTCAATGCCTTAAAAATAATAGATTCTAATCTAACATTTTAGACAGTCTGCTATGCCCCCAATATCTGTTCTCCAATTTTGCCTTAGCAATGTAAACTTCACTTTTAAGTATATACACAGGCAACCAGAACTGGACTGCCTTTTCAAGCCTTCTTTTCAATTAGGCATGACCAAAGACCATGACATTAAGCCAGTGTACTGCAAGCCCCTTCTGGGAACTCTCTTTGAAAGAAAATTTGAGAATAATCCAACAGAAGATCAGCAAGGAAACAGAGGATTTGAATAACACTATAAACCAATTAAATCTAACAGAATATACAGAACACTCCACCAAACAACAGCAGAATGAACATTCTTCTCAAATGGACATGGAACATGCTCCAGCAAAGATCACATGGTAAGCTATAAAAGAGATCATAACCAATTTTAAAAGACTGTAATCATACCAACTATCTTTTCTTAAAATAATGGAATGAAACTAGAAATCAGTAGCAAGGGAAAACTGGAAAATTCACAAATATGTGAAAATTAAGTAACATTTTAACACACAATGGGTCAAAAAAGCACAACAATCTCAAAAAAAAAAAAACAAAGAGGGGATATAACTGATGCCACAAAATTAAAAAAGGCTCATAAAATACTAACACAAGCAATTATACATCAACAATTGGAAAACCTAGAAGATATGTATAAATTCCTAGAAATATACAACTTACACAGACTAAATCATGAAGAAATAGAAATCTCCTAGGAAGGAGATTCAATCAGTAATCAAAAACCTCCCAACAAAGAAAGGCCAGGGACCAGATAGTTTCACTGAGAATTATACAAAATGTTTAGAGAAAAATAAATACCAATCCTTCTCAAACATTTTTTAAAAATTGAAGAGAGAATGATTTTATGAGGTCAGCATTATCCTGAGAACAAAACCAGGCAAAAATACAGGAAAATAAAACTACAAATCAGTATCACTGATAAACAGTGAAGCAAAAAGCCTCAAAAATATATTAGCAAACTGAATGCAACAACACATTAAAAAGATTATACACCATTAATAACCGGGCTTATTCCTGGCATTCAAGAATGATTCAATATGTGAAAATCAGTCAGTATAATTCACCACATTTACAGAATGATAGTCAAAAGCCAAATGATCATCTCAGTTAAGGCAGAAAAAGAATTTGACAAAATTCAACACCCTTTCGTTATAAGAACTAAGCAACTCAGAAGAAAAGGTAATTACTTCAACATAATGAAGGTCATATATGAAAAGCCCACAAATAACATCTAACTCTAAAGTGAAAAACTGAAAGCTTTTCCAATAAAATCAGGAACAAGGAAAAGATGCCCACTCTCACCACCTCCATTCAATATACTGCTGGAAGTCCCAGCCAGAACAAGTGAAAAGAAAAACAAAGCAATGATGCCTAAAACGAAAAGGAAGAAGCAAAATTATCTCTGTTCACATATGACATGATCTTATATGAAGAAATCCCTGAAGATTACACACACATACACACACACACGAGCTGTCAGAACTAAAAGGAATTCAGCAAAGCTTCAGGATACAGACTCTGCACAAAAAACTCAGTTGTATTTCAATACATTAACAATGGATGATTGGGGGAAAAATTAAGAAAAACAATTCCCTTTGCAATAGCATCAAAATAATAAAATACTTAGGAATAAATGTAATCAAAGATGCAAAAAGGCTTATACACTGTAAACAAAAATACACTGATAAAAAATTAATGAAGACCCAAATAAATGGAAAGACATCCCATGTTCATGGACTCAAAAGCTTAATATTAACATTTTTTAAATGTCCATACTACCCAATGTGAACTACAGATTCAATGTAATTCCTATGAAAATTGTACTCTGTTTGCAAAAACCTAAAAAAATTCCTAATTCATATGGAATCTCAAAGCACAGAGAATAGCCAAAATAATCTCAAGAAAGAAAATGAAGCCAAAGGTCTCTTATGGCCACATTTCAAACATATTACAAAGCAACAATAATCAAAACTAAGTGGTACTAGCCTAATGACATATACATACACCAATGGAATGGAGTAGAGAGCCAAGAAATAAACTAATGAGTATACAGTACAATGACCTTAGACAGGGGTGCCAAGGATGGAATGATACTCTCTCTTTGACAATGATGTTAACTGAGCTGGATATCTACATGCAAGAGAACGAAGCTGGACCCTTACTGTATATCCTATACAAAAATTAACTCAGGAGGGATTAAAGACTTATATGTAAGTCCTAAAACTATAAAACTCCTAAAAGAAAACACGGGGGGAAGCTTCATGACATTGTATTTGGCAATGATTCCTTGGACATGACAGTAAAGCACAACAGGCAACCGAAGCAAAAATAGACAAACAGGACTGCATCAAACTTAAAAACTGTACAGGACATAATCAAAAGGGTGAAAAGGCAACCTACATAATAGAAGATATTTGCAAACTACATATCAGATAAAAGGTTAATATCCAGAATGTATTTTAAAAACTCCTATAACTCAACAGCAAAAAAAAATATAACCTGACTTTAAAAATTGGCAAAGAACTTGAACAGACAGTTCTCCAAAGGAGATATACAAATGGTCAACAAGCACATGAAAAGATGCTCAACATCACTAATTATCAGTGAAGGGAAGCTAAAACCACAATGCAATATCAACTCACACCTGGCTAGTAGGGCCATCACTATAAAAAATAATAATAATGATAACAGAATGTGGAGAAATTGGAACCCTTGTACATTGTTGGTGGAAATGTAAAATTGTAGATCTGCTATGGGAAATAGTACAGAGATTCCCCCAAAAAATAAAAATAAGAATTATATGATCCAAAAGTCTTACTTTTGAGTATACATACAAAAGAACTGACAACAGGATGCACACTCATCTTAACTGCAGCGTTATTCACAGAAGCCAAAAGATGGAAGCAAGCTAATGTCCACCAGAAGATGAGTGAATAAAGAAAATGTGCGGGCAAAGATGTGGAGAAAAGGGAACCCCAGTGCACTGTTGGTGGGAATGCAGACTGGTGCAGCCACTGTGGAAAATAGTTTGGAATTTCCTCAAAAAACTAAAGATGGAACTATCTTTGACCTGTTGACTCCACTGCTGGGGATAGACGCTAAGAATCCTGAAACACCAATTCGAAAGAACTTATGCACCCCTATGTTCATAGCAGTCCTATTTACAATAGCCAAGTGCTGGAAACAGCCTAAGTGCTCATCAATAAATGAGTGGGTCAAAAAAATGTGGTACATTTACACAATGGAACACTATGCAACAGAAATAAAGAAGGAACTCCAACCATTTGTAACAGCATGTATGGAACTGGAGAAATCATGCCAAGTGAAATAAACCAGTCAGTGAAAGAAACATACCATATGATCTCACTTATAAGAAGAATCTAATGAACAAAATAAACTAATGAGCAAAATAGAACCAGAGACATGGAAACATGAAACAGACTGACAGCAGCCAGACGGGAAGGGGGAGGGGAATAATAGTAGAAAGTAGGGTAAGAAGGGATTAGTCAAAGAACATACATGAATGGCCCATGGACATGGACAACAGTGTGTGGACTGATCATGGGAGTGGGCCAGCAGGCTGGGTGGAAGAGGACAAAGGGAGGAACACTGGGACAACTGTAACAGAATAACAATAAGAAATAACTTTAAAAAAAGAAAATATACAAAAGAATATTATTCAGCCTTAAAAAGGAAGAATCCTGTCATATGCTACAATATACAGGAATCTTGAGGACATTAGACTAAGTGAGGTAAGCCAGTCACAAAAAGGCAAATATTGCATAATTTGATTTATATGAGGTATCTATAGTAGTCAGGCTCAGAAAGTAGAATGGTTGCCAAGGGCTGATGAAAAGGAAATTGGCAGAGCTGTTATTTAAAGGGTATGCTGTTCCATTTCACAAGATATTAAATTTCTAGAGACTTTTTGTACAACAGTGTGTATATAGTTAGTGCCACTGTATACCTGAAGTTGACTAAGATTGTAAGTTTTATGTTACGCACTTTTACCACATTAAAAAAAGAAAATAAGAAGCATTCCAGCTTTATCCCCGATTTTTTGACCCTACCTCCATGTAGCCTAGAAACAGATAAGGTGGCTGAAACACTAGTTACCATCTTGGAACATGAAGACAAGGGCCACTCCCTGACTATGGCAGAGTGGTAAGCTACAAAGAGCCTCAATCGCCAACCCACTCATGGAGCAGAACCACAAACACAACATGAGGTAGCTTACTTAAACCAATCTTAACTGACATAGAGATTCTCTTGTATTTTCTATTTCAAGTCAGCCCTGATTGTCTATTCCCACTCACTTCTGTGGAAACAATATACACTGTCATTCTTGCTGGCATGGACTTTTAAACAAGCCCTATTTCTAAACTTCCTGGCTCCATTTCTGCTTCCTTCCAATCCATCTTTCACAGAGTTGTTTGACTATATTTAAAAATCATAAAGCAGATTATGCCTAGTAACCTTCATCAACCCTTTAAAATCAAACTCCAAGATACTGCTCCAGTACCACCTCACCATTGGCAATACATATATATTATATATGTGTGTGTGTGTGTGGTACACATACATATATATATATATATATATATACACACACACACATATATATATATATAAAATGCAAAAAATGCACTTAGGAAACAAGTACATAAGGAGTTTGCAGAGACTAGGACTAAAAATATATAATTTTTATATAAAAATCTGGAAATTAGTGATTTTTATGGGTGTAGTTCATGCTCTCATTTTTAGAACATTAATATTTGATAAATTTTGATATGCCTCTGACCAAAAAGGTATTTTATTTAAAAATCTAGTTTATATAAAATTTTATTTCTTAAATAAGTAAGGTGTCCAAGATAATTCCAACTCTCTTAAGCAGTTAATCCTTCTGCGAAGAATGGTATCAAAAAGCAAAACAAAACAAAAATAATGATTTCACCAAGCTTTCTGTTTCTCTGAAATTGACCACAAATGACAAACAGACTACTTTTGCCATTATAACAAAGTGTGGCACTAAAATCCACCAAAGCATAACCTAATTCTAAAGGTTCTCAGCTAATAAAAACCTACGTTTTGCTAACTAACTTGTTATCCTAGTATGAAAAAGGTGTTCTGCAAATATAAAAAAGAAAGTTATCATGTGGTGGTTTCTGATGTTGCTTAGGAAATCACTCATCAGCAATTATTTACAATAATGAATAGAACTCCACTGAGCTATTTTTCCCCCAAATGACATCTTGGTACCTAAAGGAGCGTGGGTACCCTGTCAAGTCTTGTTTACAATTACACTCTTTCAAGCAAGCCCATGCTTTCTAAAGGACAACATAAAGAAGCTAACTCCCTATTTATTTACAAATTTGTTTTCTCTACGCTTTAAACCAAAGTACACTTGGAGATTTCAATGATATTTTCTGGGAATTTTTTCCTTGATTAAACTCCAAAGCTTTAATAAGTGAATAAATGAGAGCATAACATAATCAACGGCCACAGCTTCAATACTTTGTGAAATAAAAGGTAGTTCTATTCATTTCATTAGGTCTTCTGGAAACCATTTTTCCAGAATAAGACTTCTTATTCAGGTAGCACCTAATTGAGCCTTGGCCTGGGGAGATGTGAACAGCACATTGTCACAATCTGCTAACAGGCTACCAAAGGAAATGCCAAATAATTGCATGTTAACATTTCAGTAATTTAGAGATTTAATGCAGCCAATACAGAGAATATAATTTTTTAATATTTATGACACAAAGAACATAAGGGTGGAAACAAAATTCCAAAAATATACAAACAAACCAAACCAAAGTGATCTAAAGACAACTGCAGCAAAAAACTGCAAGTCCCAATCCTAATTTAATGAAAGTTTCCCTCTTAATTTACAGAAAGCAACACAGTTCTTCATTATCCAAAAGGCCACATATACCTTTAAAAAATCTGTCTATTATAGTCTGATTGGGTGAGTCACTTTTTGCAGATTCACCATCCTCAAAAAGTGTAGTTTCTCGAATACACTAAGCTCAATGAGGAGAGACACTTCTATTGTTGTATGATAGCAGCTCTATCTGTGCCTCAGCAATTACCTCAGGGGGAGTGTCTAATGCTTAAGGAGAATGACAGACTAGAAGGAAATTCAAAATTCATGCATAGATGAAATGATGGCAAAGAAAGAACCACCATGGTGTTTAATGAACAATGGTGCAACTATTCATTACACCTCTTCTCCAGCTGATCATTAAGCTTTCAGCACTGTTTATGCAACAGAAAAGGAAATGTTGACTCAAGATTTCCATACGCTTACTACTCACACAAAGAAGAAACTGTGAAGAGTATAATCTGCAATTACAGTACCTGCTGAAACTAGATTGCTGTCATTGAACCTGGTTATTAGTTGCAAGCGCTGTCAAATGCTTGACTACAACTTCAGAATCTGGAATCTGCCTGGCATGATCATTGGAGACACAAATTTAAAAGCTTATAAAATTAAAAAATAAGTAAAATTCATTAAATAATATCAAGTCAAACAAAAGAGTCCAAATATTATTTCTAAACTCTAAGACCTAACTGTAGGAAAAGAAAATCACTATTTTTATTTCATGATTTAGGATTTCAAAAAGTCAAATTGGTCTGTCACTGTAGTGACATTTAACTATAAACACCATGCAATATCACTGAATGATGCAATTCAGTGTTTCCTGAATGAACAAAATAATGTGTATAATTGATGCATGTAGCCCCTTGGCAAATAGAGGCTACTCAGTAAAAGTGCTCTGAGTGAATGAGCCTAATAATTAGCTTACCTTTAATAACCTGCTGAGAATATATTCTAATTTCATATTAATGAGAACAATATTTTACAAACTTACAACCTGAGAGCTGTGAGGTAACTCTTTGTTGTATGGAGTACCTTAGAAACGATTACCGATATGGCACTGGAGAAGGGGCTTAAATTATCAAAATAACCGAATCCTGATTCTACCAAATATATCATTAAATAGTGAACATACTATACTATCTCTATAAGCTAAATTTTCTGATCTGTAAAACTGGGGCTAAGTGTCTACTTTTAAGGGCTGTCGTTAGAATTAAAAGTGATTAAATAAAATCATGGATCCAAAAACCTGTACTATGAAGCTTGCCATGACAATGTAGCAGACATTGTGCTAGTTTCCATCCATCCCTCTTAGAGGTTTAAATTTCTTTCATTATATTGTGAGTTATAATAAAAGATCAGAAAGAGCATGACCCAGTGGATGGTTACTTGAAGCAAGCATCCTAGCTTTAAAAACAACATTGAAAAATAGCTGGAAGTAGATCAATGTGATCCATTCTGAGAAGTGAATGCTTTCTTGCATTCTTTTTGCCTAAAGGTAAATGAAGTACTTAAGACAGAAAGATATCATATAAAGTAAATATTTGGAGTACATTTCAAAGGGATGATACATGAGTAAATATAACTTTAGAGCAAATTCAATACAATTCATTGTGTCAAATAACTTTGATTTTGAAAGTAAATTTGGACTGGTTTATGAAGGACTTTGGAAATCTTTTCCACCTGTGCCAAGCAGTGGTTATATGCCTTTTCCTGAATAGCTGAGTTCAGATTCTTTTTTCTTTTTTTGAGTTCAGATTATTTTAGAGAGAGCTGTAAAGGTTCTCTTCTAATTCATTATCTTTCTTTAAAAATTAAATGCAAAAGCTTTAGCTCCCTGGTCTTCTAGAAGTTAAGTGCAGATTCAGTCCATCATTCTCTCTAGGAATGAGAGCTGGTATCTCCTGAAACGTTACCTCCCCTTCCAAGTTTAACAAGCAATTGAGTTCTACTGGGAAAAAGGAGAGTGGGGGTGTGTGTGTGTGTGTGTGTGTGTGTGTGTGTGTTGTTTGGTTTAGGTGTTTAGGAATTAATAGGGTGTGAGGGTAAAAATTCAAGAGAAGGTTGAGTCAGGGGTGAATTCCAAGGTGGGAAGGAAAAAAAGCAGTCCCCAGCAGACAGATACTGATCCTTGGAAGTTTCCAAGAAGAAGTAAATATCACAACTCAGGATGGGTAGACCAGGAGTGTCATTATTCAGGATTCCAGGGACTATATGGAAGCCACATCATCCACCCTTACTTTCCAGTAGAAGACCTACTGTTGTATAATAAGAAATTTCACTTGTCTTAGCCCCCGGTTCCTGGGATGGAGAATCTAAATCCTTCGAAGTTCCCAAGTGATGTAGGTGTTCCTGTTAACTATGAGCCCCTTAGATCACACCTGAGTTTATACTGATGATATTACATTAGATGACTCAGGATGTGTCTGGTCAACAGAAATATCATTCATGTGACCACATACAGCCTGATCTCCAGGGAGAGAAGTGGGGCTAGAGATTGAGCTCATTCACTGGGTCAACATTCAATCAATCATGCCTATGTAATAAAACAACAACACAGAACTCTGAACACCAAAACTTATTGGTGATTTCTGGTAAGTGAACCCACTGATGTGCTAAGAAGGTGACAAGCCCCGATCCCACAAGAAGAACGCACGGAAGCTGTTTGGAACTTTCACAGACCTTGCTGTCTCTGTCTCTTCACTTACCTGTTTCTGAGTTGTATATTTTATAATAAAACTGATCATAGTATAGTACATTCCTGAGTTCTAGGCTCACTCAAGTTCATTATCAAGCCTGTGGGTGGTTATTAGGAACCTTGGGATGTGAACCACTTGGTCCTGAGTGAAAGCAGTCTTGTTGAAAATGAGGTCCTTTAATTTGTGGGCTCTGCACTAACTCCAGGTAGTTAGTGACAGAATTGAATTGAAGCAATCAGTTGCGGTCAAAATACAATACTCTCCCTAAACTGCACCCTGGGCAGTGACCATCCATACAGCACTATGGAGTCCTACCTACAGCAGCACTACAGGAGATAATGATTTGGGCCACAGAGTGAGTTCATTCCAGATAGATAACCAACAAGGAACTACTTTACAATGCTCCAAGACAACAGTAAGGCCCAGAATTTTGGGCCTGCAGGGTGGGAGTAGGGAGGCCCTGAGGTAGTGTGGGAAAGTGTCTTTCACCTGTACTTGTGCTAACCTGAAAAAACTTGAAAATCTGACCTGCTTAATGAAGCTTCTTTTACAGATGTTTAGTAAATAGCTCAAAGTTCTACAGTATTCCTGAAAGGAGTCCTGTAGTTTTCAGTTCTGACTATAGATTAAAATCACTTGTCAGGCTTTTATAAATGAGCAATGCCTAGTCAGATCAGTCCAATCATAAGCCTCGGGGAATCATTTTGGGTGATTCTACTGTGCATGGGGTTGAGAACCACTGGACAGAGCACAATGGGAGTGAAAGAACCTCTGGAACCTGGGGTTCCACTGAGCTCTTGAACTTGGCTTTGTTCATGGGAGTGGGCATGCTGTGAAAATACATGGTGGTCAATTTCTTCCTAAACCTGGGAAAGAGAAGCCTGGTTAAGGAGCTGATGAATGGCTTCATTATCCCATGGAAGGGAAAATGTATCTCAATCACCCCACCTATTAAGAGGATCTGAGCTCTATCTAGAGCCTGGGGACACCATATAAAATGGTCTTTTAGCATTTATCAATAGAAATGGAATTCAATCCCAGCATTCTGTGGAAGCTACGAATCCACTTCTCACCATTCTATAACTGGATATACTCCAGCTTTCACGGATGTTTCTCAAAAGAGTATATTTTAAATTCTAGGCACATGATCAAGGTCCCTTTGAGAGGAATCCAAATTTTTTTCATATTAGTACTACAGATTTTAAAAATGTTGAGTAGTTGAGCAGATGGGGAGTGAGGGTGTCTATACACAAAACTAAATATTTATTAGAATGTTAGCCATGATTGGCTAAATTTTTCCATGAGTGTTATAATGTAGTGCACTCTGCTTGATAAAAATGTCAATTTTTTAAAAAAGTAATGAAAATCTTAAGGGCTTCAGAAGCTTGTCTCATTTTCTTTACTTTCTTTAAATTTCAAATATAATAACACTTGATTATAAATATTAAAAAGTAAAAAAACTGTCGGTTACATAAAAATATCCTCCCTCATTCCCCAAACCCATTTTCCAGATGTAATTACCACTGACCATTTAGTGGAAATGTTCTTAGATCTTTTCCCAAACATTAAGAACCACACATACACAAGATAATTTTTTTTAACTTTTTAAGGTGGGTAAAAGTGAATCTTCTTTTTATAAAAATAGTATCCTAGGTTAAAAATTATTCTTTAACTTATTTCTGTTGCTTAATAATCTGTAATTGATATAATTAATTTCAGTACATACACTTATTTGAAAATTTTAAATACATAGGTCCATATTATGATTATACCTGATGCCTAGTCAACGTTCCCCTCTTGGCGGACATTTAGGATATATATAAATCTTTGCTATTGCATGTAATGCCACAATGAAAATATATTTTTGCTGGGTAAATCCTTTGATAAGGAGTTTTGAGCCAAAGGGTATGTGCATTTAAATATTAATTCCAAATTGCCTTCCAAAAAAAGGGATACCAGTTTACATATGGCCTTAGTCCTCTACACTACTCACAGAAAGATCAGTGTAATGCTGATTTACCACTTCAGCAGGTCTTTGCTCACTTGTCTTATCAAGCTTTGGGGCAGAGTTGAAACAATGGGAGAAAAGTCATGCTATTCCTGTATTCTGCTTCCTGATTTTATCATTTGAGGACAACAGACATAATGCCTGATAAGATGTTCTTTTGCACTTTAAAACACAGTATTACATTATTTACCATGTATTTTTATACAGCTATTTATTTAAAATAATTTAACAACTCTTAACTAAAACCAATATTGAGTTTTTTTAAGAGCCTAATGTTGTCGGTCTTAACCTTAGCTTTGCAATGGAAGCATCTGGGAACATCAGAACTACACCCAATTACCTGGGAAGGGGGTGGGTGAGGTGTGGATGCTGAACATTTAAATCAGAATCCCTGGGTTCTGGCCGGGTAGGTCAGCTGGTAAGAGTGTCATCCCAAAAGGTCAAGATCGAAAGTTCTATCCCAGGTCAGGATATATACAAGAATCAACCAATGAAGCATAAATAAGTGGAACAACAAACTAATGTCTTGCTCTCTGCTTTCCTCTCTCTCTAAAATCAATTTTTTAAATATCAGAATCCCTGCAGGTGAGGAATGGCACTAGGGATTTTGTGAGAAACTCTCCAAGTACTGTTAATGTGCACTCAGTGTCATGCTCTAGATTCAATTAAATGGTAGTTGTAAAATTTATTGCTTTCTTTAAAAATATCAAATTTGTTTTATAAAGTGGTAAAGTGAAGAGAAATACATTTTGGCTTATTTATGAGGTAAATATTTTAAAGAATTAAATTTGAGTCTATCTAAAACCAAAGTGAAAAGATTTATTGACCTGGAGAAAACTATGAGTCAGAATGTAAACACCAATTTATCATTATTTATAATAAATGAATATGACATTGATTATTGATTTTTAATAAAATAATGGCCCTGTTAGCAAAAGCATCTCCCTCTACAGAAATTATCCCTAAGGATGTTTACTTTTCATTGTTGTGATTCATTAATTTGTCCCTTCCACAGTATTTATTGAGCAACCCCTATATGCCACCAGCCACTCTAGGGACTTGGGATTCAGCAATAAACAAAGCTGAAATCTGTGCCTTCATGGTAATTACATACACTATCCTTGAAAAGTAAAATTGCTTAATTAATTAAACATAACTACATAAATGTCTGAAACCCAAAACACTGACGAGACCAAGTGCTGGTGAATATATGGAGCAACAGGAACTCCCATTTGCTGTCGGAGGGGAGGCAAAACAGTACAACCACTTGTGGAAGACAGCTCAGTGGTTTCTTATAAAGCTAAACGTACTCTTACCATAAGACACAACAATCATTCTTCGTGGTATTTACCCAAGTGAGCTGAAAATGTATGTCCACACAAAAACCTGCTTGTGAATGTTTACAGCAGCTGTATTCACAGTTGCCAAAAACTGGAGGCAATTAAGATGTCTGAAGAGATTAACTGCAGTGCATTGAAACAATGGAATAGTGCTCAGTGTTAACAAGAAATGAGCTAGCAAGTCATGAAAAGGCACTGAAGAAACAAAAACAATTTGCTAAGTGACAGAAGTCAGCCTGGGAAGGCTAATGCAGTATGATTCCAACTATATGACAATCTGGAAAAGGCAAAACTATAGAGACAATGAAAATATCAGTGGCTGCCGGGGGTTGGAGAAGAGGTGGGGGGATGGCTAATAGGTGGAGCACAGCAGAATTTCAGGGAAGTGCAATGATTCAGTGTGATATTGTAATGGCAGACGCATGGCATTATGTATTGGTTATAAACCATGGAACTGAACAACACAAAGAGTGAATTCTAACTGTAAACTAGACTTCAGTTACTAATGTATCAATACTGGTTCATCAATGATAACAATTGTATCACATTAATGAAAGATTTGAAATCAGTGAAACTGAGGGCAGAGGTGAAAGAAAATTTTATGGGAACTGTCTTCTTTCTGATCACTTTTTCTGCAAACTTAAAACTGCTCTAAAACATAAAGTCTATTAATTTAAATAAATAAATAACAATACACAGGCAGGTAGTGACTTTTTTTATGTTCCTAAAGTTACATTTTTTTATTTCACATTAATTAATTAATAACAACTCATATATTACACTGGTAGCAAACAGTTAATACCCACCTTTAATAGCCAAAATTGGTCATCTTAGCAAGGGCGTATTCATTTCAGGAGAACCCCGACCCAGCCTTAAATTCCCGTAAGTAGAGATTTAGACTATGATCACTCTCCTTTACATGAAAAGGGAAAATTCCAACAGACAGAATATTAAGAATTCAGTTCATGAACACAAGTGATAAAAAGAGAGAAAGGATAAATTGGCATTCAGTTTCTAAGTACTTCTTGATCGGCTCTGGAGTCTGTATTCTGGGTCAAGCCCAGAGTAAATAAATGATACATGATCGTGTTGTTCTTATACTTGATGAAAAGAATTGCAAAGAACCCAAAAATTCCCCAGTAATTTATTTTTATCTCTGGGTAAGAGTAAGAACAATGATTCAACCATCAATTTTCATCTCTTTGGTAGTTTTATTTTTGTCATTACATTACAATATTGTTGCCACGAGCAGTGCTATAAAATCCAAAGCACATTAGAACCTTTGTGCACTTTATTTGATGAAGTCCTGACAATCCCTCTGCCAGGTAAATATTTTTATCTCATTTATACTTTTACTGAGATTCAGAGCAGTTAAATGACTAGTAAGTAGCAAAGCCAGGCTACCTCTGAAGATTAAACCTGGAGCTCCTATAACTTGAGGACTGCACTCTCTCTGATACTCAACCTTACTCATAGCCAGCTTTGCTTGTTTATTTATAAATAAATTTGATATTGACTGATTTTAGGGGAAAGAGCTAATAAATAGGATTGCTACAACAAAAGATTTAGAAGCAAACTGTAAGCCCAAAATAAGGTGAGCTATTTAATTTATACAAACTCTTGTCATGTTATGTAAATCTCTTTGATCAGCTAATATTAGCAGGATCCTTAAATTAAAATCTATTTTACATTATAGAAAGTTCTCAATTATGTAGGTCAATACCCTACAGCAATATATAAAACTAACCTGATATTCTCTCCTCCAAGGTATCATGGTGACCCTTTCTCCTACAGATTTTTCATAAAATAGGGGAAAATTGCATTTACATTCCAATCTTACTGCTCTTTATGCAATCTTACTGTACTGAATGTGGTCCTTCCGCAGATACCTCTCCCAAAGCCACTGTAATTTTGGCCTCTTCACCTTTCAGGAAAAAGCTACACAAAAGAATCATCACCTCTCCCTGATGTTTAATCAGGGCTCAGCATGCTCAGGTCCTTTTATGAAAGCTCCCTGGCAGGAAATCAAAGCCCCTTTCTTCAAAAACAATAAAACATGAAACAGAGGGATCCATCTGTCAATCAAGACAGATTTCTCTTTAAAAAAAAAGTCCTCCAAGAATAAAAAGCTTTCACACTAATTAATATACATTAAAACTCCCATCAGTTTAAAGGCTTGAGCAAAGTCAAGAATTATCCAGTTCATTCGAATCCAGAAGGTGCTTCTGCATCACTCATCTGGATTGACAAGAGAAAGTACTTCCATAAAAAAGACTAGGAAAATTAATTCCAATTGCACTTCATATTTGCAGGCAGAGCCTCACTATGTCAGCCCTTACAAATTTCTGTGGAAGCTGACACTCTAATCAATTATTCAGAAACAGATCTAATTCTGTAACATCTATTGCTTACCCACATAAGACCATGCACTATGGTACATTCTGGAAACACACAAATGCTTAATTCATTCTCTTGCTTTTGAATAGTGTATAGTCAATTGGAATTCTGTTTCCTGAACAGTTTTGCCACATCCTATTTTCTTTTAAATATGCTAAAGGCAGTCATACTATATCCTGTGCCTGAATTCCCTCCATATCATGCCTCACAAATGGTTTTCCAACTCATCCTGCATAGTTCTCAAGATAGGCCACTGTATCTTTAGACAGTCCTTTAATTTTGATAGTTGCCAGCATAATTGGAGATAACAACTACATGCAGTTTATTTGGGAAGCTCTTTGGGGCCTGCAGGGCAATGAGGAAGAAACCTTATGGTAGTCAAATATTTTTTTTTTCCTGTGAAACAAATGCACAGGGCACTAGATTAGAAGAAAGCTTAACAATCTAAAATCAATTTGGTATTAAAAAAAAATTCCTCTTTAAGCCCTTATTTTCCCTATCACCTGTAAATATACAGTATGCAAAATATCACGTAAATCTCTCCTCCCTCACTCCCAACATGCATACAAGAACTATAGAATAGTAACTATTAAATAGGTAATCCATTCAATTAAAGAGCTTTACATACTGTTATGAATTCTGGCCATCTTCCTTCAATAACAGGCCTTCTTTCCTCCAAATAATACCAAAAAACCAAGAGGCAAATGAGCAAACTAGAAAAAAGGCCCAACTAAAACTATCATGATGGAAAATCAGCACTCCCTAAGGAACATGTGGATGGCCATCTCAACCAGACCACTTGGATTGGGACATTACTGGGTTCCTGCCACCCAAATATGTTCCCTGGTGTAACTCATGCTCACAAGAAATCTGAACAACTCTACATATGTGGGTGATATGGTCAGAGGTAGAACTTAAAGAGATGATTTTAAAGAGTCACACTTCTAGTCTAATTAAAAGAAAACAAAAATGGACAGTTAGACCTGGAAAACTTGATGAGACTACACACATAAGTATATAAAAATCTCATGGTATTATTTCCTAATAAAATGCAAATTACCACATAACTAGAGGTATTAGAACACCTGAATAAGCCAGTAACCACTGAAAACATTTTTTTTAGGCCATTTAATTTTTAGATACTTTTTTTATTATGGAGTATGCCAAATTTGTAAAAAGTTAAAACTTGCATAATAAACTGACTCCCATATACTCAGTATTTCATGTACTCCTGCAGATTTTCTCCCACGTTGTCTCTGCGATTAGTTTTAAGCACAACCAAGATATTCTATAATTTTGTCAGTAAATAATTGAGACATTTAAAAATATTTTCTAAGCACTACCATTCCAAAACTTGCTCATGGGTGAATTCTTTCAAACATCTTACTTTCTAAAGCACTGAAAAGAACAAAATGGTTTGTAAATTGGGCAAGGATCCAGCATAAATTAATGCCAAAGCCTGAACCCCCCAAAAGACAGAAAAACAAAACAGAAAAAAGTAATATAATAATGCAAAATATTGTAATAGGAAGATTTGTTCAAAAGTGAAAGTTCAATACAAAGTATTCTAAATTTAATCTCTAATGTAACTATGTTATAAAAGGAAAAAAAAACAAAAGATGACAAAAAGCCTTTAAAATATTTCAACATTTATTCCTAATTAACAATGTCAAGTAAAATAATAATAATAAGTATTTTTCCTAATATCAGACTGGATGATTTAATATTTGTGTACTTCATAAGGGTTTATTAAATAAAGCAAAACAAAATTTTTACTAAAGGACAGAAAAGAAGACTTGAAAATACAGAGTTACAAAATTTGAGAAATAATATTGCAAAAGACATAGTTCTCATATTTATATAAACATCATCCCCAGTCAAGGTGCAACTAGAATTTATATTGAAGTTTTAACAAATAAGTATGTTTCATATGGAAAAGTAAAACAGAACACTTTTTAAATACTCTGCATTATTAGATACTGAAAACTCATCTTAATGTTACAGTGTGTACTACTAACAAGGAATAGACAGAATAAACAGACTAGATATCTATAAATAGTCAAAATTGTACACTGGATCCCGTTCATTCTCATCAAAAATACCCTGCAATTTAAGAAACATTAAGACTTAAATATAAAAAATGAAATCATAAACATACTGAGCAAAAATATAGGTATATATGTTATTAGAGAGTAGGAAACATCTCTGTTAGGAAGCCATAAACCATAAAAGAAGGAAAGACTAAGATATAGAACAATGAAAAAAAATCTAAATATTAAAAGAAAGAGTATCTCAATCAAAATTTTGTGTGGCACAGAGTTATTATTCTTGATATATATTCAGAATAGATATTATTATACAAGGGAGGGACCCAAAAATGAAATTTACTTTTAGAAAAATGTGTACTTATTCTTACATGTTTAAATATCAGTTACTTTCAAAGTACTCTCCATTTGATGCAACACACTTCTTTTTTTTTTCCACTGTTCAAAACAGTTTTTGAACTTGTCGATTTTGATGTCTCTTAGTGTTTCTGACATTTTTTGTTTCACCTCTTCCACATCGCTGAAACATTTCCCTTTATCCAGGGAAACAAACAAACAAAGTTGCTCAGGATGAGGTTGGTGAATAGGGAGGGTGTGGCAAGGGGGTCATACCATTTTTGGTCAAAAACTGCTGAACACAGTGCATGTGGGCAGGTGCACTTGTAAATCACGCATGATGAAATGGGCAAATCCGCTGAAAGAGTCTTCAAAAAATTGACTGACGCCAAACACAGCCTCTCACAACACCACCAGCTGGTACACTGATACAGACGGGGTCCTAGAACACTCAGAGGGCAGAGCCCATACTACAAAGAGCCCACCCTCTGGAAGATAATTCCAGGTTTTGCGGGGGGTCCATCCTCATATATAGATTGTATCATAATATCTTTATATATACTGCATATCTCAAATCAGATAAAGTAGAAATATTTTCAAAACAATATGGGCAAATATGAGAAAACAAGTCACAATTAAGAAGACATAAATAATAGAAAAGATAAAAGAAAAAATTAAAATATTAATAATCAGTTTAGGGAAATTTGCATGACAATATAATGAAATTCCTTTTTCCTGCCATTAAAATAGCAAGGTTTTCATTTTATTCATTTTATTTTGCCATGTTTCAGTGTTGGCTAGGGGTCCAAGGAGGAGCACTCTCATATATTCCCATTCGATATAAATTGATATAAATATTCTCAAGGCAATACGACAATACATATCAAAAAGATAAAAAATGTGCCTACCATTTAACCACAAAATATGTATTTCTAAAATTATCCTGGGAAACAAGTGTTATTAAAATATGTATGTGAGAAGAAAAGATGTTCACAAAAGACTAAGTGGGTAAAACAGATTAGAAATAAGTTTAGAAGTTATCCCATGTTTTATGAAATATGATTTCTTACTGATGTCACAATATTATTCATAATAATATAAATTTGGAAATACATGTAAAAATAATCACTGGCATAATTACCAATACTTTGAATTTCATTTTGTTTAAACGTATTTCAAAATTTTCTGGATTGGACAGGCATGTGTTTGGGGAGAAAAAATTTGAATAATAAAAGTTCACAAGAAATTAATGTCACAAAATATTTTTAAGATATGGACTAGAATATTTATTAAACCTGGCTTCCCAGGTTTAGTGGTTTGAAGGAACAGAACTGGAAGGAGGCAGGGTGAGAAACAGCAAAGCTTTAGGAATAAATGCAGGGCTTCAGAAATTCAGTCAGCTGGAGAGTCTCTCTTCCCATTTTCTTTTTGGTTGCAGGGTGCCAGGGTTGTGAAGAAGTGACAAATTTTTCCAGTCTGGCCAAGAAGTAGCAGGTGATGCAGTTGATAAGTAAGATCTCAGCTCTCTCACAACTCTCATGTTTCCCAGGATACTCTACACACCTAACAGAAGCCAAGACAAAGCTGCCTTTCTGGTAGTGGCATCTGTTATACCTCAGGTCCTTTATTAATATCTCCCGCCATCACCTGGAGCTGGATTTTCATTCTGCCTTGAGACACGTCCTATAATGTTATTTTTATTGATATTTCATTTTTCATACATTAGTGTCTTTGTCTGGTGTGGCCAGCAGCAGTGGTAAAAGAAATGCAAATCAAATGGAAACCTGTAAAGGAGGCCCTGTCAGGAGCGGAATACGGCTCGCCGCACAATGCCCTGGACTGCTACATGCACCCCTGGCTGCTGCTGTCTGCTCCCAACTCTGCTCCGCAGACCAAAAGCTTCTAAGTCTTTTAGTTGTCTTGGTTTAGTTGTCTGCCATCCTAAGTTCTTCCCAATTTTCAACATCAGCTTCTCTCCATAAAGGGGTGGGGGGTGTTGGTTATTTGCCAAATCCATGCTGGCAATGAAACTAATACAGCACAAGAATTCCACCCCATCTTTAATAAAACACATGCTCCCACACCATCTTATTTTCCCCAACTACAGTAAAGTTATAAGAAGAGACAAGTCATATTTGATGATGATGATGACATGAATATAACACCCAGCCAACATTACTTACAAATTCCTAATATGTGCTATGTGACTCACATGTTAATGCCAGTCCTGATGGGCCTTCAAATTAAGTGTTACCACTCTGTCTTCACAGATTAAGTAAATTCAGAGGTTTAAGAGACAGATCCAGTTATTAACACCTGGTTTCAAGGCCAATGTCCATCTGACTTTCAAAGCTCCCACACATTCTTACATCCTCTGCTGACTCAACACTTTTCCTAGCCCTGTGACCCACTTCAAAGCTTAGCAAGTGCCATAACCCCTTACATATGAAATTCAAAGCCAAGCCCCTGCCATACACACTCTGAGCTGACTCTAAAGGGGATTCAATAAAGAGCTACTGAATGAAGAATGAATTATTTCTTACATTTACTGCCCCCCAAAAAACTGGGAATGGGAGGCCTATACTATAATTGAATCAAAACAGTATTTTTATGATGTAATAACAGTTAACAGGATGAAATAAATAAGAAAGCATTGGGTTGTTAAGTACCAGATGCATTCCACAACTTGCTTGACAGGAAAAGGCAGGCTCCATTCACTGCTCTTGGTCAGCTAGGTGCCGTGGGAGAAATACAGAACCATGAACAAAGTCAAGGAAAGCACTTGCAGTAGGTAAAATGCAAAGAACAATTAATGGTACTTCATCAGTAAAATAAAAGAATACAATTCTCTATCAGTAAGTCCTTATTTGCCTTAAGCCCTTTCCTTTGACTGAGTTTAAAATACTTTTCCAATGATATCAATGAAAATAAATGCATGCCACAATGGTACATCTGTACGCTTCATTACTACTAACTGCTGAAACAGAGCATACGAAATATCATTTATAAACAAAACATCCAGAAAACATGTTAACAGAAAAAATGGTTTGTTTTTCTTTTATACATACCAAAAGCGATTAAGTGCCTTATCTGAGAACCCCAAAATGCTGTCACAAATTTATATGCGTGTTATGTTCTGTCCATATACAAAAGCACTATCACAACTGAATTAATTTCTGAATCAGAGGACTGCCATTCTTTAAATCAATGCAGTGAGAAACTCTAGCTCTTGACATATAAAGAAACATTCAAAATACAACAAATGAAAAGAAAAAAGAGAGGAAGAACTAAAAAAAAAATGAAGCATTTTCTACAAAAAAAAAAATATTTTAAAAAATACAACAAATGCAGGGGTCAGCTTAAATCCTTTCTAGAAGAAGAAAAGGGAAAGTTAGATAGTTAGATAAATAGATAGATAGACAGTTAGATAACAGATAGCCAGACTATGAATGAATGAATCAATCAATCAATCAATCTGTAACAGGGTAAGTTCCCCCAGAAATGGGGAGGGATGGCAACGCTCAAAGACTGCACATGTGTGCATCACACCAGCACCTATGGCACATTAAAAAAAAAGAGGTGCTCAAGGCTAGTGCCAAAAACTAGGAAGGTGATTGGATGCAAGGGGTGTACCCTCCCATCTGTTTCCACTGTCCTGGTGATCCTGGGGGAGGAGCCTTTAAAAGGAGAGTGGGCAGGAACACTGCACTCTTGGATTCTCCTCTCCTTCCTGACCATGGGGGGCTACAGGGAGGGCCTGGAGCACAGTGAGCTCTGGTAAAAGGGGAGGCAGGGAGGCTCAGGCTAGCTGGCTCAGGGAGGCTTGGGCCTGCACACTCAGGGCAGCATGGACCAGCAAGGCATGCACCCCCCCACCCCGAGCACTTTGGGCCTAACCTGAAGCTCTCCAGGCACTGAGAGCAAAGCCAGTAAGAAGGGGGTGGCAGGGTGAGGGGAGGTGATCTGGGTCAGCAGGTTGCAGGGGTCAGGTCCCAGAAGGCAGCACAGCTCGGTGATAAGCCCCACACTCTCCCCCACACAAAGCCATGGGAAACTGCTGCCACAGCCACACACCAGCATCCCACTTGCTCCTCCAGCAGTGGGGGCATCAAGAAATCTGTGCATATCTACAATTAAATAAAAATTCCATTTTCTTTTCCACCAGACTCTGTCTCCAGAGTTATTGCTTATGGATGGAAGGTGGTGGGACCCCAATAGTTCAGTTATAGTAGCTGCGCTCAACATGGGACCCTAGCCTCTTGTGGCAGGTTGACCCCCCGCGAAGAGTGGGACTGTGGGGCCTCCAGCGTTGCTGGAAATTGCTCTGTACACCCCATGGGGCATTGGTCACTTAAACACACCTGGCAGGTGGAGAAGAAATGGGTTTGGGAAGGGAAAGACTCTAGGAAGGAGGAAAGAGTGCCTGAGTTTCAGGGCTATGAACCAGAGTCTGGGAGAGAACTAGCCGTTTGGGGGGAGGCTGTTGCTTGGGTTCACTGACTGTGAGATTGGCTGACAGAAAAACTTGCTTGTGAGCATGTTAAAATAATGGAGTCATGGATGCCAGTTTTCTCTGTACATCCCCAGGTTGCCTGGCTTCTTTCAGTCATGGGTTGGGCCTGTTGTGTATCTGGGCCAGCAGGAGATGTTCTGTGTTGGTTCCTGGAGGGAGCCCACTAGACAGAATTTTAGCAGACTGGGGTACATATAGCCATTATCCAATGTCCAAGGAAGTATTGGTTTACTACTGTAATATTGTGTGGCCTACGTATATTTTGGGTTGTGGACAAAGTTGGCCCTCGGGTGGTGAAATGTTACGTCAAGACATTTATGTCATTGATAAATAGGATTTCACCAGAGACAGAGGTCTACTTAATGGTGCAGAGAAGGCAAGGGACCTTGAAACCTCTTCCTGATAGTATACAGGAAGAAAAGGAGAATGAGGAAATGGGCCACATTAATACCCTAAACTCAAGGGACACAAGGTTCACAGCAGGATAGAGCCCAAAGAGGCAACAGTCCCACTCCTGTATGACAAAGGATGGTTCTCCCCCTCAACGATCCACCAGGGCACCCACTTTGGCCAGGGAGCCTCCCTATCCGGTGCAAGGCAGTTTCCTTTGAGGCACCGTCCCATAGGTGGAGTAAATCAGGAAGGTCAGCCTGTCAGCTACTACTATTGGGCTCATACTCTGTTCTCCACTTTAGACTTACTGAATGGGAAGAATTCCAGATTATCCTCATACAGGGAAAATCCTCAGGGAATGGCATATCCTATCACCTCCACTTTTGCCACTCATTATCCAGTATAGGCAGATGTACAGGCTCTCCTCAGTATCTTTTTAACAGTGTCTGAAAGATGGCCAGTTATAAACAAGGCTAATGAAGAGGCCCAACATCTCCACCAAGAAAATCCCAATGGGACCCCCAAATCAGCTGGGGCCATTCCCTTGAAAAAGCCTTCCTGGAACATTACAGAAAGCACATACTGGAAGGGCTTAAGAAAGGGGCACCTATGCAAAAGAGCCTGAATATGATACAGGTCCTTCAACAAAAGTCAGATGAAAACCCTTCTACATTTTTAGAGAGGATCTATCAGGCCTATAGAAAGCACATGGATGCTGATCCATAGGCACCAGAGAACGTACGGATGGTGAACATGACTTTCATTGGGCAAAGTGCCCTGGATATCAGAAAGCAACTCCAGGCTTTAGATGGGACATTGCGAACGAATCTCTCTCAACTGGTAGACATAGCCTTTAAAGTCTACAATGCCCAGGAAGCAAGGACAGTGTTCTCAGAAGCAGGGAGGTGAAACCAGAAGAGGCAGGACCCTAAATAGAAAAAGAGAGGTTCACTAGGCACCAATCAAAGTGCCTACTGCAAGAGGCCCACTGTAGAAAGTAGTGCCTGAAGTTCAAAAGTGAAAATAGGGATGAAAACCTTCACCAGAAAATGTTAAAAAGGTGAGGGGAGTCTGATGACAAATGAGGGTACCCAGGGGCTCCCTTGGACATCTCCTGATCTATTATTATTTCCCCACAGGAGTCCGGGTATAGTTGATGGTGGGGAACAAGCCAATTGATTTCTTGTAGATATGGGAACTACATACTCAGTGCTGAATACAAGAGTAACCAAGGCAATTTGGATACAGTAACGGTTACTAGAGTGACTGGACAATTACAAAAACAGGTGTCCTTTCAACCCTAGAATGCCAGCTTGGGGATCAAAAGACCATCCATAGTTTTCTCTACATGCCAGACAGCCGGGCCAAGATTTACTTTGCAAATTGCATGTCCAAGTAACTTTTTCTCCTGAAAAGCAGCAACTGTGTATAGAGGTCCCAGTGGAGCATGCTCCAGCTCCAGGCATTCCTGACTTGCCTGGAAGGTCCCAGAGGTGAATTTGTCCCACCTAAAATCTATGGACAAGTCAATCAAACTGTTTAGGCTAATGGAGCCCCAGGTGAAGTGATTAGCATCCAGGTAAAACAGTTAACATCCCCATAAAAGTTAACCTGAAAGAGGGGGCATGGATCCCAGGGAAGAAACAGTATCCCCCCCAAAAAAGGGGCTTTAGAACAGATTCAGCCAGTATTGCAGAAATTCTTAAAATCGGGACTAATTCATTCATTCCAATCTTCCTATAACACTCCCAATTTGCCAGTCAGAAAGTCTCACTCAGATGAATAACAATTTGTATATGATCTTAGAGCCATAAATGACATTGTTCAGGACATTCATCCTATGGTGCCCAACCCCTATACTCCGTTGACCATGGTGCCTGGAGATAGCATATGGTAAATGGTTTTTAGTCCTATACTTGAAGGATGCCTTTTTCTGCATCCCAATAGACAAAGAGTCTCAACTATTATTCTTCTTTGAATGGCAAGACCTAGCAAAAGCCACACTCCAATACTGCTGGGCTATGTTGCCACAAGGGTTTAAGAAACCCTCGACTATATTTGGTGAAGTATTAGCCAAGGACTTAAGGAATAGTCAGCTGAAATCAGGAGTTCTTCTGCAATATGTAGCTGACATATTGATAACTATCAGTACCCATAAGGGCTGTTTCCTCAATGCCATCATAGTCCTAAATTATCTGGCAAAAAGGGGATATAAGGTATCACCTCACAAGGACCAGATCTGCAAACAGGAGGTGGCATACCTGGGATTTCAACTGAAAGAGGGCACTAGAACAGAAAACAAGCAATTGCTACACTAAAAATCCCAGAAATCTGAAGGCAGCTTGGTGGGTTCTTAAGGGTTGCAAGGTTCTGCCGAATTTGGATTACAAACTTTAGACTTATAGCAAAAACCACTACACAATTCCTTGACAGGACTGGACACTGAACCTTTTGGATAGACAAGGGATTGCCAGGTAGTATTTGACACCTTTCAAAAAGCTGTTTTCTGCTTCCCACACTATGACTGCCCAACTTACAGAAGTCTTTCAAATTGCATGTTCATGAAAGCCAAGGGATTGGACTGGGTTTACTAACACAGACTCTGAGAAACATCCCCAGACCCATAGACTATTTCTCAAAGAAGTTGGATCGCATGACAAAGGGATGGCCACCATGTCTTTGAGAAGTGGAAGCTACCTGTAACATCTTACAGGAAGCTGAGAAGTTCACTTTGGGACAGCCTACTATGGTACTGGTGCCACACCAGGTCCTAACTCTATTGAAACAGAAAGGAGGGTATTTGCTTATAGCAGGGTGCATGGGAAAATACCAGGCCATTCTGTTGGACAACCCAGATGCTACCTTGCAGACTGCCATAACTTTGAATCCAACCACTTTGCTCCCATATGTAGAGGGAGACTCAGCCCTCCAGCATGACTGCTTGAAAATTATTGGCCAAGTTTACTCTAGCGGGCCAGATCTACTGGACCTACCATTGGCAGCACCAGACTGGGAGCTGTACACAGACAGGAGCAGCTTCATGGACAACAAACAACAATGAGCTAGGTATGCAGTAGTCACTGTAGACAAGGTAATAGAAGCCCAAGCTCTTGTGCCAGGAACCTCAGCACAGAAGGCTGAAATGGTAGCCCTCAGGAGAGCCTTAACACTGTCCCAGGGAAAGAAGGTTAACATCTTCACAAACTCCAAATATGCCTTCATGGTAGTGCATGCTCATAAAGTATTACAGAAGGAGAGAGGACTGTTAACTTCAAGCTACACGGATGTTAAACATGCAGAGACTTTACAATTGCTAGACACAGTGAATCTACCCGACCAGGTTTCCATAAGCATTTTCCAGAACACCAAAGGGACCATTCCCAAATGAGCCAGGGAAACCAAACTGCTGATAAGACTGCAAGACAGGCAGCCAGAGGGCCAACTCGCTTAGGGGTTTTGATCTCCTGCTTGGACTTGTCAAAATTTAAACCTCATTACACAGAATGAGATGACAAATAGGCCCATGAATGGTGGTTCACTAACACTGATCCCAATTCCATATGAGATCAATAACCATGGAATGATCTTACTTCCCAAGGTTCTCCCATCCTCAAATACCTACATGAAAAGACCCATTAAGGAAGGGATGCTTTTGCAGACCTCATTATGCCACTTGGAAGGGCCCCCATTTTCAAAGGACTGTTCAGAGGATTACCCGAACCTGTCAGATATGGGCCAAAAGCAATGCTAACACAGAACAGACCCCCGCAAAAAGGGGAGTACAATAAAAAGGGTTATATCCATTTGAGGACTGGAAAGTAGACTTTACACACATGCCTAAATTCAAAGGGAATTTCAAATTTTTATTAGTTTTTGTGGACACTTTTTCTGGATAGGTAAAGGCATGCCCCGCCAGAACTAAAAGGGCAACTGAGGTAGCAAAAACTTCTACTAAAAGAAGTGATTCCTAGGTTTGGACTTCCTCACAGTATTCAGAGTGACAATGGACTGCCATTCACTTCAAAGATCTCCCGGAAGGTTGGACAGGCATTGCAAATAAGATGGAAACTACATGCATCTTGGAGGCCTCAATCTACAGGAAAGGCTGAGAAAATGAATCACACAATAAAGAAGACACTGGCAAAAATATGCCAGGAAAGGTATCTGAAATGGGGCGAGGCACTTCCCATTGATTTTCTCCAGATTCGGGTAATACCCAGAAGTGGGCTTAAGCTAAGCCCTTTTGAAATAGTTTATGGGAGACCCTTCGACATCTCAACTCTGGGAGTGCTCCCCACCCCAGATTTGGAGCATGAGTGGTAAATTAAGCAATATGTACAACATTTAGGGCAAACATTAATCATTTTGCACAAGCTTCCTCATTGCAGGTCTGCCTACACATCTGACAAGCTCTTGTAACCTGTTCCAGCTGAGACCAAGTCTTACCAAAAACTTGCAAGAAGACTCAAGGACACGAACAGCAGTTAGCCGAGCAATAAACTTGTCCTTATGACATCCTACTGACAACATATTCTGCTCTAAAGCTTGCGGGAATTAAGCCTTGGATCCACCACACATGAATAAAACGAGCACCACCTGAGGAGAATTCAAACCCTGCTGCTGTGGTTGATACTGAAAAGGGAAGGTGGACCTGCACTCTGGAATGATATTTGATTTCTCTTTTAAAAGAAGAGAGCAGGCCTCAATGCAAAGTGACAATACTCCTTTACTTTATTTATGTGTTCACAGATTTAGGGATTTTTAGCTGCCAGATACCAAGTTTGAGTGTCTGTTCCACTGTTAAAAAGGACAGGACTGAAAGTGAGTTATGGTTATTCCTGAGTAAGGTCTATAAAGGTAGCAAAGGTGTGTAGAAAGTTGTAAGGCATAGGGAAAATTAAAAAAGAGGGGAGTTTGTGAAGGGTGTAGAAGTCAGAGAAGGGTGTACAGGTGTGGATTTTACTCTTTTTTGAAAGGAAAGAAACCTCAGTGCTTGGATTGAGTTATCCTTTGCTTTAGGTTTTGTTTTGTTTCTTGTTTGCTGATCTTTTGGGGACTTGCGGAACTTAACTGTTTTGTTTACACTGGGAATCCTCTGTCTTTGCTGTTTGGGGCTTCGTGCCATGTGGACCTGGTAAAGGTCATTTGCCGTACCTGTTGTCATGAGAACATGTCTCTGCCATTTGGAGCTTTGTGAATTTGGACCTAAGAAAAGTCACCTAGTGCCAGTTAGAGCCAGCTGGGATGAGAGAGAATGTCTCTGCCATGAGGCTGGTTGGTGAGAGGTCCTGTCTCTTCCAGGAGCTAAGTGGATGCACTGGTAAGTGAGACAATGCCTCTACCATTAAGGCTTCATGCCATTGGTGCTCAGTAGAATCTGGCTGAGGTGAGAACATGTCCCTGCCATTTGGGGCTTTGTGTCATTTGGGACATAGGAAAGGTCCTCTGGGGCCAGTTAGAACAGGCTGAGGTAAGAGAATGTCTCTACCATTGGGGTTTCATGACATTTGGGACCTGAGAAAGGTCATCTGTGTGAGCAGTGAGTGTGACCGGTTGGCAAAAAAACAAAATTCTAAGGGTAGTCTTAGCTCCCTTTTATTATTTTTTGGAACTATGTTTTTAGCGTTAGATTTTTTGGTTGTTGTTTTGATTGTTTTGAAAAAAAAAAACAAAACTGAGGTTCTTAAGGGTTGAAACTTCACATTAGGTTAGAAAGTAATGACAAATATAAGGCATGGACATGCAATTTTGGTGGATATTGGAAGGACAAGGATTTCCCTTTTTGTTTTGGATTTTTTCCCTACCTGATCCCTCTAGAATTTGACATTCCTTGGCATGAAACCAATAAGACCAGTTTCAAATTATGGTTTCAATAATCAAGACTTTGACTGGAAAGTCATACCTGGAGGAGGCATGCCTGAGCGAGGCATGCCTGAGCTCCAGATGTTACCAGAAAGCCTCGAGGAACTAAGATTGACTTTGGAGGCTAACAAAACCCCTGGATAAATGGCCTAGTACTTGTTTGGTAGTGCGGTTCATGGCAGTCTTTCAAGGGAAGGAATGAAGGTTGCTTTCCTGAAAGATGGCAAGGGGGAAGCTTAAGGCATGATGAGCACCTCAAGGACTTGAGTGGATATAGGTATTGCAGGTAAAGCTAGTGGCAGTTGCGGGGCTTGGCTTCTACGCCCTGAAGGGCTCACTGAAGGGCAATCTGAAGGTTCTTTGTGGAAGTTCCAGCAAACCAGACTTAATAAAAAAGCCTATCTGTTCTGTGTTGCTCTTGTTGTTTTTATGCAAACAGGACAAAATTGAAAACTGGCAGTCTTTTTGATGCTAAGGAGGGTGATATAGGGAGATGAATCAGGTTTTAAGGAAAATCACAATGCTTATTTGTTATCATCGGACTCTAGTGCAGCTAACTGTCTTCAAAGCTTGTTTTCACTTGAGTTGAACTGGTATAATCTGATGATATCAAATTGTCACTGCTTAATATCACTCCAGCAAAAGTCTTGCAACTGAATGTCTTCTCAAAGACAGTCTTGAGAACTAAGAAATGGTATAGGCCCCACTTAAGAAGCCCACCTGCTTCACTGCCTCCTGGGACTCAACGGTTTGGCTGAACTAAATGGCTGGTTTGGAGAACTATGGAGTGGCCTATAAGGCAGTCTTGTGGACTAAGAAATGGTATAGGCCCCACTTAAGAAGCCCACCTGCTTCACTGCCTCCTGAGACTCAATGGTTTGGCTGAACTAAATGGATGATTTGGAGAAGTATGAAGTGGCCTATCAGCTTTGCTTTAAAACATTCTTTTATGCCTTAATAGTTTAGGCAGAAAGGGTCCAGAAGTGTTAAAGGTGGTAATCTCAGGCTATCTCCCGAAGCCTAATTTGAGTATAGTAGGCAGTAAGGCTTCAGGAAGGTGTAACATGCCTTGCACACCTTCCTATACGGAAGCTACTTTTTTTTTTTAATCAGAAACACTGTAGAATTACTTTCCAATTTAGTTGTTATGGTTTGGATTGTGCCTTCTAACTCTCTTGCCAAATTTTTCACCTCCATTATACACCAAGGATGTCAACTCATCCAGTAATGCCATCCTTTGGCATTGCACATACTACTTTAGAGGGACAACCAACTGACCTAGATTTTGCAAGATTTTTCTCCTTCCTGTGAAGGCTCCCTTCTACTTCAGATCCCTTTTGTTAGGGACCTCTGGACCAGGGGATAGGTAGGACTATGTTCCTTGGTGAGCAAGAAGTAATTATAGAACAATGAGATCTTTGTCCTTCTGCCCTTGCAAGACTCAAGTGTTCAGTGTTAAAGGGGGGAATTGTGACAGGGGCAACTCTCCCCAGAAATGGGGTGGGGTGGAGAAGTGCTAAAGATGGTGCATATACGCATCACCCTGGCAACTGGGTCTATGTGCGTTTGACACAGAAAAAAGAAAGAGGTGAACAAGGCTGGTGCCAAAAACTAGGAAGGTAATGGAATGGAGAGATATACCCTCCCATCTGCTTCCACTGTGCAGGGGATTCTGGGGGAGCCTTTAAAAGGATTCCTTCCCTACCAATAGGGGCTGGAGTTCCTGGACCCTGAACCTTGGAGAATGAGTGGCCTGGGAACATTTCTGGGGCTCCTGAGTGCTTGAAGCACAGCAAGATCTGGTAAGGTGGAAGGGATGGAAGCTCAGGCCAGTGGGCTCATGGAGGTTTGGGGCAGTGGACCCAGGGCAACATAGGCCGGTGATTCCTTCTGCCCCCCCCCCCAGGTGGGAAGGTGAAATGGCTGTCAAGCACCTATGGACCACACATCTGGCTTGGGCTAGCAAGCCCCATACTCCTCCCTGAGCACTTCTAGTCTGATGCAGAGAACCACAGGTACTGGGAGCAAGGCTGGTAAGAAGGGGATAAAGGGGCAGGGAGATGAGATTTAGGCCAGCAGGTCCCAGGAGGCAGGTCCTGGGAGGCTGCATGGCCCAGGCAACAAGCCCTGTGCCCTTCCCCCATGCAAAGCCATGGGACGCTGCTTCAGTGGCCACCCACCATCAGCCTGCTCACTCCTTCAGTTGTTGGGGTAGGGTGTGAGCATCAAGAAATCTGTGTATGTCTATAAATAAATAAAAATTCCATTTTCTTTTCCACTGGACTCTGTCTCCAGTTACTGCCTATTGGCAGCAGGCAGTGGGACCCCAGTAGTTCATTTACAAATCAATCAGTCAATCAACCCGTTTTCAGGGGCTGGGCCAGGTAGGCAACACTTTCATGCAACCATTTTGTAAACATTCCAAATGATGTCTAGAGTAATACACTGTACATCTGAGTATGACAGAACTACTTTTCCACTCAGGCCACAGTTCCACTTTTGTTTCCTGATCTCCTTCAAGATCAACGAAGGTCTTAATATCATCACTGTATAACTTTTCCCTAACCATGTGAAAAGGGTTAACAGTGCCCATGTCCCCTGAAAACTACCAGTTATGGAAATTGATTTTCCATGTGAGCTGAAAGCTCACAATGATTTCTGCAGTGTCCAAAGCTCTTAGTCTTATCCCTGACAAGGTACAACTTACAGGGGTCAGGGGAAAAGACATTTCCTAAATGTGTAAAGCTAGTGCTATGAAATCAAAGAAAAACTGCCTAGCCCTGACCTGTGTGGCTTGGTTGGGCATTGTTCCACAAAGCAAAAGGTCACTGGTTCCATTCCTGATCAGAGCACATGCCTGCATTGTGGGTTCAGTCCCTGGTCAGGGTGTATACAAGAGGCAATCGAATGATGTTTCTCACATTGATGTTTCTTTCCCTTCCCCTCTTTAAAAAAAAAAAAAAAAAAAAAAAGCTGCCCGTATCTGGTAGATAATAAACTACTGTGTACATAATAGGAATGTTTAATGCTTCCGGTATATGGCTATTTGAATACTAAAAATCAGCCCTTCCCTTACAACAGTTATTGCATTTTATCATCATAATCAAAGAGTTTTACCCAAAATCTACTCTGAAGGTAATTTACACAAAACAGTTCTCTTATTTTCAAGGAAGCAAGAATGTTTTCATTCATTCATTTATTAATTTCATCATTCATCTATCTGGACATCTAGCCCTTTCGCTCATCCATTTGACACATATTTGAGCAGCTATTTTATATAAGGCACATGTAGTAGCTGGACGGGAAAGACAGATAAAACATGTTCATTTATAACTATAATCAAAGAAGGTTATTATGCACCATGAGATGTGTAAATTGTTTGGTGAGATAAGAGGAAGGAGACATGAATTCCAAATAAAGTGTTTGAAGTAGGGCTCTTGATATAAAGTGGCATCTGAATTGGTTCTTGAGTAAGTTAAATGATTTAAGTGCACTTAATAATTTCATTTCAGTCTAACCTGGCTAAAATCAGACAACATATAATAAATCTTCTTTATTAATCCAGATACATGTTTACAATCTGTGACTAGCTAGTTATTTATGCTTTGAGCTATGACACTGGCTAATCTGGGAAACAATGTAGTCTGGAAATACATGTTTTAGGGTTGGTTAGAAATGGGCCAAAATCTTGGTTTCTCCACTTAATGCTCACGTGATCCTTGGCCCATTTCTTACCATTTCTGTACTGTGATTTTCCTCATTCATTAAAGCGCTATAATGATAGCGCCCACCTTAGTGGTATTTTGTGTAAAAATTAAATTTTAAAAGTATATAAAACCTTTAGAACACTGTCTAACATAAGTAAACACTTGGTAAGAACAGTATTATGTTTTACTAGTCAGCCTTCCTCATGTAACTCCGAAGATGCTCAACAAAGTTGCACCTCAAATTCAAACCGATACCTGTAAATGGCAATGCCTGCTCTTGCAACAGTTTGTGCTGACAGAAAACTTTAGTCCACATTATTATTTTTGTGTCTGACATCTAAAGAGTATATATACTAGGTCTCTTCAAAGGAAGTCCCATGAGTTCATCATTCCACCATGATTTCACCTGCTTTTGGAAAATGACTAATGCTTTATGATGCTGCCCAGAGCCCTCCCAAAGCCAGAGTCTTATATTTCACATAGCCTATGATTTTAACTAGGGTGATCTCAATCTACCTTTCAAATTTTTGCAAGCTCATATCCAGTTGATTCAGTATGATTGAACCAACAGATATACAGATACTTCATTTTACTTATATTACCTATTATCTTTTTTTATGATTTGATTCATTAACTGAAATTTAAGTTCTATGGTCACATGATGGAAACATAGTAAATTATACAAATATTAGGTGACTGATAATTATTTATTGAAGGGGAAAGGCTATAACATGGAATTGGCACTTTCCTCTATGGGCCAGGTTGGTAAGGAATAAACTAGACCTGCACTGCCCAATATTGTAGCCACGTGTGGCTAATGAGCACTTGATATGTGACTAATCTGAGATGTGCTGCAAGTGTAAATTACACACCAGATTTTGAATACATAGTACACAAAATAAATGTGAAGTACTCCATTCGTAGCTTTTATTGATTGCACGTTGAAATAAGAGTTTTATCTATATTGAGTTAAATTAGATATATTATTAAAATTAAGTTCACCTGTTTCTTTTTACTTTTTTAATATGGCTACTGGAAAATCTTAAATCACATATGTGGTTCACATATTCCTATTGGGCAGTCCTGAGCTACAAGGAGTTTCTCATCCTAATGAAGAGACACAGACATGTCCTGAGGGCAGATGAATAAGCATTTCCTGAAGTCTCAAAGCTCAACTGATATCCCAGATGTCCAGAGGACAGAGCAATTATCTCGCAGCTTTCCAGTTTCCAGCCCAGGTAGAAGGAATAAACATGCTCTCTCACTTGGGAGGATGTCAGGAATCTCACAGAGGTACTAGACAAATTCCAGGTATCACAGAACTGGGGATGAGGGTGGGGATTTCTGACAAGTAGCTATTGCTATAGCCTGCCCTGCTTCATTCACTGGTGAGATAAACCAACACTGCATATTTAACAGTGTCAGGCAGCTCCTTATTATTCACCAATTCAAAACATTTCCATAGGTAAGCACCGAAGGAATTTTCAATTCCTTTGTGCATTTGGGTAAAGAGATGAAATAAAGAAATATCTAGAGGCCACTTGATCCATTTTAAGGAAACTTTAAATAAATAAACTCCTAACTTCTCAACACCCATTTAATTTCTTTCACAGTCACCTAAGACCCATACTTTTCTGTAATTTTGTATGGTCAAAAATCCAGCCTCTCCAAGCCAGCTGACCAACCATAAGCAGTGAAAACATTTCTATACTCAGCACTGAGTATCAGGCACTAAAATGGACACTGACTAGTCTGAAGATGGAAAAGCAAAGATCTCCAGGTCAAACTGATTATTAAAATATGAAAAGATTTCTTAATGGAGGAGCAGTATAGGTCATATCTCAGTAGAATCGCAAAAATTGTAAATTTTAATATCTACTTTCCAAAGATAATGAGCCATTAATGAAGAATAAACTGTTTTAATAAATGATAAATTATTCCAATGTAAAATACTTGCCCAAGTGACCTTAGATAAATGTAAAGCCTGGGGCCTTCATAGGACACTACAATAATAAATCCTAACAAAAAGTAGTAGCTTGTGTTTGTGTAGATAGCTTAAAAGTACTTTCATATCTAATTTGAATCATTAGATAACCTAAAAATTACCTGAGAGAGGAACAGTTTTCCAGTTTTACAAATGATGAGACCCAAGAGGTTATACCTAGTAGATGACCAAAGCGTGAATCAAAATTCAAGTCTCTTGACAGGAAACTGTATATTCTAAAATGATCCCATCAGGTACCCACATCAGTGCTGAGACCTCAGTATCTGGAAGACTCAGTGGATATTACTTCAAAATTCTAAAAAAGCATGTGGGCCTAGTCCTAGGAGTTGGAAATGCTATATATGAATGTAGACTTACACGAAAACTTGTGTGGGAAAAAAAACTGAAGGCTATTATTTCTTAAGTGTTTTCTTATTTTTTTATTATTATTAAAGTAACACATGGTTATCATAAAAATAAAAAGATTTAAATAATGATAATTTCACAAATCAGATAAAATTAGCATTATGTCAATAACTACTGATGTATATGCAGAGGTGATCTTCAATATTTTTAGTAATCAGTGTGGCACCTCAGAAGAAGCAGACAGTCATTACGATGCCACCTTAAACAGTCTGCATAGCGATACCCACTGGTACACATGCCATAGCTCTTCTGGATGTATGTTTTTCATGGAATCATATAACCTTATGGGTTTTCAACCTCCTTTTTAAAAGTCACGGTATATTTTAAACACGTTTAAAGCACGATTTGATTTTTCTATAGAGTTTTTATTAGAGTAAAAATGTGGTCTCCTTTCCGGAAAAGGAAAGGATGAGATCCATGGGGACCTTAATGGCTTATCGTACATTCCATACAGATTCACTACCACCTTCTGCATTGAAAGTGCTGAGTAAGGTGCTAGATGAGAAAGACTTGGAAAAGCCATGGTTTTTCCCTTAATATCTGAAAAGCTAGTTAATTACACTTGGCTTTTCATGAAGACACTGGTCAATGGAGTGCCTTGGATCACTATTCCAAAGGCAGTAAGGAAGACAGTTGCAGGTTTTATTGCATTGCTTTGTTACTTAAAGCTCCATAATAGCTTCTGCTAAATAACCTTTCTTGATCAAGCTCTTGGTTATTCTGTCAATGTATCTTGAATAAATTCAATCACAAAACTGATTAAAGATGGTACCAGGCTCTTCACTGCTTTATACATGTTATCTAACTTTCCTTCCCAATGACTCCATCAGGCAGTGCTTATAAGCACCTTTATTTTAAAGATTTAGAAATTATGTCTTGATGACATTAATTAGCTGGACTGAGCTTACACAACAGATTTATCTAACTCCAATGCCCAGGTTCTTCACACCATATTCTACTGCTTTTAGAATATGGACCAGGGAAAGATAGTAATACTGTGTCAAGTTAAATAAGCCTGGCCTAGAAGGCACCTGGGTGATCTGGTCCCTGACAAACTTGTAACTTGTTCTCCCAGTTTCCTCTATGCTTCTTCCTCATGGTTCATTCAGATGCCAAGAGTAAGCTGAGTTTTCTCCCCACACAAAGACCTTCTCACCTGATATTATCTCTACCAGCAATGTTCTTCTCTACATTCATAAATGTCACCCATCGAAAAAGATTCCCAGGTCATCTTTTCTAGTACATTCTCTCTAATAGCATTCTGCTCTTCCCCCACCCCATAAAACATGAATGAAGTAGGTTTGGAATAGTCAGTACAAAATAATATTGTATATGTAAAAATACACTAGTATGCACCCAAATACATTCATATATCCCATCCAAAGCCTGGAATAAAACACAAAAAGAAATAGGAAGGAATGAGAAAAGGAAAAAGAAAAGTATCTGGAAAGCATTATCCTGAGATTTTAACTTTTTTTTTTCCTGGTGAATGAGATTTTGGAGATTTTCTATGTTTTGCTTGCCTGCACTTTCTAATCTTTGGTAATTAACATATATTACTCTTGTAGTACATTTCAAAAGCATAATGGCAACTCTAAAATAAGTAATAACAATCATTTGGGTTTAAAAAAAACAAAAACAAAAACATGTTTACTTGAGCAGGTGCTTAGGTTCTTTCTAAATTAGGTATCCAAACTCATGGCTAGGATTTCAGGGATAAACATAAACGGTGTTGTCTTTGCCCTATATAGAATCTTTTTCAGGGTCAACAGAGGGTTCGAAGTAGAAGGAATGGTTTTAACAATAACAGTACCAACAATTAGTAGTTGAAGAAGAAATGTCTCATCTGGTATTGTCAATCAAAAACCAAGGTAAGTCTGTGCAAGTGAATGAAAACACACACAAAACAAAATGCCCAACAAGAGCGGCAAGTGAGACTTTGCCACACCCAACCTGACCAGCCCCAACCCTCCAAAGAGTCATTCTGTAGAGAGGCCATTTCCAGTGCACTTGTACAATCTCTCTCAGGCAACAGCTCAAGAAAGCTGAAGTGTCCTGGGAGACTGATTCCTGAGGAATGAAGGGAGGGGTAGGAATAGCTCTGGGTGAACTCTCATGACTTAGACAGCAGCAGGCTTTTAATCTGTGGTAGTGCTTTACCTGAAAATCCTATTTTAAAAATCCATTATTAGCTCAAAAATAAATGAACTCTCCAGTTCAATAATTTGGGACAAATTGCAATTATTTGGTCAAATGCCAAAATATCTCTGAGGCTTTGCTGATATAGATGAGGCAGCAGTGAGGCTCCTAAATGATGCATTTGGCATCAATCAAATTGGTGGGAAAGAAACGGCTATCATAATATTGGCGACCAAATGAAAAGGACTTTCAAAAACAGTATCTGCTGGCACAAATTTACATTAATTGTGAGGATAAGTTCCACTGAGTGACTTAGCTTTACTTGAAGGGGAAATTTTAGGGGAAAATGTAACTCATTTTAAGAATACGTTTATCAAAATAATTTCCCAGAGAACTGAGCACGCGTGGCCCTCATGCCAATGCCGCAGTGGAGCTTAGCGCCACCCAGGGCAGGATGAGCAGAGCTCCTCACATAAACAGGCAGCGATGGAAATTTGTATTTTGGTCTAAGAATTTTTATCACTAAGCTTAAATAATACGCAATGTGGACTATTTTGTGGTTTTCCACAGGTTATGTTTAATACATGTTGTTTAATTTAGGTTACAAATTAGTGTTGGTCCAATATCCTGAACTGCTTTTGCTTTGAATATTTTTGGGTACTCAGGACTCCAGGCTACAAGGGCTCACGAATTTCAAGTTACCATGGTTGAAGGGATTTATTTTGGTGTCCTTTTCCAAATACCTTCTTGCTTTCTGTTTGTTTGTTTTTTTTTCTTTGCCCTTCATTGCAAGCTAGAGCTGGAAAACATAAAAAGGCTTTTTTGCACCCTAGCTGGTGTAGCTCAGTGGATTGAGCATCTGCCTGTGAACCAAAGGGTCGCCGGATCGATTCCCCAGTCAGGGCATGTGCCTGGGTTGTGGGCCAGGTCCCCGTAGTGGGGCGCACAAGAGGCAATCACACATTGATGTTTCTCTCCCTCTCTTTCTCCCTCCCTTCCCCTCTGTCTAAAAATAAAATAACTAAAATCTTTAAAAAATTCAAGAAAGAAAAGGCTTTTTTGCTTGGTGTATGGTAGGTGAACAGAGAGAGAAGCAGATTATGGAGTGGGAAAGAGTGGGTGGCACATGGGCTATCTCCTCTCACAACCATCAAATGTCCTTCTTCAGGATTCTAGGCTGAGGTTTTGACACTGAAAATGCTAACTGAGAAATCCATCAGGGCAGAAAAGTATTTATTTAATCAACTGAAGTGCAGTTTAGATATTTTGTAAAATTCCAGAAAGGGGGCTTTTTTAATGTCTAACTTTGCAAAGATCATGCTGACAATATAAGCTTTTGAGCAGGAAAAAACAAATACAATTTTAGGGCCACTAAACAATGCAAAGACAGAACATGTAAATTTTTTTTAATAAGAACTAAGAAAAATATATTAAACACTAATGCAAAAAGATAAATGCACTCCATGTTCACTGCAGCATTATTTACAATGGCCAAGAGATGGAAGCAACCTAAACGTCTATCAATAGATGAATGGATGGATAAAGAAAATGTAATTTATATACACACATATACACAGATATAGATATAGACACAGGTATCTAGACATGCATATAGAGCTAGATATACATAACATTTAGAATGTGTGTGTATATATACAAATATGTAATGAAATATTATTCAGCCATAAAAAAGAAGGAAATCCTATCATTTGTAACAACACAGATGGATCTTGAGGGCATGATGCTAAGTGAAATATGGGTCACACAGAAAAAGACAAATATTGTAAGATCACGTTAACTCATGTGGAATCTAATAAGTAAATAAGCAAATAAATAAACAAATAAATAAATAAACAAACCATGAACTCACAGATACAGAGATTAGACTGGTGGTTGCCAGAGGAGAGAGTTTAGGGATGGGCAAAATAACTGAAAGTGATCAAAAGGAACACACTTCCAGTTATAATGTAAATAATTCCTGGGATATAATATACAGCACTGTGACTATAGTTAATACTGTATTATATATTTAAAGTCTGCTAAAACAGTGGCTCTTAAAAGTTCTCATCACAAGAAAATAAAATTTGTAACTATGTGTGGTGATGGATGTTAACTAGACTTACTGTGGTGATCATTTTGCTATATATACAATCATTATGTTCAGTTATTCAATATATCAAATCATTATACTGGACACCTGAAACTAATATGCCAATTATATCTGAAAAAAAGAACTGAAAGAGAGATGATCTCATACACAGAATACAAAAGCACTGTGTATATTTTCTTGAGAAGTTTTCTTAGTTCTTTCCTATTTTGATTAGAATCTGTATGCCTTATATTTAAACATTGTTCTCTAAGACACTGAAATTGCACTGTAGACTCAAACTCTGTCTTTATTTCTAGAGAGAGAAGAAACTGCATTGGTATCATGTGGACACAACTAACCTCACCCTCCCTTCATTTCTCAAAGAGCCTTTAAGACATTGCCAATAGGCTATTCTTCGTTACTGTGTAGTAACGTATGTGCCAAGAATTGTTCACAGGTTTGAAGACAAATTTGGATCAATGTGCAATAAGCATTTTTGCTACAGCTGAGTGCATATCCTGTGAGATGGAAGCCTGGGCTAAACAATTCAAATGGAGCAGGTAAAGCACTGAACAATCTCTGTGTATGGTGGAGCCAGAGCCTTGTTCTCTGAATCTGGACGAACTCTGCCTTGTCAGCCTGTGTGGGAGGGAGCTAGGGCAACAGACCTCACCCATCCCAAGCAGTAATTCAGCATATGGTGACATGCAGTGGACATGTGAGGCATTCCTTTAGGACATGGTCATGATAGCCTGCAATTACCTCTTACTTATTTTGTGTTAAATCTATTAATTTTATACCCCCCCAACATTTCTAGTACTCGCAGACATTCTTAGTGTTCATAATTCGAAACAACTGTGCTAATCATACCTGAGTGGCCATAGCAACCCTTTTCTACAACATTATCCTATAAATTGCCTCATCTCAAGGCAGATAGAAAGCTTCAAGAGGGAATGAGGAAAAAGTCCTTGTTCGGCTCACCCTGGTCATGGGAAATGTGTTAGGAGATACTTGCCTACAATGAAACAACCCAAAAACCTATTATGCCTGACTTTCAGATGGTCATCTTGCCTTAGTCCTCCCTCTACATCACCATCATCACATGACCATTATCGCTCTCTCATCCTGACTACCACCATTACCACCACCCATGTACTGGGTTGAAGAGTGCCCCCCCACCAAATATTTATGTCCACTGGTCCCAGGGGTGTGACCTTATTTGGATCTTTGCAGATGTAATGAACATGAGGTCATACTAGAGTAGAGTGAGCCCTAAGTCCAATATGACTGGTGTCCTTAAAAAAAAAGAGGAAAATTTGTACACAGAAACAGACACATAAGAAAGACAGCCATGTGAAGAAGTAGGCAGACTGAAGTGGTGAATCTATAAGCTAAAGGATGACAAAGACTGCTGGTAACCACAAGAACCTAGAACAGATATGAAAGGATTCTCTTCTAGAGCCCTCAGAGAAAACATGGACTCCCCAGACCTTGATTTCAAATCTCTAGCCTCTAGTACTCTACAGAAGAGATTCTTATAGCTTTAAGCCACCCAGTTTGTGGTACCTGATCGCAGCAGCCATAGGAAAGTAATATTACTCCCATTACCTCAACCAACCCCATCTCTCCCACCACTGTCAGCACCATCTCCCATCTTATCACCACTATTATAAAAACATCTCAGCCTACTCTCAAACCAACACTGGGACTTAGTCACAGTGGTTAGCATCTGACACCACAAAACGGACCCATTAAGTGTCAGACCGATGGTCTGACCCCTGCTCCTGGAATTAGAGATTTAGTGTCTCTCCTTTATTCCCAAACTTCTAGTTTGAGCTTGATGTGTCCACTTTCCCCCATCCCAACACAAAGAAGAACAAAGATTGTTTGACATGAAAGAAACATCAAAGATAATTCATTTTAACCCCATAATCAGATAGTGCTGGGAAATATCTAGAAAGGTGAAATAACTTGTATGAAGTCACTGAATCAATTTTTAGTAAAATAAGATCCAGAATCAGACCTCCAAATTCAACCAGCAACTCTGCGAGGCTTCCTGCCACAGAAGTGGATGCAGTATTTTTAAATTACTTACTACTTAGTATTAGGAAGCTATACATGAAACATATAAACATTCCCCACCTTGTTTCCAAATAATTGGCTCATTTAAGTCTTATTTCATTCTACCAGACAAAAAATGTATAGACCAGCCCCAAAGATAAAATTACTGAAATATTCAACATGATATCAATGGTGGTATCCCATGATGACATTTAAGGAAGATATTTCCTATATTAGCAATACATAACTGAAAATAGCCCCACTGCTAAGGGAGTATACTTGGTATTAATTCTATATACCTATATTAAACTGAAATAATTTAGAGGTCTTCTCAAAACATATCTGAGGTAGAATTTTTATCAAGCAGTCAGGAAGAAACTTTGGAATCATGAGAGCTGTGATCAGTATGTTAATGAGGGTTATTTGCATCATGTATCTAATTAAACAAATTAAAGAGGGCCTCTGTTTTCTAAAGCATCTAGTAAAGACAAAACCAATGATAAACAAAATTAGTCATATTTATTCCTTTTGTTCCCTGAAAGTCATCTCATTGTATTAGCTTTCAAATACCTGTGCCTTAATATGCAATATCTAATAATGAAATGGTGCTTTTCTAAAAACCATCTTCTGAAATTTTTGGAAAAAGTGTATGTAGGAATTTGTAATTCTGATGTACAAACTGAGAAGTTCTGCTATTTTAAAAAATAATAATAATAACTGTTAAGACTAGTTCCACAAAGCAAGATATAATTCTGTACAATTCAGTTCCACATGTACAGTTAAAGAGTTGATCTACACAGTTATCCAGTTAATCTGAGTACTCTCAGTTAAAAATATTTTGAAATAGCAGTTTTCTGAACATCAGTTCCTTTACAAATACTTGTGCTGGAAACCTCACTCTTTTCCTTTTACCAAGTTGATACTCAGCTTCATAATGTAATTAAGATAGCACTTCTTTCATTTTTAAAAATTATAAAAATAAACTAACACACACATATATTTAAAAATCTTAGCCAGTGAGGTTTGTGCCACTATTATTTTCTAAGACTGAATTACTAAGCATTTATAATCTGCGATTCCCACCATCATCCACTATTTCACTCTCCATCAAAGAAGACACAATATACAGTGATGAATTATTTCTCTTAAAGCAGTAAAAATAGAACTCCAAGCTTCTGATCAGCATGTATACTGGAAGCTACTGTTTCCTTTTAAGTAGTAGATGCAGGTCCTCTACAAATCTTAAAATAAGAGAGCAAGTATTCTGAAACCAAATTTATTGTTCTTTTTTCTTTAAATTTTTAATTTTTTCCCTAAATAATTCATGTCTTCCTAAAAATAGGTCAGAAAATGGAAGCTAGAAAATTCTTTAAATGGTATTACTTTTCCTAGGAACATATATCCTATTGGAATTCTAACAGGTACCTCAAATTCAAGTCCCATACCAAGCTACTGACTTCCCACTACCAATCTGTTCTACTCCAGTGGTACAGATGACAGAAAACAGACAAAACACTCTATTCATGGTTGATTTCTCTCTTTTCCTAATCCCTTCGGCCATCCTAGCTCCACAGAAATCTTTATTGTGGACACCACCTGAAATACCTTTCCAATAGGAAGACCTCATCCCCACCCATCTTCTCTTGCTCCAGTTCATGCCCATCCATGGTACCTTTCACACAGACCACTGAGAGAGCTTCTTTACTGTTCTCTTTGCTCCCAATCATGCCCCTCTACTGCCTATTTTGTACACATGACAATGACACCTCTACTTGACAGTTTCAGACTGTTTTCAGTCCCTCAGAGAATAAATTCACAGTTCTTATAACCTACCTCTGGCTGTTCTCAGAACTCCTGTGCTGTTGTTCTGTCCCCACGGCTCTTCCCTCCAGACAGGACAAACAGGCTTCCACATTAAGCTCTTGGCATGAGCTTGCCCCACCACTCTTGCCTAGAAACTTCGCAAATGGTACCTCATGCAACAGTCCCTCCTCTACCCTATTTTAAAAAAAACCCTCAGTAATATCAAACGAATGAAGGAAGAGGGCTTCATGGGAATGACAACTGTGATTTAGGGTGAGATGAGAGAACATCTGGAAAAGGAACATTGAGCAGCATATGGTATGGCGTAACAGGGCCTATTTTTTTTTATTGAAAATGAAATTTTCTTTTTCAATGAAAATGATGATGATGATGACGACGACAATGATGATGACAGTGATAACAAGAGCAACAGTAGCCAACACTCTGAACATATGACAGGCCCTGTTCTGGGTATTTTGTAATTTCCAGTTATGGGTGAACTGTATAATCTATTTAATTCTTACAACCTCTGAGGTAGGTACATTACTATTCCCTTTTTAAAGATTAAGTAACTAAGATACAAAGAACATCAAGAGAACCTTGCTTATCCCCAAATGAGTTAATCTGATCAAGAAGGCTTAAAAAAAAAAAAGACCAAACAAAATTATAAAATCTAAGGCTATGGAAATGTTTAAAGTCTACTCATGTTTTTAGAGGGCTGCTACCTTTAAAAAAGGAAAAATAACCCAAGAGATCTGGAAGACTCTCAAAAGGAAAATTCCAGTTATTTGAACACAAAAAATCCCAAGGACAGGACAGAACACAATGAAAGTGCCAATCCAGCACTTGTGGTTTATTGATTTATGATGGCCATTCAGACTGGTATGGGGTAGGTATCTCATTTTGGTTTTAATTTGCATCTCTCTGATGGCTAGTGATGCTGAGCATCCTTTCATATGTCCCTGGGCCCTGTATATGTCCTCTTTGGGGAAGTGTCTGTTCAGGTCCTTTGCCCATTTCTTAATTGGGTTGTTTTGTCTTCCTGGAGTGGGGACGTGCGAGTTCTTTATATATTTTGGAGATCAAACCCTCGTCTGTTGTATCACTGGCAAATATATTTTCCCATGATTGTGGAGAAAAGGGAACTCTAGCACGCTGTTGGTGGGAATGCAGACTGGTGCAGCCGCTGTGGAAAACAGTATGGAATTTCCTCAGAAAACTAAAAATGGAACTGCCTTTTGACCCAGCAATTCCACTGCTGGGATTATACCCTAAAAATCCAGAAACACCAATTCAAAAGAACCTGTGCGCCCCAATGTTCATAGCAGCACAATTTACAATAGCCAAGTGCTGGAAGCAACCTAAGTGCCCATCAGTAAATAAGTAGATCAAGAAACGGTGGTACATTTATACAATGGAATACTACACAGCAGAAAGAAAGAAGGAGTTTACAGCATTCACTACAGCAAGAAACGATCTGGATAGCATTGTGCTAAGTGAAATAAGCCTGGTGGTAAAAGACAAATATATGATTTCACCTATAAGTGGAAACTAATCAACAGAACAAACAAGCAAGCAAAATAGAACCAGAGACATTGAAATAGAGAACAAACTGACAGTAACCAGAGGGGAGGAGGGAAGGGATAACAGGGGGAAACAAGGGAAGGGTAATCAAAGAACATGTATAAAGGGCTCACAGACAAAGGCAAAACGGGGTAGGGTCGAGGGTGGGAAGTGGGGATGGGAGGGGCAGGGGGAGTGGTGGGTGGATAATGGAAAAACCTGTACTTGGACAACAGTTAAAAAAAAAGTGTCAATCCAACCACAGTTAGGTAAGGGATGATTTTTAAAGAGAAAAAATATGGAAACTGGATACAGGGCAATTGCTGATTAGTAATAATTACCTATAAGAACAACATAGAAAAAATGAATAAATTTCCAGAAAGAGTTGAAATTGTGGTAAAAGTGTAAGAGTAACCAAAGAGGTTCCTTATGTTCTACTGGATCTAACAAGCACATTCTATGTAATTCTCTATGAATTACAGTAACAGATGTGAAAGGAATATTGTTTTTCCAACTCCTCTCTGATTCAAAGTTCTGTAGGGAGGTGGCAAGGGAATCTGGTACAAGGGGACTGCACACTTCAACCCTCTAAAACTCAGATCTGCTGTCCCAGAAACAACACATCCAGGTAGCCAGAGGGTTTGCAGATAAGAGCATGTTCCACAAACCTGGAGGAACAGGAGAATGGGAACCACCAAAAGAGCTCTGAAGAATTGTGTGATAAGGGCAAGAGGACAGAATCTATGACCTAGGGGGAAAAAAATTGATTTGTGAGGGATAGAAAACAAAAACAGTGATCACTTAGGACCAGTGTAGATTCATGAAGAATAAATAGGCCAAATGAATGTCCTTTTCTTTTTTTGCTAAAGTTAGATAATAGTACATGATGCCAAATTCATGAATGATGTAAAGCTGGGAGGAACAGTTAATACACTGTGTGACAGGTCTGGAGGCCTGGTGTTCAGACCTGGGCTTAACCATTAAGAGAAACCAACAATAACAACAGCTATTAATTTTTAAGTACTATCTATTTACCTCCTTTCATTCTCTCAAACTTCTAAGGAAAGTACTATGATATCCTTACCTTAAGATGAGGCAAATCAGGCTGAAAGACGGTGACTTGGCAAAGATTTACAAAGGGGATAGCTTCAGAGTTTGTGATTTAACTACTGCACTCCCAAAGATAGCAACCAGGATGCTGTGGGGAAGGGAAGCTCTGCCCTATATGAGAAGAAATTGGTGAGGCTATTAATTTATCTTAGAGGCAAAAAAGTCTAGTGAAAATTAGACTGGTCTTTGCATGTGTGAATGCCTGCCATGTGGAGCAGAGACAGACTTGTTCTTTTGGCTCCAAAGAATAGACTCTGGAGCATGAGTGGAAGGCAGAGTCTGTCTAGGAATGAGACACTTCTAATGATTAGCACCATATGATAATAGAGGGGAAACACCCTGTCCCTGAAGGAGTCCAAGCAGAGGCTGAGCAGCCATTTCTGTCAGGGGATAGTCAAGACATCCAAACAAGAGGTGAAGTCCACTGGATTTCCTCCAAATTCTGAGATTCCAGAAGGATACAAATTTGGAATACAACTACAATCAATTCTGAAGTCTCAAAAGCAGATAGGTTAATGTTTGTCACCTTGGTCATAAGATGCCCTTTCTTAATTAGCATTTCCAAAAAAGCATTGATAACTTATGCAAATGTTTAGAGTGGGGGCCCAGTGCTCTGCTGGAATTACTGGATAATTCTGCCTCCATCTTTACAGTCCAACAGGGAAAACACAAACAGTTGAATATGTTTGTTTTCTTTCAATCTGCACCATCACCCTGAAACAACAGTGATTTGTACTATTGCTTGGACAAGGACTTTCGAAGAAAGCTAATGAGGATGCGGGGCCCTGGTGGATGAAGCTCTCCAGATGGGTTCACTCAAGTGTTTGAAACCATGCGATGCCGTCTATATGATATACTGGTTCTAGGCATACTTTTAGCATTCAACCAATACTAAGCACTATTAGCCAAACAGAAACACCAAAGACAGCAATTTGCCTGGGTTTGATGTGTCCATGCAACACCTATCTCCCTTCTAGAAGTTAGTTGTGCTATGTTTATACCAGTTTATTTAATTTTGTTTTCTTTTACCACATCAACCCACTGCTTGGCTTTTTACAACTTAGAGTAAAGTAAAACCTCATACATGACTTGTGCCTAATTTTTATGAGAAACACAGCTGGTCCTATGACCGTTCCCAGCATACTTAGGAATGATTTTGAGATATAATTAAAATGCCATGCACCTGCTGGGTCAGGTGGTGACTGAGATGAGACCACAGGTGCCAGGTGGGCAGGGGCCCATGAGTCTGTAAAGACACAAAGGGGGGAAAAAAACGCACTTCCTTATGTACCACTTTATAGTAGAACAAACATCTTTGGACATATTTTAGAGTCTAAGTGAATAGTTCATGGGAAGCAATGAAACAGAGATCTTTTAAATCGCAACCCTAGTTACAAAATCCAACCCCTCCTATCACCAGCAAGGAGAACACAGGCCAGTTACTTAACTACTCTACACCTGAAGTTCCATTTCAGTGAAATGAAAATAATAATAGTACCTGCCCCATCAGGCCATATTGAGAATTATGTTGTCTATAATCCATGACAAGTACTTAGGAAAAGGCTCAATACACTATAATATCATCATTAATATTCTTTTCTTTGGTTTCCTTTAGGAAGCTAGAAGTTTGCCAAACATTTTAAAGCTAGAGAGATACTAGATTGCCCATTTCTTAATTGGGTTGTTTCGTCTTCCTGGAGTGGGGACGTGTGAGTAACCATTTCACTTACAAACACACACTGCATCCTGCGCCACCTGTAAACTGCCTGCCCACCCTCCACCCTAGCTCAAGGCCAGCACTCTCTCACTCTGCAGTCCAAGCCTGTCTCATAGCAAGCGTATCTGTAACTTCTTTACCTCTTCTCCTAACTCTTGTCTGTTGCTTCAAGAAAGTCTGCTCATCCCTTTTCTTTATTTGGAAAGGAAATCCCGATTTTGAGGATTTGGCATGAGAATCATACCTCTGATGTAGTTCTATAAAGGAAAGGAAAAACTGAGGTGCCCTTGTGAGATCACTCACTGAAGGATTAGCAAGAACATACAAAATACACAGAGATCCTGTCATAAATTTCACGAAGCCCTCTTCTACCAGGTGACCATAATTACATGATGTTAGAATTCTAGCTTCTTTTCTAAAAGTAGCTTGTACTGACCATAAAGGAGATACACTAATATATACCTTCTGGGGCTGTTGCTAGGCTGGGTCAATGCATAAGTGAAATGAATAGCTCAGAGTGTACCCACCAGTGACCCTTATTTGTGTATCATTTGTGCTTTTTTGGTAAAAGTCAGGTAATTTTCAGAACAGACTAACTTACCCTCACCACTTGCAATCTCTCCTCTTGATATCAGAATGACAATTTGAGTTTGCCAAACATTCTGTTTAAGACTTAATAAACTGAAACTTTACTATCCAATGGTGCAGATTTCAGATAGATTAAACTACCTATTTTATTAATACAAATCCAATACTTCCTAAGAAACTGCACCAGTTGAGCAAATTCATGTTAGAACTGTCCAGCACCATGGGTTCTCTTCTCTCAGCGCTGGAAAGAAGCACTGGGAAGCCCTGGACACAGGTTTGCTCCCACCTACTACCCAGGGAGAAGAGATGCAGCCTGGACAGTGTCTTATCCCAACAATGGAGCACAGCAGCAAAGTCACTACAGCTGTGACTGCCATGGGATCTCAACAGAGTCGACATCATCCTAGCATTACACCCTCAGCACCCAAATCTCTCTTTCCCTCGGGATTTCTTGATCTGGGGGTGGTGTCACTGACTCGCCAAGGGGAGGGTAGAAAGAGAGAGAGAGGTAAAGCGAGGGGGGAAGCAAGGGAGGGAGGAAGGAGGAAAGGTTTTTAAATATCAATAAACATTTCATTTTTCATCTAAACTTCACACTTCATCAGTATATAATTTGGGTTCATTATATCACTAATACCTGCTAAAAGTAAATAAAAACCTTGCATAATCCTGAGAAAAAAATATTCCAGCAAAGCTTCTTCTAACATTTTTCACTTGCTATTATTACTATCTAAATGAAAATAAACCCATATATCAGCTACAGTATAAATAATAACACATGCAATGAATTTCATTTTTACTCAGTACTTTTTCAAATAACTGAGGAATCTAGCTGTCATTCATAACATTTCCTACCTTGAGCAACAAAATTTACTTTAGATTACAGGGGTAAATCATATGAACAAATTTTAAGATAGCCTAATTTGAGCTCTAGACTTCTATATTATCAGAATGTAAATATCTGAAACATTTTGCAGAAATCCAGCTAAATGAAATTTTCCTTAACTGTGGCAATCAGTGTCCACTAAAAATCTCAGCATGATGGGAAGAAGCCTTACTTGCATGCTGTCTAAATCTGTGAACATTACGCTTGATGTAGTACTCTGTAAAGTTTTAATTCACATTGTGTTTCTTTAAGATTCTCAGACTCTCCCACATTCATCTGGCTTCATGTCTAGAGTAACTTAGAGCAGTAAATTTGTATCAACATTAAATGAATTTTTTTTTTGCCAATTTAGCTAGGTATTTATAGAAAGAAAAAAGTTTGTTTAAAGAAAAAACTTTGGTGTCATACATGTTTAAAATTAGTAGATATGCAGATTTCCTCCCACTTTTCTATTCGTTTTAGGGAACCAGATGTCAAATTCCACAGGTGTTGTCCACAGCAATGCTGCTGGCTGCCCATGACAAACATCTGACCATCAGAGTCCTCCTACACACTGACTGTTACACCGTTTACTCAGTAAGATGCTACAAGTGAGAAGCCTCTCGTTGCTCCTCAGACCCTTGACCTCTAGGTCTGCATCTTCATGATCTCAAGGTGGAAGTGGTAGCTTCAAGCATCACAACCCCATTGAAAGTCAAAAAGGACACACCACAACACACAAGTTCTCTAGTGGCTTTCTCCCCTTTAATTCAGATAAGAAATCCTTCCCTACCTGCCCCCTTCCCTCTCCTTGGCCAGAGCAATGCCCACTCCTTGACCATTCATTGGTAAAGACTGACGGAGTCAACAGGGATGGTTTATTCAATCACAGTTCTTCCCTCTGGGATGGCAGCGTTCACCCAGGACCAACAGGTCAATTAGCACAAATGGTGAAAGTATTTTACATCTATTTTACTATTTTACCTAAACTAACAAAATGTTAGGTAAAAAACAGTACTTCCATAGAATAAAGTTCAGTGTTAGAAATTGAAATAGTGCATCAATACTCAAGAGATTCTAGTATGTACCAGAGATTTTACAGCATGCTTCCCCACTGTTTACCCCCATTTAATTCTTGTAACATCTCTGAGAGGTAGATATTATTATTCTAAATTTAGAGATTCAGGTAATAAAACTCATAATTAAGCTCATGTAAAATTAAGGACTTATTTATCAATCTCTTTGAAAATATAATTTTAGCTTTTGTTCTTATTAAAACCCTGGGACATCTGAATTGCATGAAAAATTAAGGAAATTTAAGATGTGATAAAAATAAAATTTAAATGAAAAATTTAACAAAATTAAAGTTGACCACAATCCCATCACTCAGAAGGAAACTGCTTTTCATACTTCACATTACATGGTAAATGTTTCCCCATGCTATGATTATAAAGAATTGATTTGTAATGCCTACATTATTGAAAATTTGTGTTAGCAAACCTTTACAAGTATTTCCATTTTGAAATCGCTCACACAAAAATCTCTGAACATAATTTCCTTCCTTCCTGCCTGCCTGCCTTCCATATAAGTGGCCTAGAAATGGAATTGCTGGACAAAGGTAAGAATATATATTGAATTATTTTTCACATCAAATAGTATTTCCACCCATTTCACTCTCCATTTACTAATGCTGGGTGTTGTAATAAAAATTACTGCCACATTGTTAGAGGCAGGAAACATTTAGATTTTCTGTAAATAATTTTTCTCAGACAGTAGATTCAGCCAATCCTGAAGATAAAGCACCTGAGTGCTACAGTTGGCATGGGAGCCTGGCCTTGGCCTGACGAATTTCTAGTGTTTGGCTTGCCTAGGAGGAGTTATGTAGGAGGTCTGCTCTCTTCCTTTTCTCTGACCATTGCCTCTTGGGGGGCCATATCTGCTCTTCCCCCCACATGGCCAAACATACTGACTGGAATGAAGGGTCTTAACTGCCTTTGTTCTCCAGCCCTTGGTGCAGGTAGAGATCATGTGAACTCCCCTCCCTAACCCTGCAATACTTGGCCTTCCCTCACTCCTGTCATTTATCTTCTCCAAGAGATGAAAATTGTGAGGATCTACTGAGGCGCTTCTACTTCCTAGTTACAGTGGTACTACCCTAATTGGCTAGTCGCCCCTTCCTTTCATTTAGTGTAACTGCCCACAACCTTGGCAACACATCAGAATCACCCCAGAAACAATAAAAACTACTCATGTTACCCCTGCCCTCCCCACAAATGAGACTCTGACTGGATTAGAGTGGAGCCTGGGCATGGGTAGGTAGACTTCATAACTTTCCCCAACATTCAAAATACATCTAGGTTTGAGAACTACTGATGACATCTTCAGTGGAGTGCATCTAGAAGAAATTCCTGTCAGTTTACATGGGGTGTGTATGCCCTGCCCCTGATTATCAGTGCTGATGCAAGGGTCCATATCTACTCCCCCACACCACCACCCTTTGAATATTGATTCAGTGGGTCTGCTCCCCTCCATTTCACTCTCTATCCAATTACCTTCTCAAAATAGCTGTTTGCACATCTAACAAAACAGGAGAACACAAGGTGCTTAAAACAACTTTCACCCCCATCTCCACCCCCCAAATCCTGCTTATTCCTTCAGTCCTCCCCATCTCAATTAATGATGGCACCACCCCTCCTCTTATTCAGGACAGAAGCCTAACAAGGAGTCTTGACTCATTCATTCCTGTCTTTCCTTCACAGCAAGTCTTTTTTCTTGTCCTCCAGAACACATCCAACCGGGCAACGCATCATTTCCCCCACACCTGTCTCCACTCTAGTCTAGGTGCCAGGCTCCCTTGGCCCTGCAGTGGCCCCCTCATTTGTCTTCCTATTTCCAGTTGTGACCCCTAGAGTGCAGCTCCACAATGTACATAGAAGAACCTTTAAAAAAATAAAGAGCCTTCCCCTTACCTAAACCCTCCCCCAAAGTTTCCCACTCCATAAACGCCCAGTGTTTGCTCCTTAATTGTCCAAACCTGTCCATCTCTTCCAATTCACTTCTTACCACTCCGGGTGTATTCATTATGCCCAGGCATGCTGGCCATTTTTCTGTCCCTTTATTGTACCCTTCTGTCCCAGGTACTGTCATACCTTGATTCATATCATCATCTGGGACTCCAATCAGCTATCATGACTTCTTCTAAGGCCTCCCTGAGCTCCTATATAAATTTAAACTTTCTATTCTATAATCATGGTTCAGTATTTCTCAGTGGTTAATGAATACCCCACCAGAATGTTCCAAGGGGATAAGACTTGAGTCATTTTTCTTCCTATTGCAGCTCTGCAGCTGGAGGCAAACACCACCAGACAAATAGTAGGTGTTTAATAAGTAGTTGAAAAATAAAGGATCTTGATGCAGGGCTGCATGCAAAAGGACTAATGCATGCTTGCTAACTTGTTGGAACAGATTTGTTCCGCTTATGCCCTAATAAGCACTTTTTATCACATAATGTTTCAATATAAACTGAAGAAAACAAAGCCCTAAATTCTCATTCTGTGAATTCTACTACTATATTTGATTTTTTTTCAATATAACTATGGAAAGAGGAAAATGAGAGATAAAAAATAAGTCAATGAGATGAATTTTAGTTTTCTTCAGAAATATAAAACATCATATTTTATCTCAGCATATATAATCTTGCTTAATAGTTTGCAGAATCTATCAAGATATACTTTGGGAAAAGCACTTTGGAAAAGCATTCTTTACTCAGCCTTGAGAATCAGTTCTTAAGAGCAATCAACCTGAAGAGAACGGTATGAGATAGGATAGTGAGAAAATGAGAGAAAGAGTTCTTTCCTCTTCAGAAGCACATTTCCTCTTCTGCTTTGTTTAGTGTGTCAGAAATTGAGACATCAGAGATTGACACAGAGCTCAGTTTCAAACTGAGCATCCCACCTGTCTGGGGCAATCACACTGAAAGGGCATGCTGATTGAGTCTGCCTTCCTCAAATACTAGAAATTCGCATCCACATGCCTGGAAGCTGATATTCTTCCAGTTACCACTGTTGTGGGATTTAAATTTCACAGCATCCTTCTCTTTTTCTCTCCAGTGCTTTTCCGCTTGAATTTGTTTTCAAACCATCAGTTCCTAAGAACAAAACTAAATATTTAAGATTAAATTTAGCTGCCCCCCACGAAAAAACACTAGCTCATAACATAAATTATGTTCACCCCTCATAATGATTGCAATTTGCTCCAATTCTCATATATCCAAATATCCCTTGGTTTTAAAAGCGTAAGTTATTTAACTGTTCAGCACCTTGGTTTATAAAATGGTTTGATATCTATGAGATCCGGCCAGAAAAAGCCCAGCCATTGTTAATATAATGAGAATGGTTTGCACATCGATGAAACCTGGCGGTCAAGGAGAGTGGACTGGAATGCACTTGTGTGAACAATGACAACTACATTGTACTAGTCAGCGGGGGTATTGGACACCACTGAGTGAGTGTGCGTACTGTATGGCCATCGCATTCAAAATGACTGAGTGAGTAGAGCAATGAATTTGCATCAAATTTTACATTAAGCTTGGACATCCCTCCACAGAAACTATCCAGATGATTCAGAAGGCTGCAGCTATGGGCAAAAGGTGACTTGCCGCTTCATCATGACAACGCACCTGCTCATGCATCATGTCTCGGGCAGAGTTTTTGGCAAAATATCACATCACCCAGGTGTGTCCTGCAGCCCAGATTTGGTGCCCTGCAACTTCTGCCTTTTCCCAAAACTAAAATCACCTTTGAAATGGAAGAGATTTAAGACAATCGATGAGATTCAGGAAAATACGATGGGACAGCTGATGGAGACTGGGAAAACTGTGTGAGGTCCCAAGGTGCCCATTTCGAAGGGGACTTAGGCACCATTGTCTTATGTACAGTGTTTCTTGTATCTTATACCTTCTTCAGTAAATGTCTCTATTTTTCATAGTGCATGGCTGGATACCTTCTGGACAGGCCTCATATAGATGTCACAGCAGTCTAACATGCTAAAAAATAGTCATTATCATCATTATCTCAGTTTTTGAAAATGACAACACTAAAACTCATGGAGAGAGACTCCACCAAGCTCAGATACCTAATAGGAGGCAAAACCTGAACTCTTCTAGGCTTAACATTCACTATTCTTTCTACAGCACACACACACACAGAGTATAAATCACATCATTAAGAATGTAACCATGACCAAAAGAAAAACAACTATTGCAAACATTCCAATTCCAATTGCTGATCTTCAATCTAATTAGAGGCTAACAGCATCAGAAAGTAGAAGACAAACCAAAAAGTTAACATCCACATGAAATGAAATCCAATAGTCCACCAGATTGAGTTGGTAGGGGTCTCCTTTAGAGAGCTGAGGTTAAGACAGGTGACGGTATTTGGATCAATACTCTGAATGTGCAGGCCTATCAATCTGGAGGTATCTTTAGAATTCATCAATCTGTAATATAAGATCTTGTTTTTTTTAATGCCAAAATATAATAACAACATGGTAGATGCTAAGGCAACTTACTTTTATTTTAAAACTATAAAGTTTAAAGGATGTATTCATCAATGATCAGCAAAGCTTTAACAGAGTCAGATTTTTTTAAACCAAATCAAATTAATCAATGTCTGGTCTGAGTGTCAGTGATATGCCAGAGCAGGGGCATCTCAATCAGCCCAGCCCATGCAGGTAATGGAAGCACCAAGTCTCCCTGCTCCTCAAGGGGAAGACTGAGCCAAAGAGATGCAGATGCCAAAAAACAGGGAGCTTCAGGATGTTGGTGTGGCCTGTTCTTTCTCAAGTGGTTCTATTTTTTACTGTGACATTTGAAAATCCAGTGTCACTTAGTACTTTGATGCTCACTGACCTCTTTACCACTGCTGGAGCTCCCTGGGTTTCCATGACACTTATTAATTGGAACAGCAGACTTATGCCTGCTGGAGGCCGTGATTATCATGAGGCCCTGGAAGCTGAACCTCATCTCCGGCCCAGCATCCGTATCATGGAGCAGAACAATGGAAATAGGCCATGAGAGAAGAGAGCACTGAGGACGCCCCAGAATGGACAAGGACGGAGTAGCAGTGGGCAGTCCCCAGAAAGTATCTATACTCACAGAGAAAGTTACAAGTTAAGTCCTCTGGGTTTTTAAAAATTACTATTATTTTTGATCAACGTGTATGTGTGTTCAAACACTGTTCTTTATCAGAAGTTTACTAGCTATGTCAGTGCAGGTTCACATTTAGCACTGTGGTTGTACTGGTGCCAAATAACCCAAGATGCTCCAGCCCCTAAGGTCACTTAGTCAATAACCATTGCACCTTATTCCTTGTTTGCTGACTCCCCGTGACTGTGACTCACTTTCTATCCATAACATTATTTCTGGGTGTAAGGGTGGGGAAAAACAAACAAGCAAGCAAACACACAAACAAACAAACAAACAAACAAAAAAACGCTGTTGTGAAGGTACACTAGACACCTAGTACCACTAGGCCTCACCTCTTCCTTACCACATCCTGGGCTACAGTGAAGCCCTGATCATGCAGAAGCTTCTGGCCACACAGTGCACACAGACAAGAAATGCTCGCACATCTTCCCAATGCACCCCACCTTCCAACCATCTGACAACGTTTACTGTCATATGTCATTAAAGAAATACAAGTTAGAACACCAGCAAGACACTATTTTAAAACTAGCTAGTTGCCAAAAGGTTCTTTTGTTAGTTGTTTGGTTTTGTTGTTCATGGTATGTGACATCTATGACCGTGGCAGGGGGTGGGAGGGTGTGGAAAGAATGGATATTCTGACACTGTAATAGCAAAAATGTGAATTGTTCACTCTTGCTAGATGACAATGTAGAAGTTTAGATTTTAAAAATGTATGCTATTTTTGGTGCGACTGTAAAGTGGTACAGCCACTATGGAAAACAGTAATGAAGATCTTTTAAAAAAATTAGAAATAGCCCCTGACTGGGTAGCTCAGTTGGTTGGAGCATAGCCCCGATACGCCAAGGTTGTAGGTTTGGTCCCCTGTCAGGGCACATGAAGAATCAACCAATAAATGTATGACTAGGTAGAACAACAAACTGATGTTTCTGTCTTTCTCTCTCTCCCTTCTATAAAATCAATCAATATAAAAATTTTTGAAAAGAAATTAAAAATAGAACTACCATATCATCCAACAATTCCACCTTTGGGAATATATCCAAAAGAAATGAAATCAAAAAGCAGTATTATTTACAATAGCTAAGACATGGAAATAACCTAAGTGTTCATGCGCTGATAAATAGATAAAAAAGCTATGATGTATATATACAATGGAATATTATTTGGCCATAAAAAACAAAACAAAACAGAAACTCTCGCCATTTGCAACAACATGCATGAACCTTGAAGTCATTATGCTAACTGAAATAAGTCAGACAGAGAAACAGAGATACTGGATGGTCTCACTTATATGTGGAATCTACAAAACAACACCAGTGGGGAAAAAAAAAGCAATCTCACAGAAAAACAGATCAGATTGAAGTTACCAGAGGTGGAAGGTGGGGAGAAGGGGGATTAGAGGAAAGTGGTCAAAAGTGCAAACTTCCAGTTATGAGATAAATAAGTACCAGGGATGTGATGTACACCATGATAACTACAGCTAACACTGATATATGACTTATAGGAAAGTTGTTAAGATAGTACATACTGAATTCTCATCACAAGGAGAAAAGTGTATTCCTTTTTTCTTTTCCTCTTTCTTTCCATTTGATTATATCTATACGAGAAGATCGATGTTAGCTGAGCCTATGGTGGTACCATCATTTCGCAATATGTATAAATCAAATCATCATGCTGTATACCTTAAACTTACACAGGATGTATATCAATGATTTCTCAATAAAACTGGAAAAATATTTTCAAAACACAAAGCCTCTGGTTTAACAATAACTTCCTTTATAACTCTTCAAGATGTCTGATTTTTGCTTAAAAAACTGGCAGACTTTTTTAAATGTCTATATATATATATATATATATATTTGGTCAAAAGTTTCTACCCCATAATGTGGTTGAGTTTTATATAATGACCAAATTAGAAGAAACTTAATTCTCAAAAGGTGATAAGCTCATTATATTTTAGCATGTCAATATACTTCAGCACAAAGACGTTAAAGTTAGGGTTTTAGGTATTCTGACACAGAAGTGTTTTAACATAAAGTGTGAAAAGATAGCTAAAAGAGTATTAGAGTAAAAAATATACATTTCATAGAGCAAAAAGTTGGGCTAACAGTCAATAAAAAAATAACAGTAATTATCTCTGGGTGACCAAACTTTATAATAGACTTATTTCCCTCTTATTGCTTATATTTTCTAATTTTCTATAGTGAACATGCCCTGTTTAATAAGAAAATGTACTAAAAAACATAAAATATTAACATTAGCCACCTTGAATTTGAATTAAATGTCACCCTGACACTGTCACAACTCAGAGCTGAGTTCTAACCAATAGATGAAACCACATTCTGAAAATGAAATCCCCCTACCAACAAACATGCAGGAAATCATGCCTTGCATTAAGACATTTAATAATAGTGCCTTAGATATGCCATTTCTTAGTCCTCTGTTGTTCTATAACACTGTAAATTTCAGCAACTAGGAATTCTGTTTAATGAAGGGAGAAAGACATTGCGATTATATTCAGAACTGAATGAATTTACTCTGTCGTAAGGATGAGGGATACTTTCTTAGAGTTGTAAACAAGCAAAGTTCATGGAACTTTAGGGCACAGTCAAGTCTCAGCTGTGTTAGCACACTGAAATATGCATTACTAAATGTTGAACTGCAAAATATCTTAGGAAAAATGGAGCCCCCCCAAAAAAGGAAACCACCCTTCTGGGGGTGATGGGGGCGCCAGTGGAATTAGTAAATCAAAAATTCCACTGAAATTTTAATCTCAAATTTAGAACTTGGCCTCAGGAAATCTTTGCCGCCAGGAGACTCAGAATGTCTCCTCCAACAGCCTCAGTCGTAGAAGAAGCCTGAGATTTTCAAGATGGAGCCGTCTACTCTGAGGTCTCAAACAACTGAATGACAGAGCAGGGCCAGCATTCCCAAACCAGCTCCATGGCCAACCCGCTGTGCTGTAATTACTTTTCTCCCTTTAGAAATCATTCTTCTAATGAGCTTATTTCCAATTTTCCTTGGAAGCTAAGAAAAAAATATAACAATTAACAAGATTAAGCAAAGGAACATACACTTCCCTAAGGTAAAACTCTCTAGCCTCTCCCAGTCTCCATGGAAGTCACCTCCTGTTCATTAGATTCTTTTGCTCCCAGTTTACAATATAGTGGAGAATCAAAGAGGAAGTGGTAGACTAGAAGTGCAGAGATAAAAAAGCCTGCGTAATCTACAGGCCCCAAAGTCCTTGCTCAGATACCTAAGTGCGCTGTATTACTAATGCCACACTGCTCCCCATACCAAGCCTTGGAGAGATGCGAGACAGTTGGAAAGCTGAGCCCAAGTCCCATTCGTTAAACAGGCTTTTGGGAACAGCTTTCCTTCTCTGAATCTCTCTCTCCCAAGGCACATGGCAACAACCCTTCTTCATCGAAAGCAAAAATATTCTCAAACAGCCTGATTTTCCTTACACAAAAATACTTCATTTTTGGGAAGGTTCAGAAGTTCATATGATTGACTGCATGTAACTGAAGATTAAAGTGGACTTCCCAGCACAGCAGTGAAAAGAAATTGATAGAACAGCTAAGGTACTCCTCCCTAAATGCGGCATGTGAGCATGTGTCATTTATTTTTATACAATTCATTTCATACGTTGTAGCTGATATTTTGAGAAAAGAAAGAAGTTCCAGCAGGGGGAATAAATAATTTCATCTGGCAATGTAATAATGTCTGGGGAAATGCGGGAAAAGGCAGTGGCAAACTTCCGCAAAGTGATTTTAAAAGAATCGCTGACCAAAGATTGCCCTTCTCTATGGTTTGCTCACAAAGAGCCTCTCCTGTCAGGATAAAGAGCTCACTGCCTGGCAATCTAATTCAATTTTCACAATGGGAGTGTAGTACAGAAAGACTCTCTGTACCTGGTAATTAGTCTTCAAACACTACCACTGAGATATGTAGCTTTTCCGTGGCAACCAGGATGAGGACACACATACCACTCACCGCAAACAACCTTTAGCAGTTACACACTGTGGAATATAAGGGAGCTGAGGGTTGCAAAATAGATATATGTTTGATATGTCTCCACGTTTGTATATGTGGAGAAGTGGGAGAAAATGCAGACATTGCGGTAAATTAATTTTTTTTAATCTAAAAAAAAAGCTTGTTCTGATGAAATTATTGTAATGTCTGCTCTTTAATATATTTTCAATACTTTCTGCTCAAACAAGATTTCAGTTGTTGCATCTTAGCATCAAAGTTCTTAACACTGATAATACCATTTTTAAAAAATTAATTAAGGATTTCAAATTGTAAACAAATTTTCAAGTTTCTCCCTTCCCCCACTCCAAATGGACCACTTATTGCCCCTAGACAGCTCAACTAGGCAAAAGGCATAATCCTCTCCCTGCCACTCTAGAAGGAACTGTTCAGGAGCCAATCCCTGCAGAGTTCAGATGCGGAAAGCGTATCACAAGGTACCTGACAGGAGGAAGTGTGCTTTGCAAGTGGCGTATTCTACTGGACCATTTTTCTTTAGAGTTAACATTTCTGAGTTATCTAGTCATTTAGAAGTAATAGAGCTCTTTAGATTTTTACAACACTCAGCCATTTGCAGTGCATTGCAGGAAACAGCATTTCATTATTTATCATAAATTACTCAGGGCTGCTCACAATGAAAGATGAGCATCACTGTGATACCACAGAAGGTCAGGGAGAAACCTACAAAACCAAGTGATGAAGGGGAAACAAGTTTAATAGTGACTTTGTTAGGACCCCACCTACAGCTCTGCATTCCTCCTTTCAAAAATCTCTTTTGATCATATATACAAAGACCCAAATAACTAAAAAAAAAAAAAAATTACCTTTATCTAAGTAAAAAATATAGATTAGCTGAAAACATTCTAGGTAAATAACAACTATATGCTGGCTGGCTTATTATAAATGTTGACACCAGCGAAAATTATCTGATCAGTGAAAAACAGAGAAGGAAAGATGCTGTTAGCTATTAATACTAATTTAACATCTGCACTTACACAGTGTTACAGCCCCTCTGTCTGGTAACAATGAGCAACCTAGGAAGCTGGCTAGAGTGATGAATCTGATTCTAATCTGAAAGTTCTTCTTTATGGTAAACAAAGTGGGTGACAAATAATTTTAGCTACCCATATATGTAAATGAACTGATACAGTTCTTATGTCTATGACAGGAGCTCTCTGGCAAGCCCAGTGTGAGCCTCATCTTATTACTGACCCCCCTTCGGGGTTCTGGAGGCAGCAGTATCCTTCCTCTCTCATTCCTCATCATGTAACGAGTGTATTCAAGGTACCAACAGGGCCACTGCCTTTTGAATGCTTTGCATTATCAGCACGTGGTCCCAAAAGGTGCTGAGGGGCCTCTGGAAAGAAGAGCTCAGATGAAACCAGAAGAGTGATGTAGCCATCACTTGGCAAAGTAATTTTTGCCTTTGAAAAATCTGATCGCAGTCCCAGGTTAATTTAGGTAAAGCAGTAAAATCAAGAGATTATTCATGTTATTTTCTGTACAGCTCTACTTGCAAATGTTTAGATATTTGAAAGCTACTATTTTGGGTTAAATCTAGGGCTGTGCTGATGTGACTATGGAAAGACTAAACATTTTAAAACATAGCGATTCTACTGCTTTTTGCAGCACTTTTGTAGAGGCACTGGAATAAAGTCAATACTTAAAAATATTGTAGCACATGTCAAAGGCCATATCTTTATGTGATTTGGGGCAAATTAGCCTTGGAGAATCTTTAGAATCTGTTACTTGTTTCTCCCTCTAAATCATCCTAGGGATCTTGCATCTTCTGAAAATTTTATAGACACTGTGCTAACACTTTGCACCAACCCTGATTGGTTTCCCATGGCAGCCTAGTTATGTCCTCTCCAGCTCTCCCTCTTTTATCAGGCCCTGAATTAAGAAAAAGGAGAGGCTGCCTCACTACTTTCAAGACAGATGAGACCCTCTCTGCCCACCAGGCCAGACATGTCACTGACTGCTCTGATCACTACTTTCTGAAATGGCCTGATATACTTTTCACATGAAATCACACACTTTAGCACTTAATTATTCTCTGGAACATATTTTCTGGTCTTCTTCACAAAACCATAAATGCAAATGATTATCTTTCTTATGTATCATACACTCAAATCACTGCAGAGTTGTGATTGTCTGAGATACAAGTATGCTTTTACATGTGTAAAATGTGTGAAAAGTGTGGTAGCTCACACTGTATCAGGAACACTTCAGATATGGTGAAAGAAAGTTTTATGTAATATAAACACGACGTATCCACTCAGAAAAGCTTAAATTGAAAAGGAGCATGGATATCTGCTGGGAGTCTCACTGAGCTGGGATCCTGAGAACAAAAGGAGCTGCTGAAGCCTGGAAGCCCCTCTAGTTTGTTAGACTCCCACGCATGAACCACAAACAGTGTTATGATCCAGTGTCTGTAAATAGAAAAATCCATAAACTCACACCACCACCCTGGTAGCATGAAGTATAGGCCAAAGAACTGTTTTGAAATATTTCTCTGAAATTGTTAAGTTCATATTGATGTAGACAAAAAATACACAAATCACATCCATAAAGCACAAGGAATTTTGACAAATAGAACTCCCCTAAGTAATAACCCCCAGTTCAAGAAGTAGAATATTATCAATATCCTAAAGCCTCATATCTTGGGTCTCCTTCCATTCACTACCTGAGTCCTCCCCAAAGATAATCGCTATCTTGAATTCTAACATTAAACATTATGTAAACAGAATCATTTGTTGTTCTGACTCGTTTTGCTTACCAATGTATTTGAGAGCTATCCTAAAAGAATTTAAGCACAAAGGTTGTATGTCCTACAAATCACCACTTTCACTATGGAATTTATCTACCTGTAGTCCAACCACCCAACTTTATTATGTGAATAAATATCTTGTGATTCTGGGACAGCCTTAAAGTATCTAGTAAATCTCTGAATTGGTCATTCTACCTGTTTTTATTTGAATTAACCCTCTCTCAGACCCAGCTACAAGCTAGTCTTTGCATTTTCCTTTCATTTAATCGGTAAAATATACCATGTAATTGGTTACTATACACACAATTGAGTGATTGACATTGGCTGTACCCATCTGTAGCAATACTATTAAAGACTGCCCCGCATCTGCAGACTTGAAGAGCCATTAAGTCACTTAATAAGCTTTCATCTATTTTATTCCTGTAAGGTTAAGGCTAATAGTCCAAGGCCTAGGGTAAGACACCCTGCCTTCAATAAGGCAATATTTCCCATGAGCAAATGAAATGAGTTTGTATTTCTACACATCTGCATTTTATAGAAGAAACCCAACTCAGTCAAAACTTCGCTGCTGCCACCATCAATTAAGACACAAATATTTAAGACAAAAAAATGAAAGTCTTCACAGAACCAAAAACAAAAATTGAACTGATTCTGATTCATGGAGCATATTCTTTACTTTCTCAGAAGTTGTAAAAAGAATCTCTAATTAAAGAGATAATTTGTGACCACTAAATAAAACTTAGAAAATAGACCAAATTCAGTACATGAAGTAGCAGTCCTATTCCACAATACAGAAATTATGACCATTAAGAATTTGGTATTCTTTCTTTGAACACAGTTATTATATATTAAGTCTGTCTATTAATCTACATAGCTTATTATAATTGGCATCTAATATAATTTTCCACCCAGAGTTTCAGGTAATTATATAATAAACATTTTGCAATATATTTAAAATTATTAAAAACTCAATTTAATGGCTTTGTAAACCTATTATACGGGTAAAGTAAATTTTATTTTATTATTTTATTTTAACCTAAAACATAAAAATGCACATACACTTGCGAAATATTTGGCCAAATAATTCAAGGCTTTTCTCGAGTAAATTTCCTGTATCCTTCTGGTGAAAAATCATACCTAAAATGTGTACTGTGATTTTTCAGTTTCAGTAAATTTACTATGGAATGAGGATGTAAAGCAACATGTGAAACAACTCAGGTTCAATTTTTTTATGGATATGTAAATATTTATATTCTCCCTTAAACTTGCTCACAAGGTGTTCAACAAGCATTTTTAAGTGACTTATCTTTATGGAGTACATCCAAAGCAATCAACTTAATTCTAATACAGACCACAATTAATTCATTGGTTTGCATACTATTTCGATATAACAAATGGTACAAACAGATTTGGGAGCTAATAAAACATGTGACATAGGTAAACATACATCTCATTCGATGAATGTAAAAGCCCTAACAATTGGGGTTATTTAGCAAAAAGTAAGCATCAGTTTTTTAACACAGAAATAGCCTCCTACTGAAAAGTCAATTCAATAAAATTCAGTAAAGATAGTGTTTGTAAGCATTCTTCCATCCCATTTTCACTTTTTTATTTCTAGAGTCTAGAGATTTTGCCATCATGCTGACAAAAATTGTTTAACAATAAATTTGGGTAAGCGATTTCATTTCCCCTCTTCTTTATGAGCACAGCTGTAACTCTTAGTCTACAGGATTCATGCAGTCTTATGGGATTTTGACAATACAGGCTTCCTGACATTAAAGTATTCTGATCCATCAGCATGGTTATCCAAAGAATACATAACCCAATCTTACATCTGAATTATTTGTTTTCTTCTCATTAGTTTACAAAAGTAAAAAGCCCAATCATCTTTCATTTTAACCAAAAGGATATACTTATCTTTGTGACCTCTGCTACACAGAAATGTCAAACAAATAAGCAATGATCAGGTCCAATTCGTGGTATCCTTGGTAGACTATCATGGTCTCACCAATGTTCCTCTTCTTAGGATCACTGGCTAGTCAAAGGTGGGTACCTTGTAAATGGTGCCAAGAGGAATCCAGATGTTCTCCAGAGACATTGCATGTTGTGTAACACCCATATTTATTTAGTAGCATTGGTACTTGAGTGTCTGTAGAACTACAAAGTACCACTCCACATGTTCTGACACATTTCATTTGCCAATCTCGGCATGTGATGTGGTAACTACTATAATCAAAGCAAATTTGGAATGGGCAGAGAAAACAATTTGCTGATATTTTAGGAGGCAGAGAAAGTCTGTAACAGTTTTTCTGTCATTATTCTATTGAATCATGTACAAGCAGCCATAGGGGAAAACAAGAGCTGAGAAGATCAAGGAATAGAAGTACAGAGGAGCCCTGAATGGTATGGCTCAGAAAGGCTGCTGGTTCGATTCCAGGTCAGGGCACATGCCTGGGTTGTGGGTCAGGTTCCCGGTTGGAGGCATGCAAGAGGCAACAGATCAATGTTTCTCTCCCTCTCTTCCTCCCTTCCCCTCTCTATAAAAATAAATAAAATATTTTAAAAAATCTTTTGTTGAAATATCCCCAAAATTTCTCTGTGGATTGAAAACCAGGGCAATTTCTCTGGTTAAAAAGGCACCCTTTTACCATAGCAAAAAAAGATGTACAGAGCAGATGTGCCATTTATGGAGTTCATAATGGCACAGGCCGCAGTCGATGAGCAACAGGCTTGGAAGGGGCAATGTACCCTGAGACGGCCATACTGCATCAGTGGGGTAGGGTGTGGGGTGGGAGAGGTTACCTGCAAAATGATGTTCTGATCTTCCTGATCCTTCAAACTATGCCACTTGAGAATGTCCTAGGTAAATTATTTAAAACCACTCTAAGCCCAGCTAATTCCCTGCATGGTTGAGATAATCAGACCTTCACTGCAGGCCTAGAGGATTGTCTTTGAGTCCTTGTTTCAATAAGTAAGTATGACAAAGTATGTAAAGGGTGGTCCTCTTGGCACACAGTAAAATTCCACAAATGACAACTCTAGTGTCTATTATTGCCTCAATTCCCAGGTCCTTCCCAAGACTGAGATTCTGTGAAGAATCCTTCCACATTTCAAAAAGGAAAATTCAAGGTACAGAAATCAACAGAATCAGATCACAAAATGACGAGGAGGATGTAGTTTTTTCTTTTAGTGAACTTCTAACTCCCTGGCAAACCACAGGAAGATCATGCCAAGGGTCACATGTGGTCATGGGAAAGGTATCTTAGGAGGTAGGTTGGTATGTTCAGTAACTCTTATCAAATGTTTGGCATAAAAATTCTGTTCTGATAACCATGGCTGTGATATATTAATGCTAAAGTAGTTGCATTGATTCAGATGATCTTTTATTTTTATATATGCTCTTACAGCCTTTTTGCATCCATGATATACACTGTCACTTCTAGGAATTGACAATAAGATTTAAAGACAAAATCTTATCATTGGAAACTGTTAAACTTCTATTATTAAACTTAATTCTAAATTTCCTTTGAAGGCTTGTTTCTGACTAGTGTTTTTTTATGCCTGGGCATGCCAATCTATGATGTATGTACAATTACCAACTTGTCTTGAAAAATAAAGACTTATAACAAAAAAGTTATACTTAGAGATATAATTTAGGATGGTTTCCAACCAACACAGACTTGTAGGAAGATGTTTTGAAAATGTTAATATTAAAGTTCCCCAAGGTGCAAAGGCATACATCTAAAAGAACTCTCTGATGGATATAAGCAACTAATCCCCTAAAACCTAAATCACAGTAACTCCTAAATTAAGAGGGGAACAGAATGCAATGCAGTACTGCTGGTTTTTATTAACATTCTCTCCAAACTCCAAAGACTTAATGAAAATAAGACAGTGTGGGAAAAGAACAAAGGAAGTCAGGAGGCATTCTTTCCATTACCAATTTTCAGATTTCTATAGATTTCAGGTTTCTAGATAATCCAACAGTCTCAATCATTTTCCTCAAAATTTCAGTTTCTCTCTGATAAATAAATGTCCAAAATAGGCTTTAAAAGACATCTACTAACCAAAGGATGAGAAATGGTAGACTGTAGTTTGTGACTAAATTTCCAAGGTGATGTGAGGTACATTTCCATACCATATTCTACTGCATGTGCCAAGTATCAGAGAGGAGCCCAGGGGCGGTCCTAGGGCATATTAGAGTAATAATCTCCCATTGTGATGAAAGATCCCACAAGCCTGGTAGCAAACTATCTCCAATAACTCAACCGAATTCGATGAGTAAAAATACCTAGTCTGTTCACTTCCCATTTCTCTTGACATTAAAACATTAGAGGGCTTTGCAGCTCAAGTGGTATCAGAGGCAAGTTATGCCCTGGCCAGTGTGGCTCAGTTGGTTAGGGCATCGTCCCATGGACCAAAAGGTTGAGGGTTCAATTCCCAGTCAGGGCACATACCCAGGCTGTAGGTTCGATCCCCTGTCGGGTCACATACAGGAAGGCAGCTGGTTGATGTTTCTCTCTCACATTGATGTTTTTCTCTTTATCCCTCCCTCCCCCTCCCTTTCCCCTTCCTCTCTCTCTCTAAAGTCAATGAAAAAAAAAAAAGTACTTTGGTAAGGATTAAAAAAAAAAAAAAGAGGCAAATTATTATCATTGCCCTCATTATCCCAGGTGTGGAAGTTAAAGTTCAAAGAGATTAACTTGGTTCTCTGAGGTTGCATAGCTATCACAGGATTCAAGGTTACAAGTTTTTTGTTTATTTGTTTAGTTTTATAATTTTATTTGTACGCAGGACAATGATGCCTCAGTTCCCTTCAAAGGAGGTACCTTGGGACCTCACACAGTTCTCCCAATCACCACCAGCTGCTCCACTGTATTCTGGGTGAATCTCTTCCATGGTCTGAACTCTCTTCCCCTTCAAAGGTGATTTTAGTTTGGAGAAAAGTCAGAAGTCACAGGGCACCAAATCTGGGCTGCGGTAGGGCTGGGTCACCGGGGTAATGTGGTGTTTTGCTAAAACATTCTGCATAAGACGTGATGCACGAGCGGGCACATTGTGATGATGAAGCTGTCAGTCACCTTTTGCCCACAGCTGCGGCCTCCTGAATCATCTGAACAGTTTCCGTGGAGGAATGTTTGAGCTTAATGTGAAATCTGATGCTGATTCATTTCTGTACTTGCTCAGTCATTTTGAATGCAATGGCCACACAGTACACATGCTCAACTCAGTAGTGTCTACCACCCCAACTGATAGAACAGTGAAGTCATCATTGTTCACGCATGTGCATTCCAGTCCATTCTCATTGGCTGCCAGGTTACATTGACGTCACACAAACCATTCTCGGTATATTAACAATGGCTGGGTTTTTTCCGGACAGATGTAGATACACACAAATCTTTGTCACCCTCCCATGAAAGTCATTAAAAACGTACGGTCATGGGTGACTCACATTTTCCATATGTTACCTGTTAAAGGAGTCACTTTCTCAACCTCGCTCCCTTCAGCCAGCTGGCTGCTCACCACTCCCCCAGTGCAATGAACATGGTGAAAAGGTCACAGCCACCAGGCTAAGCTCAAGGAAGCCTGCACAAGTCTGCAGCCACACTCAATCAGGGTAACAAACCTGTTTATGCCAGTCGTTCCTACTGTAATTATATAATTTAGTTCAATTTTATGTAAACCAACAATATAGGATGGTGGAAATGAAAGATAATTGTAGTTTCTATTAAAACATAGTTGACTGCTTTAAAGAAATTCCAAATGGTGAATTGTTTTTAAAAATGCAAGATTATTATGAATTATAAAGAAAACTTTAAAAGATTCCAGGGCAAGGGCATATTGTAATATCCATGGAGAATCTGGTTTCAGATTCCTTTATAAATATCTTTAAAAAACAAAACAGGTAATTAGAGGTACGGTTTATGAAAAAAACTGAGATGTTATGATCATATAGATCGCTACTCAATAAAAAGCCTCAGCTTTATATGGAGGTATGGGAAAATAAACGCTGTACACGTTTTAAGTTTTATTCCCATTTTCTGCTTTTTAAACCATTACTTTTATAATCTATTTAAATTACCCAATTAAATACCAGCATTCCAATGCCCCAAATTGATGTTAAATATTCATTAAGATGAAAACAACAAAATCATATGAAAGTATGTAATGGCTTACGTGCAACTGTACAATTTTTTTTGTGGACTTAAATAAGTGCTATCGACATTATATGATTGGTATACTAATCTATGTGGGATAATAAATGGCAATTAGTCTTCCACCAAGTTTTTGGAACTCCTTAAAAAAATAAAAAATGCAAAAAATAAAGCACCAGGAGAGTTAAGTAATTCAACTGCCTAGACAGGGGGAGGGGTGGGGGAAAATCCCTAACCTTCTACATCAACTTAAACAGTCTACCATGTCTTACCAAAAAGAATGACTTTTAAAACAATTCAAATGTCTGTAAGGAGCTGTCAGAGTCATGATAAACTCCATGAAAGACTGGATAAGGTAGAAGTGCATGAAATTCTCAATGAAACAAATGTGAAAATGGAAATCCAAACTAAACATGTGTCCTAAGACTTCCATTAGTAATTGTACAAATAGGAAACATTTAGTTAGGTTTGTTTTCATCTGGATATTTCAAAGCTTTAAACTGAATCTATTCCTTCCTCCTGACTTCACTGAATACATGCTTCTAGAGGAATAACTTCCTTGCATGTAGACAAGTAAAAGTTCTGAGATCTCAAAATGTCTCGGTGGCATTTGTCAACACAGTACCAGCTCTATGCCTCAACAAACACAAAAGTCTGAAGATAAAAACAGGTTCCAAGGGAGAAGAATGAACTTCAGTTCTATTCATAAGCAATTCAAATGCATTTTATCTTACAGACATAGATTTTGGCTCTTCCTTTGCTCTGGTGTATTTCAGGGCCAATCTTCTTGTTCCATTTTCGACACACCCAGATAGGAAATTGAGGTATGTGTTTGACACTGGATCTGAGAGGTTATAAGGAAAGAATTTCTACAAAAGAAGCAAGATGAAAATCAGCCTTCTTCTCACTGTGATATGGAGAGAAGTAAGGGTTGAGAGGGAAGAAAGATCTTGCTCCTCTACACACCAGACCTTCCAGGGTGGCACTGGTTTCTTGTTTATGGTCCAAGCCGGATTTAGAAAACTTGTTTTCTTTAGTAACAGAGATGCCACAAAGCAGCTTTTTTTGTTTGCTTGTTTCTCTTTCTTTCTGAAAAGCTCGTGGATCAACACTGTGCATTAAAAAAAGACTAGCAGGGAAATACCATGAATGTGGAGATGGCTGGATTCACAAATCAGACCTGTACAAAAACATCTCAATTAGCCACGGCATCGCCAGTCCCTCGTCTCAGCAGTGTGGAGTTGAAAGGGAAGGAAGGTTTAAACCACAGGCATAATGCACTGAGACCAAACTAAATATGACCCTAAAAGGCCTTGTCAATTCTGTGCTGACCCACGCCCCCTTTTCTTCCGTTTGGACCATGAAGTACAATGTAAGTGTCTAAAGAGTGTAATATACAGTAAGATTGATTAAAGCAGAAAAGTCTCATGATCCTGTATTAAGGCCAAAGAAAATCAAAACATACTCAGGTTCAGCAGTGCTCATAAAAAAAGCTCTCAATTGGATTTCATAAGAAATATTGATCTTGAGTTCTCAATCCTCTCGCTTTGGCTACCACGCAATTGGGGTCAGTGCCTTCTATGTTGAAATTCCTTTGAGGGCCTGATTCATGTAGATAGGAGACAATGTATACGAGTAAGTTTATTTAAACAAATTATATCTAAGGCTGCTTATAAAAGCAACCAAGAGTACTCTTATATAAAGACTAAAGATGTTTAAAAGGAACATATAGGAAAATAGTCAAAGAGAGTCAATGGATCTCTTCAAAATTACAAAAGGTATGTTGAGGTAAAGTTTTACTTAAATAGATTTGGTTATATTAAAATTACCCAAACACCATGTTTAAGCATCAATGATATATTTTACACCTATTTCTTCACTAAATACATTATTCAAGTTTTGTGATCTTACTCATTGGTGTTAACTGTGTACCTTCCAAAACAATTACCCATTAAAACTGGCTTCTTGTCTTTAGTATTTGAGTCTAGCCGATAACTCTGATGTTTTTACCTGTTAGAGTATTTTGCTGAGTAAAATGACAATGAACACTTGCGTTGACAACATTCTACATATAAGTTTCAAGTCTGAAAACACAACTTAATGTGATGTAAAAGACTGTACACTGATCAAACTCACTGTTCTTCTAAAACCTGTACTGAACATCTCCTTGGTTTGAAAAATTTGCAAACTAACCTATACTTTCAGATGCAAAATGCTTCAAATGTATTTTTGGTAAAATAATCTACTAGTGGCAATATGATTAAGGTACTTATTTATAAAGCATCTGAAGGTAAGGTTCATCCTGGGCAACTAACTGGGAACCCAAGAGGTCCCAGTAACAGAGGAAAGTTTTGATTCAGCTCATGGTCTAAAGGTTGGAAGACAAGAAGAGTCAACTTCCAAACCCTTCCTCTCCCTCTGCCTTTCAAGTTCAATGTTCCTTTATCTTTGATCCTACAAAACATTAGAAACAGACTTCTAAACTGAGATTTCCACGTAACAAAATAGCTTTTACTTGCAAAAATCCTATTATCTACTAGCAAGAGTTTATTCTACAGTGAACAAACCTCTTCTGCTCCAAAGGGCTATGCTGCCTTTATACACAGAATCCTTATGATTGAACTAAGATGAACACAAAGACATTCATTCTATAAGCCTCGAGGTATTCAAGTGAAGAGCAAAGACCCTGACCATTAAAGAATTAGTGAGTCTCAAAAAAAACAGAGCATCATCCTTAGCTGTCCATAGGTGCTACAACACAATCCATGAAAAAGAAAGAAAGGGGGTGGGGGGAGAGAGAGAGACAGGCAGAGACAGAGAGAGAAAGAGAGAGAGAAAGAAAAAAAGAAAAGGGAAAAGAAAAGGAAAGAAAATAAAAACTACAGAACTATGGATGCAGGAGCTGGACCTCTCCTGGGAACTTAAGTGACATAATCAAAACAAGTGAAAAATATAAATACCAGACAGGCCATTCTTCAGCCCACAATAGCAGTGTTGAAAATCCTTCAAGTAAATCTTTATTTCAATTTGTTAATCATCCTGCAATCTTGGACCAATGTAAAAATTAAACTATACTTTTTCTTTAAATTACCATACAACCTATGTATTTAAACTCATCTTTTATGAAAGCTACATAATCTTCCTTTCATTAAAATTTCCATTGTTGATATATGCAAAACAGGTCAGTTTCTCCTGGATTTGCATACTTGTGTTTTACCCCTTAATTCGACTTCTTATTAAAGGTTTAAAAAAGAGCAAGACCTGGACTTCAGATATGCATAAAACAAATACTTCTTATATGTCTATGTGAACATTGACACCATTAACAGATCCCTCCCCTTTTTCCTTGGGGCTGAGGGCCCTGTCAATAATCATTACTTATTAAACAGTCTGCCATTGCCTTCTACAGAATGTAAGAAAGGAGCATGGAGGGGTAGAAATAATTACCTTGGGCTTTTCTTTAAAGACCTCGGAAATGGAACACAAGGAAATCAATTGAAAAAGAACATGAAATACCTCCCTACCCCATCCTCCCTGCCCCCACCCTGTGTGCATGCTGCCACCCCCCACCCCACCCCTGACACACACAAGGTTGAGAAGTACACACACACTCCATTTTTCTTATACACTGTCAAAAGAAAAGGTAAAAAATCTGGGGTCTTCTGGACAGACACGTATATTTACAATCCACTGAGTGTGTTCACACATACACAGTTGCATATGCTGTACCCCTTCACAAAACTCAGGCAAGATTTGTTGAGAGAAACCTCTAAACAACTACTACGAGAATGTGTTCTCAAAAATGACTGCTTCAGTCAAAGGAGAGAGAAGCAGCAAGTGATGGTCTGACTGCCATTCTGGTTTATGGCAGTCTCCCTCCTATCCCTTTTCTCCCTGTCTCCCAACTGATCATGTAGCCTATTTTTTCCAAAGCAGAGTAGGGAACTTACCCACAAATACATGAACTCCTAAATTTAAAAAAAAAAAAAAGGAAAAAGAAAAAGAAAAAAAGTTGTCAAGTTGTCAAGGAATAAACCACAGGTCAGGGAAATGAAAAATTACCAGATGACTGAAAGCAACTCGGGTATTCCTACTGAAGAGTTAATGATGTGCACTCTTCCTTCTCCCCAAATGTTATGGCTCAAAACAGAAACACACATATAAGACAGCATAACCAGGAAGTTTTTGGAGAATAGCCCTGCACAGAACTTAAACTGGGAGACTGGGGGTTTGTAAAACCTGTGAAGGTTATTTAGGACAAACTGTTCCCATACCCTGATCAATAATCAGATTAAGAAGCTTCTTAAGATTTCCTTAGTATAAGAACAAGGTAGGAAGTAGGGATGGGAGGTCAATCAGTCATCTAAAACATTTATAAAGATGTAGATAAATATACACCTCCTATACAAGTAGAAAGCTATCATGCTTAGGGTAAACTGGCCAATACTGGCAGCAATTGAGCAGAGATTGAAAATGCTACAAAGTGTGACCTGTTTCAAAAGGGTTGTATGTTCCTATTCCACCTATATTTTCCAGGCACAGACGGAGGGGAGATTAGGTTCACACCCCACCTTTGGGAAAAGAACAAAAGCAAATGCTTGACAGAGCTGGAAAAAACTCCTCCTTCATCAGGACCCCAGAGGCAACAGTTCTGCAAGGCTCCCTTCGTATTTCCCCCTAGTTCACTCACTCTCCACTCTCGGTGGCCACAGAATCAATTTTCTACATCTTGGAATGGCCACAGGCAGGCGGTGATCAGTTTAGACCTAGGCTATGGATCGCCCCCTTTCCCTACCTCCCCCAACAGCTTCAAATTAACCCTTCCTGATGCCTACCAGGGTCAGGGCTGCTCTAAGTGTCTATAGCTTCTTTCTACCAACACCTCCATGAAATCATCATCCCACCGCCCTCCACAGCCCCACAGGGTCATAAAACTTCCCTTGATGGTTTATCTTCGGTCAATTTGCATTTGCTATTCTTTCTCTCCTTCCTATCGGCAGGGAAAGGGCTCAGCGCGTTTGGAAAGGCCCTCCCTCCCTGCCTCCCCTGCTCTCTTAAGGAGCCGGATCCCAGGGCCGGCCAGCAGGTCTGCAGTGAGGAGGCAACGCTCTCGCGTTAACCCTTTGAAGGGAGTTAGGAAATGCGTTCTCATTTGGGACCCACTGATGCAGCGCCCGTGGAGCTTGACAATCTCTTCCCCATCCTACACATGAACCCAAACAGGCAGGCACCTTTTTCCTCCGCTGTGGCCAGTTTTAACTATTTATGTCACTATGTGCTCCAAACCTGGCATGGGGTGGGGGTGGGGGACGTTAGAAGACAAGCAGCAAGGGGAAAAGACAGCAGGAAGAAAGGAAACTCAATAGTAAATCAGAGTTCAGACACAGCGTTTACTTACGAAATTTGGGGCTGGTGCTAGTTTCTGGCGCGGTGGTGGTAGAGGAGGAAGAAGAGGTGGCGGAGGAAGAGGAGGAGGAGGAGGAGGAGGAGGAGGCAGCGACAGCATCCTGAAAGGGAGACAGGGTCCAGGAGGGAGTAGAATCATGAAGGTAGGAGGAGGTAGCGAATGCCGCAGTGGGCCAGGAGGGCATTGCCTGGGTACTGGGAGTTCCTGGCACCGGGGGTCGGGAGCCTGGCGTGCTGCTACTGAAGAAAGGAGCCGTGGTGGACAGGACCGTCGGGGGGCCCGCTGTATTCCGTGCCGTGGTGGAGCGCGGGCTGGCCCGGATGGGCACTCGGTGCCCGGGGAAGCGAGTGGGCGCCCGCGTGATGGTGGTCAGGCGGGTGCTAATCCGGTTGGGCGTCCTGGAAGAGGCGGCGCCGCCGGAGGAGGGGGTGGCTGGGGACGTGGTGGAAGTGGTCGTGGTAGTGGTCTCCATGGCCTTGGGGAAGGAGCTGGGCTTGGAGAGGAAGAAGGGGTCCTGGCCCATCCCCTTGGAGTCCACCAGGTCCGTGGGCACGTATTCCTTGACGGAGCCCACCACGATCCATTTGAGGAGCATTAGACTGAGCCCCAGGCCGATAAAGCCGATGAACAGAGGCACCACGCACAACCACGTCTGCTGCCGGTTCCACACGATGCAGTCGCTACAGCGTAACTCCCGGGGGGGCTCGGCCGCCCCTTCGCCGCCGCCGCCGTCCGGGCCCCCGCCCGCCGCCGCCGCCGCCGCAGCCGCCGCGGTGCCCTCCTCGGCCGAGGCGGCGGCTGCCGAAGCGGCTCCAGGTGGCGAGGCAGCGGCCGCCCCTTCACTCATCCTAGGAGCCGGTCTTCACCTTCGCCCCCCCGAGGGCCGCGCCAGAGGCATGGGGCCGCGCCGGCCGGGCGCGGGCACGGGCTCCGGCGGCGGCGGGCTCCGGCTCAGGCAGCGGCCGCGGCGGCCGCATGCAAATCGGCTCCCTGCCCCCACGCCCCTCCCCCCGAGAGGCGGGTGGCGGGCGGGGTGGAGAGGAGCGGGGGAGGGGACGCGGGCCGGGAGGGAGCGGCGAGGAGCGCGGAAGACGGGCGAGACAGCCCCCGGCGCAGCGGACCGGTCAGGGAGCAGCGGGGCGCGTCTGCAGCCCGCCAAGCGGCCTCCTGCGCGCCGGGACCCCGCGCCTACTGAAGCTGCTGAGGCTGCTGCCACTGCTGCTGCTGCGGTTGCCGCTGCCGCCAGCCGCTTGCATGTGCTCCAGCCTCTCCGGCATTCTCAGGGAGCCGCGCCCGGCCCGCTCCCCGGGGCACCCGCCCGCGCCGCCGCTGGGCCTCCGCCGCTGGGCCTCCCACCGCCTTCAGGGACCGACTTGCCCGGCCCTGGACTGCCGGGCGCCGGAGAGCTGCATTCCGACACAGGGGCCGGCCCGGCCGCCTCGACCGCTGGACCTGGCGCGCCGCTAGTCCGGACGGCGAGGTGCACCTGTTCTTCAGCCGGCCCGCAGCCAACCCTCGGCCAGCACTCTCTGGGAGAGACCAATCCGAGCGCAGCGCGGAGGGCGAGTGGCCGGGCTAGCCTCGCTCCGCGCCGCCGCCGCCCGAGTCAAACTCCTGCGAGCTGCGCAGCCGCCGCCGCGAGCCCGGGACCCGGGCACACTGGGCGCACAGGGCTACTGCGGCTCCCGCGGCGGAGCACCCGCCGTGGAGGTAACCTAACAAACTGCAGTGGATTCGAAATCGCTCCCCGGCGCCGCAGCCCGGTCGCGCTTGGGGAGCTAAAGCGGGAAACCGCGTCAGAAATTCCGGGCGTCGCGTACACGGACAAGGAGGCCCTAGGGGGGCTCTGGTTGCAGGGCGGGTGCGGTGGGAACCGAGCTTGCTTGGACGCGCAGAGCTTCAGGCACAAGTAGCACCTCCCACCAACACCTAATGATGGTTTCTTGATGCGCACAAGATAAATAAATGATCCAAGCAAATAAACGCAGCCGTTGCCGGCGGCTGCAATGGGGTATGAGGCTGACGCTGCTGGGCTAGGGAGCTGGGGGCGTGTGCGCGTGGGAGCGTGTTTGCACTCCCCTGCCTGATGGCGGGTGCTGTTGGATTTGGAGAGCCACCTTGCCCTCTGCCCTCGGAGTTCCTGAAAAAGATGGTGTGTTATTGGACCTATCAGATATCCCCAAGGTGATTTATGATAACTTACCTTTTTAAAAAGTACCGTCTTTAAATGTAGATATACACACAAACAGACGGCACAAGGGAACTGATTGTGAGAGGTTAAAATTTACAACGATTTGGGCTGGTATCCAAAATTATGTAGGTGGTTTCTTCCCTTGGATAAAATGAAGCACCTGTGTGCCACTATCTCAGGTGCAGTATGGAAGCTGCCTGGGGGAAGGAATAAAGAGCCAGCACAAGCATGGTTTATGCTGATGGAGCAAAACCTCGCTTCTCAATTCTCCTCAGATTTCCTGGTCTAAAGTGGAAACCGGAAAGAGGTTTTTATTTATAAGCTCCAAAAATGAGAGGTTCAGGATGGCAGCCTCCTAATACTCCCCAGCGCAATGTAATTGGCGCGGACGATAGAACCAGCATTCTCTCGTCCTGTGGTGGTCTCCACAAAGAAGTTTTTAAGCTATTCATTTTATTCACAGGTTGAAAACAGAACAGTAGACTGAAAAGACTGCAGAGAGCAGAGGATGCATTGAAACTGGAAACCTCTGGGATTTGGTGCCTACCAAAGTATTTTGCACAGACACGGTTAATAAATTATTTTTGATGGCAGTAATGTGGCTGTCACCTCTTTCAGCTATAACATTGAGACTTTTCCCATAGGGAAGCTTTTGATTTTTAGTTTGATAGAACATGCCCTAATCCAGTAGTACTGAATTATGAACAATTGTTGCAAGTGAACAAAATACCACAAACCCGTGAATCTATATTCCTTCATCTCACCCAGTTAGTTCCCTGAACAGTCCTGTTGAGTAAAAATGACCCAGTCTCTCCTTACTGTGGGTTCTGGGCTCTTACTGGCCAGTCTTTTCTGTATAGCAAATGAAAGCTTTCACACAAATTGTGAAATTATATAGTAGGTGCTGCTGTCAGCTGTATAAGACAGAAAATTAGTCCTCCAAAACATTCCCAGTTCATTGCCCACCCACCCCCCATTAGTCCTAGGGCCTCTTCCTTCTTCATTCCAGGCTGAAATAAATCCAGTGTGCTGTAATGCTGCAGCTGGGCTAATGCTCCCCTGAAACTGCATTCACCCAGCATTCACCCCATGTTGTCACCATGCTCTCCAGGGCCTCCTTCATGTACCTATCCAAAGTCCCTCCATTTCTCATTTCCACTTGGCTTTAACAACCTAGTCATGGTCCCATGTTGAGCTCATTTACTCCCATATCCCAAGCCACTGCCCTTGACTACCTATTAGCTGTTCTCACTGTGAACATCATCACTAGAGGGAAAGAAAGAAAAAAAAAATGAGCCTATCGCATTGAGGAACAGGATGTACCAGCCCATCCAAGAAAGTTTGGCTGGTGCAACTATCATTAATTTGCAGTTTTATTATGAAGCTCTCTGGCATCAGGCAGAGGTCAAGGACAAATGGTAGACACTCTTACTGCTAATGAGTGGCCTGCTACTCAGTCCCATGGTAAGGGGTCACAGTCTTGTGACTCAGAGCCCTCTGAAGCAGCTACACAAAGAGCTTTACACTCAAAACTTGGGATACAGGGATTCAAGTTAGAACTCTGCCCTTTATAAGTAATACAGTCACTCTGGGCCTCTGTTTTCTCATCTATGAAACGGTAGTATAATATCTACATTCTACACAATTATATGAAATTATATAGCTAAATGGACCGTTCACCTGTGATACCTTTTAAGCAATATTATCAGATAACTCCTTGTACAGATAGGTGTGGATTTTTCTAACAAATGGGCATGACATACCTTCTCCAGAGCTCTGTATTTGCCTGAACATAATCACCTTCTAGATGTCTCCTTTCCTGTGCGATCCACTAACAATTATTGCTTATAATTCATCCACAAACCAACAATTCTATTGAGCTTCAGTTTTTTCCTTCAATGGTACCAATATCCCCAGGCTGGGAGTTTCAGTGCCATCTCTGACTCCTTACCCTAAGTTCAGTTAGTAGTCATCATTAACAATGCAATATGACTGTCCTGAGTTCCTTCAGCTCTGAGTTATTTTGCAAAGCTCTGTTTTCAGAACAAGGCTGCAAGTCAATGTGGCTGTCAAATACCTCTAATATGCCATCCCAAAATAGTCCCAGTCCAACAGTCATCCAGATTCATCTGGAGCACTAGAGAAGGCCCCATTTCCTGGATAAGACCACTCCACCTGTAGACAGTATACATAATTAGAAAGGTCTTTGTGTCAAGCCAAAAAACTACCTTCTCACACTTTCACCCTTCTTCTTAGCCCATTGGTGATATAAACCTTTTATGAACTAACTGCCAGGCATGGAAGATACAACAGAAAGCAAAACAAAGCTCCTAACCCTCATGAAATTTATATTTTAGTGGGAGAGATGGAAAATAAAATATAGATAAAGTACATAGTCTATCAGAAAATAAGAATTGCGGTTATGGACCACAAAGAATATGCCTTTATAGTGTAATTACACAGGACATCTCCTCTTCAATCCTAACATCCCAATCTACTTACTATCCCCACAGGCCATGAGGACTTTACAGTCCTGGGAGGACGGGGGTGCTCTTTTATATTAGCCACGGGTTCACTGTATAAACATCATCACTACAGAAGCCAGTCTGTCCCACAGAATGAGTGTAGGCAATATCATGTTTCAATACATTTCACAAAGTAAACACTTTATATAAAGTATTGGTGTGGTTAACCTTTTTAGGGTTGCATATTTCTTATTCTCTCTTGGTTTAATCCACTACTGTTATTATAATGATACATACACATTTAGTAGTAAATCATGTGGCCTTTTTTAAAAAGAGAAGCAGATTGTTTCTCTCATAGGTCTCAACTAGTAACCTTATTTATTTCTTATGGGCACATGATTCTTTTCATATAGAACCTACTCAACATGTACTGAACAAACCCCTAGGTAGATCTATCTGTTCACATCTTGACTTTAAGGATTTGTGCATTATGTGCCAATATAAATAAAACAAACACTAAAATTCAAAAATTCGACAAAGCAAAAAGTACAAAGTGGGAAGGTGAATTCCAACTGTAGCCATATCTTAGTCAAAAAGATGATTATAATGATGCTGAGACTTAAAGTGTTTGAAATGTCACCTGTTTGCACTCTCACAAAGTAGGAAGTGCTGAATGCTGTGTAACATGATGTAAAATTACAAGTTTTTAATGAGGCACTAAGATAAAACAGATATGAAGTTTCAGTGGGAGTTGCCAGAATACCAAAGTTTCCAAATAGGTTAACTAAGAACTGAGTAGATGGCACAACACCATGGAGATCAAGAGAGGATATTTGTGAAAAGGATTTCTTTGGCAGAAGCTGTGCTCTGAGTTCAGAGAGGAGCAGCACAGGTTCAAGGCTTTCTTACACCAGCATAATGATAGGGGCCTCGTAAGAGTGTCCTGGAGAGCTCCATATGAGGCCCCTAGGTTAGACACACAGCCTGAGGAATGGCCAATCAAGGAGATGGCTAAAGTGGACTGTGCCAACAGAGGGCACTTTAAGCATCTGCCATGCCATGAAGTCATGGAGTCATCCTGTAGCAGTAAGAGTCCAGTTAGAATGTAAAGTGAGTGCAGAGGAGAAGCAGAAATAAAAAATCAGCTGGAAACTCAGTGTTGAAGGATCTGAGTGTCATAATGAGATATCTGTGTAATTTTTTTAAATATAAATTGCATCCAATCTGCCTGTACTTTAGGATAACAACACAAGTTCTTTATTCTTGGCTCTCAAAGTTTCTCTTAGTGCTTGTCTTATCTAGTTTTTTTTTGTTTGTTTGTTTGTCAGTAATTTTTCCTTTTTACCCCTGATATCTTTCCCCAAAATTGGTAGATATAGTTTTCTTAGATCACTTCACTGTAAACTCTATTCTTTTGGGAAAAAAAAATATTGGATCTGATATTGGAGGACTAATAGATGCAAATTTACCTTGAAAACTCTCTAAACAGGCAGTAGCAGAGAACCCGGTGCTTTAGAAAAATCCAAGGATTTTTCCATGTCTTCTCAGCATGGTCAGAAACAAAGATCTCGTGGGTTCATGTTCTCTTTCCTCTCTCCAGACTGCAAGATTCCATTTGGCAGTTCATAGCCCTCTCCCCATTCCTAGATCGGGTTAAATGTAAGTGAAGTTGCAAGTGTAGAAGGGGTGCAATGCAGAAAGTCAGCTTCCTGAAATGTTGTCTTACAACTGATCAAAAAACATCTTTGTCTCAGACTTCATTATCCCTAAGAAAGGCAGCTTAATACAGGTACATCCAGGGAGGAGTACCTGTAAGTTCATGTTTGTATAACACTTTGGCTTCATTTCACCTGTGTTTTCTAGAATTCTACATTATGCTTTAGGTTTGAAGATAAAATTTTCATAATACTTTATAAGAAAAAAACAATCAGATAATTTCCCACGATTTCTCCACTGTTTTACTTGTTGTCTGCAACCTGGGGATTCCCTGTTAAGCTGTTCAGGGAAACCTGAGGACAGACACTCTCAGCACCAACACCTGAGACCTTTGATCACACAGTACCTGATGTGCCCAATATGGTCCCAACTTCTTGCTTTATCTACCAGAATGTTCATATATAAGTATGAATGTACAGTTATTCCCCACCCCTGCCATACATATAATTTCTTCAGAGGATTATTGATAGTCTATAACTATCTCCAGGTACTTCACAATGTATTTCTTTTTTCCTGTAGCAGATTTATTCCTAACAGATCAATCATCAGTAAAGGACAGAGCAGAAATTTTGGAGTCAGACAGACCCAAATCTGACCTTCAGTGTGTTGTCGTGCAGTTGAAAAATGTCATGTGTGATATGCCTAGTGCTTTATAAGGCACATGGTAGACATCTCTGAAATAGTAGAAGGTATTCTTATTTAATAAAAATCCAAATTGCCTCTGTGGAGCACTATCTTGGGAGTCTGCCTTTTCCAACAAGTTTTCCAGAAGACACAGGAGTTCGGCACTGAGTTGTTACCATTAACAAGCTAGATCCTGGTGGGGTATGTAAGTTTCAGGACCAACAAAGAGGTACTGTAGAGAAGCACTGACCTCACAGCGGCAGGTGGGGAGTGTGTATTTATTCCCTCCACTGGATACCCCTCCAACTCATACCATATAATCTTCTCAAAGGAAACCCACAAAATTACCAAGAATAAGTATTAGTAGCTCATAGCAGACTGGGCCCATCTGTTTTGTCTCCAAGAAAAGATATCATAAGAGGACAAAATTTACTTGGTGCCTAGAAATCAAGGAAAAAAGAAAAATACCACCTAATTTATTTATTAAAAATATTAAATAAAACTAAAAAGGCTAATGGAGCTTACCTCTTTTGAGTAGGGGTTTTGAAGACTTAGAAAACCTGTTCTTTATCCTGCCTTTTGAGTATCTAGAATAAAGTGCAATAGGAATGGCACTGTGAGCATGGATTGGAGAAAACTACACACTGAACAATGATGATAGATTCCAAACAAAATAAGAGACAGAAGGTGAAAACAGATAATAACGCTTTAGGCTTTTTTACCCAAAGGAATTTCTCAGTGTTGGGAAATGCAAAGTTGACCCCATTTGAGACTAACCAGGCTAACTGTTTTCCAATGCACTTCAGGTGGAGAGCCAACTTTGCTTTGGAAGCATATAAGAAGAGTTTAGAATAGCAGCAAACTGTAGTACTTATCATTGCTTGTGTGAAAAACTCTCCACCGGGGACTGGAATAAGAAGATCCACTCAACTATGACCTCCCTGAATCACTGTAAATGGAAATAATTTATAATTTCTACTACATGGGACAATATTAAAGACCAAATGACACTCTCTATGGTTAATGGTTTAAAGAAAACATTAGGCAAAAATCTCAGAATCGTCACTTTGGGAATGATTTAAAGATAAAATAATCTCCCTGGGAAATATTCAATTAGCAAGGAAGTATTCCCCTGGCACATAGACCTGATAGAAAACATTAATGCTCTTTTGTCTTAAGGCAGATCTGCAAATAATTATACAATATTTGCCACCCCCACACAACTCTGTCTGTTGTCCTTTTGCTCTTTGGAACTTCTAAAGAAGTAAACTCACAATTTGTATTCCTAGTGTTTTCCATCACACACACCTGACTTCTGTTATGGACAACTGACTAAACAGCAAGATAGCTATTAGGCAAAGCATGATTAGTTTCCTGATTTTGAACCCAAAATGCACCCTTACCTTCTCTGATCATGGAGGTATCAGAGAGAATCCTAGTAGAAACTCTAGAAATCCCTTCTAGTCTTGAAGGATGAAAGAAGATACCTCATGTTATACATCAAAATTTATGAGGGATCTAAAAAGATTTAGAAGTTACATCAAAAAGTTTGTCTACAATAAAATTTGTAGCAATTGACAAGTATGTTGAAGGAATGCCCTGGAGGGAACTATATCTCCTTCACAAAAAACTTTCAAACAGCCTTTTCTGGAAGCTGCATTCTAGTGATCCTGTGAAGTAACAGGACACACTCAGGATCACCCCATTCTACAACGGGAATAGGTAAAAAGTGACACATTTAATCTTTAAAGCTTTCAGACAAACATGCACTATTCAAATTATCCAAGAATTCCCTTTCCCTGTGGAAAAATGACCATTTCTTCTTTCTTTCTTTCTTTTTTCTCTTCCTTCCTTCTTTCCTTCCTCCCTCCCTCCCTTCCTCTTTCTGTTTCTGTTTCTCTTTCTTTCTTTTCTTTCTTTCTTTCTTTCTTTCTTTCTTTCTTTCTTTCTTTCTTTCTTTCTTTCTTCTTTCCTCTCTCTCTCTTTATTTCTTCACTTTTAATTAGAAAAAACTTGTGTGTGTTTGTGTGATAGAATATGAAACATCATGGGATTGTTTCCTCTTTTGTCTCCAGGCAAGGTATCAGGAATGTCATCCTGGTGGAAGAGAACTCTATACAGCAAAGGTGGTCCAGCATGCTGTGCTTTCAAAGACACCGTAAACTCAGTTGCAAACACTTTGGTAAAGCTAAAACACATTTCTTAAAACACAGGTATTAAATACCTGATGAATTTAAAACATATGTGTCAATAAATCAGTAGAGTCGATACTGTCATCAGTAAATTCTTGATTCTTTGATATAATTAAGGATATGGGCAGTGGAAAAAGCACTGAACAAACAGAAAACCTAAGCTTGAATCCTTACTACTCTAGCAAATTTATGGGACTCTGAGTCTCAGTTATATAAATCCATCTCAGTTATATATACCCATAAAATGTGGGAAACACTGCCTAACTCCAGGATTATTATGGTGTTAACAATGGAAAACAAATGTGATTATATTTTGCAAATTTAAAACACTGTGCATATAATAAAAAACACTCAAATACTATTAATTAATATAATTAATAAAAAGTTACTATTTCTCATTACAACTTTATATTTGATCATCTGGAGGATAAAGGAATCCTACTATTTAAAAAATCTCAAATTAAAAAGAAGGCAAGGCAAGAGAATCCAAAATGTTGGTGAAGTAGGTGAAAGCTACACTCACCTACACCCAGGACCAAACTGAAATTACAACTAAAATATAAAACAATCATCCTGAATAACCACCTGAAGACTAGCTGAAGAGAAATCTTATAACCAAGAATTTATAGAAGAAGCCACATTGAGATTGGCAGGGAGAGCTGAGACGTGATAAGGGCCAACCCTGCTCCCACAGGAGGTGCCTGAGGTTCCAGAGGGATACTTCAGCTGCAAAGGTTCCCCCTGAAAATATATGGTCTCGACCCCAAGCCAGGCTCCCCAGCCCAGAGCATCAGAGCTGGGAAGAGGTGGCCACTTAGCATCTGGCTGTGAAAAAGCTGTGGGATTTCTCTCTGTCAGAGAGAGACAGGAGTCCACTAGGGACACAGGCACTCTCTTAAAGGGCCAACACACAAAATTTGGGTCACAACCACTCACCTTGGGCTCTGTTGGGGGGAGGGCAAAGTAGACTAGAGTCACATGAGAAAAGACTAGGGTTTGTGGCTCTGGGGAGAGAGCTGAAGGGTCAGGTGCCAGGATCCCTGTGCTGTCATTCTCCCATACTTCAGATGCCATCTTTCTTGGCTGGGGCACTACTTTCCACGTGGAATCAGCCTGTGGGAAAGCAATAGCCCCATTCTGTAGCCTGTCTAGGCTCATTCTCACCCAACCCTGCTGAGCTTATATGCTGCTGAGGAGTCAGCTGCCTTATACAAGGTGTAGAGGTTTGGGCAGGCTCGGGGGGCCAGGGACTGAATTATGTGGCTTTAGGGTTAGTGTGATTCCATCACTTCCCCATGAACATGACTTGTGCTTCCCCTTCATGGGAGATCTACTAGCCCTACCCTCTAGGTTTTCCACGAACTCATGCTTTGAGTTTGGGTGGTCCCACCGGCTCAACTGCTAGTGGCTCTGCCCTGCTGAGGTTGGGGCAAAATTGGGACAAACTTAGTTGTGTGGTTCTGGGGTGGGGGCCACAACCCCACCTCCAATGAAGCATGGCTAGGACCATCCCCTCCTGGTAGATCCACTACCCCATCCTCCAGACTCCCTACAACCCCACCTTGTTGAGCTCCACCTCATCTTGGCAGAATCTGGTATAGATTCTGGTATAGTTGTGTGGCTCTAGAACAAGGGCCATTTTCTCTCTCATTCCCAACTGGATCAGAACCCTCACTCCGCACAGCCAAATCTTGGTCTGTTTAGGTCTGATAAACCTGCTGACCTGACTCTGATGTCTCTCTGATATCCTGCCCCAACACAAAGGTATGCAAGCACCCAGCTGGTGGCAGCTAGACTTAGTATACCCAGGGACATTTTCTGAGTGGCCTCAGACCCAGCACTGGCATCTGTATTTGAACCTGTGTTTGAACCTGTATTAATCTGATGAACTAGGATTTGAACTTGTATAAATATGGCGGACACCACTAGCTCCTACCTGGTGACTCATTAAGAATATATCTCCAGCAACTTGAGTACTGCCAAGGATTCTTTCAGTGACTGAGCTTAACAGGCAGCTGGCAGGCGGAGGCAGGTAGAGGTAGGCAGAGGCAGATCTCAAGGTGCCTGAAGACTTTTGATGACATGCCCCCAGGCCTGGTGCTGGTAAAGGCCACCCTTGATGCACAGCTTGGTCATTACTAGGCACACCCAGGCCTGGTAGAGGAACTCACAAACTATGGATCACTTGTAGCTCCAAAGGGGTTGCCCAGGGTAAGTCAAAGACAATGTCTGACATTGGCCCTCACCAGAGTCTCTCATAAAAGGCCCAGAACTAACACAACCAGTGGCCAGCTTCAGAAAACATCAGAACAGGATCCAATTAGCTTCACATGTGTCACATCCAAAGGAAGAACCTGGCAAGCACCAGATCCTGCAGAGGCAAATTCCATTTTGTATAATCAGTACCTGCACAGCACCTTGCATGCTTCACATTCTGCCCACCTGAGGGTCGATTTCATGCATGAATGGGCCAATAGCAATCAAGACACAATCACAACAGGAGGATCCACATAACCCACACAAGGGACATTCCTAAAGCACCCAGCACAGGTATCAAGTAGACTACACCACTGTATCCCAGAGGAGATCTACTACATAAGGCCACCCCACCAAAACTGAAAGTCATAGCAAATCTATTTAATACATAAAAGTAAAGACAAACAGGCTGCCAAAATGGGGAGACAAATAAACATGCCCCAAATGGAAGAAAAGGAGATTATCTCTAGAAAAAGAGCCAAATGCAACGAAAGCAAACAATTGATCAGATATAGAGTTTAAAGCAATGATTATAAGGATATTCAACAACATGGAAAAGGACATAGAAACCATTAAAAGAACCAGTCAGAAATGAAGAATACAGTATCTGAAAATAAACTGGAAAGAATAAACAATATCTCAAGTGAAGCAGAGGATCAAATCAGTGATTTGGAAGACAAGGTAGGAAAATAAACACTAAATCACAGCAAAAATAAAATTAATTTTTATAAAAAAGAATAGTTTAAGGGACTTTTAGTACAACCTGAAGCTTAGCAACATTTGCATCATAGGGGTACCAGAAGGAGAAGAGAGAGAGAGCAAGGAATCAAGAACCTATTTAAGGAAATAATGACTGAGATTTGCAATGGCAGAGGATTAAGTAGAAGCTACACTAGCCTCCTCCCAGGACCAATCTGCAATTACAACTAAATTGCAGAGAAATCACTTGGAATAAACAACTAAACAATAGTGGGAGAGAAACCTTACAACCATGGACACACAGAAGAAACAGTTTCACTACAACGTGACTGGTTTGGAGTGCAGAGGAGATGTGAGAGGGCTGCCTGGGCTACCATGGACAGCAACTGAAGTGCTGGAAGAATATTTCAGTGGCTGGGGTTTCCCCTTGAGAAGTCTAGGGCCTAGCCCCCAAGCTGGGCTCCCCAGCCTATAGCACCAGAGCCCAAAAAAGAACCCAGGCAACATCCAGCTGTGAAAAGTGGCAGGGTTTCTCTCTTACAGGGACAGACAGCTGGAGTCACAGAGAGCCTTTTAAAGGGCCAACACATGAAATGTCATTTGTAGCCACTTACTCTGGGCTCCAGAAAAGGCGGGAGGGGTGCAGTGCAGAGTGGACTAGAGACTCTTGAGGAGAGACTGGGGATGGTGGCTTTGGGGAGAGAACTAAGAGAGCAGCCACCAGGGTCCTGAGTCATCCCCCTATACTGCAGGAGCCATGTTGCCCAGGCAGACCATCCCTTCCATGTGACATTAGCCTAAGGGGAAGCAATAGCCCTGCCCACAGAAATTAATCTGCCTCAAACTGTGGATCTTAAGCCTGACTGCTAATTACAGAGTGACTAGATTAACAACAGAAGGAATCAGCCATAGAATGTGGATCCTTGGTATTCTTGAACAGCCTGCCGAAGGCCAGACTGGAACACCATCTGATGTCACCAGAGGTGGATCCAGAAAGAAAATAAAAGAAAATACAGTGGTAAATACTAGATGATACCAAGATGAATTCCATTGCAGTCTTCTTCATGATTTGCGCTATTTTCCCTCCTGCATAGCTTTTTAACATTCATTTTATGTCCTTCAAATTTGTGCATATTAAGTCACTAGGTCTTATATTATAGTTTACTTCAAATCTAATCTTTCGCTCTTCTCTTCTCTTACCCCATTTTACCTTCTTCCTTCCTCTTCTTATTTTAATTTAAAATTTTGTTTTTTCTCTTGCTATGGCTTGTTTCCATTTTGTGCTCTTACTATTTCTCTCCCCTCCAGCCTCTCAAAATCCTTTTTCACCCAATTGGTCATCTCACATTCTTTTTCCTGCTCTTAAAATACCCTTGTTCTCTCTCCACCTTTATCAAACTTTACTTGTTGGTTGTGGACATGGTGGTCATTGTTGCATTAATTCAATTTTAAGTCTAGATCTTCACTATTTTCATATTTCAAATCTCAAATTTTACCATTCCCCTCTCCTATGCTATTCTGCCTTCCTCCTGCCCTTTTTTTTTTAGCTCAAATTTTAATTTTTCCCTGTCTTAGCCTGGTTTTGTTTCTCACTCTTAGTATTCCTCCTCTCTCTGTCATCTCAAAATAACTTCCCTTTCCTCAAGTCACCTCTTAAGCTTTTCTTTCTCTCTTTTTCGCCATCTTATTCCCATTCCACCTATTTTAATCTTAGCTCATTTGTTGTAGATAGTGCCATTGTGGTAACTTTTGTCCAATTTGTTCCTATTTTTTTTCATTTATTTACTTTTTCTTTTTCTTCTCTCTCTCTCACTGTATTTTGCTTTTAAATTTCTGTTTAAACATAATACTATATGCTTTCCTTCTCTTGCTCCATTCTGCCTTCTTCATCCCCCTTTTTATTTACAATGTAAATTTTATTCTGTTTCTCTATCCACCTTGCCCTGATTCACTACTCTCATTATTGCTCCTCACTCTATTCTCTCAAAATCAGTTTTCTTTCAGTCATCTCATATCCATTCATCCTTTCTTATAATAGTCTTAATCTATTTATGCCCTTATTAATACTTCCTTATTTCATGTTGATAGTGTGATTGTGAGTGGGGGTTACTTTTTTCCGTGTTTTTTTTGTTTCCTGGGCTGTGTGGTTTTGCTCTGGTAGCATCTGGTAAGCCAGCTGGAGGGAAGGGTCCGCCAGAGAATCACCCAATAACAATCAACAATCAATTAAACCAGAGAGCTAACATAAAGGACATCCCAAAAGCATCAAGTTCAGGGGATCAAGGAGACCACACCACTGAGTCCTACAGGTCTCCTACTATTCAAGGTCACACCATGAAGACAGGAAGTCAAAGCAGATCAATCTAAGCAGAAACAGACAAGGAAAGTACCTGAAATCAGAAGACAAAGAAACACCCCCCCAAAAGGAAAGGAGTAATCTCCAGAAAGAATACTAAATGAAATAGAATTTAGTAAATTGTGAGACACTGAGTTCAAAATAATATTTATAAGGATGTTCAATGAGCTCAGTGAGAACTACAACGAACTCTGGGGAAGCTACAAGGAACTTACCGTGAACTACATAAGCATGAAAAAGGACATCGAAACTATCGATGAAAGCCAGGAGGAAATTAAGAATACAATTTCTGAATTGGAGAATATAGCAGAAGGAATTAAAATCAAGCTAGATGAAGCAGAAGATCGAATCAGCAGGCTGGAGAACAAGGTAGAAAAAAATTCCCATACAGAGCAACAAAATGAAAAAATACTCAAAAAGTATGCAGAGGGTTTAAGGGAGCTTCAGGAAAACATGGAATGTAATAATATCAGTATCATAGAAACACCAGAAGGAGAAGAAGAGGAACAAAGGATAGAAACCTGTTTGAAAAAGTAGTGACAGAAAACTTCCCTAACTTGATGAGAAAAAAAGTCATGCAAGTCCAGAAAGCACAGAGAGTTCCACTCAAGATGAATCCAAAAGGCCCCTATAAGACACATCATAATAAAAAATGACAAAATTGAAAGGCAGGCAGAGAATATTAAAGGCAGCAAGGGAGAAACAGCTAGTAACATACAAGGGACCCCCTGATAAGGCTATCAGCTGATTACTCAACAGAAATACTACAAGCCAGAAAGGAATGGCAAGAATGTACAGTGTAATGAACAGCAAAGGCCTTCTACCAAGACTACTCTGCCCAGCAGACTCCCATTTAAAATAGAAGGTGAAATAAGGAGCTTCCAAGAAAAAAAAAAAAAGAGCATAAGAGAACACATCTCCACCAAACCACTATTGCAAGAGATGCTAAAAGGATTGCTTTAAGAAGATGAAGAAAAAGAGAGAGAGGAACACAAGGACAAAGGAGAAAAATAGCAAGGAATAAGTACTTGTCAATAATAACCTTAACGTAAGTGGGTTAAATATTCCAATCAATAAGACATAAGGTAGATGAATGGATAAGAAAACATGACTCACATATAGGGTCTACAAGAGACCCACCTCAGAACAAAAGATCTACACAGACTGTAAAGAGAGGGATGGAAGGAATATTCCAAGCAAATGGAACTGAAAAGAAAAAGCTGGAGTAGCAATAGTTATATCAAACAAAACAGATTTCAAAACAAATACCATAAAAAAAGCAAAGGCAGACACTGTATAAAACTTAAGGGAACAATCCATCAAGAAGATATAACCCTTGTAAATATATATGTGTATATATATATATGGAACCCTAAATATATAAGAAAGTTTTGGGGTCTTCGAGAACGATATTGACAGCAACACACTCATAGTGGAGGATTTTAACGCCCCATTGTCAACGATGGATACATCTTCCAAGCAAAGAATCTACAGGGTATTGTGGCATTGAACAACACTCTAATTCAAATGGAGTGAATTGCTATATATATAGAACCTTTCACCTCAAAGGAGCAAAATATAAATTCTTTTCAAATGCACATGGAACCTTTTCAAATATAGACCATATGGTAGGTCAAAAAAAGCCTCAACAAACTCAAGAAAACTGAAATCATATCAAGTATCCTCTTGGATCATAATAGCTTGAAACTAGAAACCAACTTCAAGGGTAAAAACTAAAAACATTCAAATTCATGGAGACTGAATAAAATCCTATTAAGTAATAAATCAGTTAATAATGAAATCAAGGAAGAAATCAAAAAGTTTCTGGGAACAAATGAAAATGAACAAACAACAGCTCAAAACCTATGGGACACAGGAAAGGCACTCCTGAGAGGGAAGTTCATAGCAATAGATGCCTACCTAAAAATATAGAAACATTTCAAATATATAATTTAACCCTACATCTACAAGAAGTAGAGAAACAACAACAACAACAACAATAACAACAACAACAACAACAAAAAACACAGAGCAAGTAGAAGGAAGGAATAATCAACATCAGAGCAGAATTCAATGACATACAGACTAAAAGAACAATTAAAAAAGATCAGTAAATCCACAAGCTGGATTATTGAAAAGGTAAACAAAATCGACAAGACTTTAACCAGACTCATCAAGAAAAAAAGAGAGAGGACTCAAATAAGTAAAAATCAGAAACAAAAGAGAATAAATAACAAGTGCTACCACAGAAATACAAAGGAATGTAAGAAACTACAATGAACTACAATATGCCAAGACATTTGACAACCTGGGAGAAATTGACATATTTCTAGGAACATACAATGTTCCAAAACTGAATAAACAAGAAGGAGAAAGCTTAATGAGACTGATTACAATTAGTGAAATTAAAGCATTACTCAAAAACCCATTGCACACAAAAGCCCTGGATTTAATGGCTTCACAGACCAATTTTACCAAACACGTAGGGAAGAGCTAATTCCTATCCTTCTCAAACTATTCCAAAAAATTCAAGAAGAGGGAAGACTCCCAAACTCTTTCTCTGAGGTGAGTATTATTCTAATTCCAAAACCAGATAAAGACACCACAAAGAAAGAAAACTAAAGGCTAATATCGCTGTTGAACATAGATGATAAAATCCTAAAAAAAACAGTAGAAAACTGGATCCAGCAATACATTAAAAAGATCATAAACCATAATCAAGTGGGATTCACCCCAGGGATGCAAGGATGGTACAATATTTGTAAATTAATAACCATAATATACCAAATAAAAAATGAAAGGCAAAAATCACATGATCACATCAACAGATGTTAAAAAAACATTTGATAAAGTACAGCACCCATTTATGGTAAAAATGCTCAGTGAAGCAGGAGTAGAGGGAGCATACCTAAAAATAATAAAGGCCATATATGAGAACCCTACAGCCAACATACTCAACATGCAAAAACTAAAAGCTTTCCATCTAAGATCAGGAACAAGACAAGGAAGTTCGCTTTCACCGCATCTACTCCACAGAGTATTGGAAGTCCTAGCCACAGCAATCGGAAAAGAAAAATAAATAAAAGGCATCCAAATCAGAAAGGAGGAAGTAAAATTGTCATTGTTTGTAGATCACTTGATAGTGTACATAGAAAACCGATAGGCTCCACCAAAAACTAATAGACCTAACAAGTGAATTTGGCAAAACAGTGGGATGCAAAGTCACTATTTATAAATCAAAGGCATTTTTGTACACCAACAATGAAATATCAGAAACATAAACTAGGAAAAAATACCATTTACTATAGCAACAAGAAAAATAAAGTACATGGAATAAACTTAACCAAGGAGGTAAAAGACCTGTACCTGGAAAACTAAAGAACACTGAAGAAAGAAATTAAGGAAGATACAAAGAAATGGAAGCATATACTGTGTTCTTGGATTAGAAGAATCAACATCATTAAAACGTCCATACCACCCAAAGCAATCTATAGATTTAATGCAATCCCCATTAAAATACCAATGATATATTTCACAGATTTAGAACAAATATTTCAAAAATTTATGTGGAACAAAATTGAATAGCCTCCCTGAATAGCCCCAGAAACTTTGAGAAAGAATAACAAAGTAGGAAGGATCACATTACTTGATAACAAACTACATTCCAAGGCCTCTGTAATCAAAACAGTCTGATACTGGCATAAGAACAGACACATAGATCAATGGAACAGAATAGAGAACCCAGAAATAAACCCATGTCTCTATGGTCAATTAATATTCAACAAAGTGAACAGAGGCATAAAATTGAGTAAAAAATAGTCTCTTCAACCAATGGTGCTGAGTGATTTGGAATGGTACATATAAAAAATTAAAACTAGGCCACAGCTTACATCATAAAATAGAATAAACTCTAAATGGATAAAATATTTAAACTAAAGCTGTGATACTATAAAAGTCCTAGAGGAAAACATAGGAAGTAAAATTTTGGTTATCCCATGCATCAACATTTTCACTTATACATCCTCTAGGGCAAGGGATATAAAGGAAAGAATAAACAAATGGGACTAAATCAAATAAAAAAAATTTCTACACAGCTAAATAATATCATGAAAATGAAAAGGAAACCAACCTTATGGTAAAAAATATTTGCCAACGATACCTCGGACAAGGGTTTGATCTCCACAATATATAAAGAACTCATACAACGCAATGCCAGGAAGATAAACAATTCAATTAAAAAATGGACAAAGGACCCAAACAGACACTTCTCCAGGGGGAACATACAGGTGGCCCATAGACATGTGAAATGATACTCAACATCACTACCATCAGAGATGCAAATTAAAATCGCAATGAGATACCACCTCACACTGGTCAGAATGGCCATCATTAATAAATCAACAAACAAGTGCTAGCAAGTATGCAGAGGAAAGGGTACCCTAGCATACTGGTACCCTAGCATACAGGAATGCAGACTGGTGCAGGTGTGGAAAACAGTACAGAATTTCCTAAAAAAAAAAACCTAAAAATGGAACTTCCTTTTGACCCAGCAATTCCACTGCTGGGATTATACCCTAAGAATCCTGAAACATCAATGCAAAAGAATCTATACACCCATATGTTCAATGAAGCATTATTTACAATAGCCAAGTGCTGGAAACAGCCTAAGTGCCCATTACTAAATGAGTAGATAAAAAACCATGGTATATTTACATAATAGAATACTACTCAACAGACAGGAAGGAGCTCCTGCTGCTCACAGCAGCATGGATGAACCTGGAGAGCACTACGCTAAGTGAAATAAGCCATGTGGTGAAAGACATATGATCTCACCTATAAGTGGAATCTAATCAACAAAACAAACAAGGAAGCAAAATATAACCAGTGACATTGAAACTAAGGATAAACTGACAGTAACCGGAATAGAGGGGTAAGGGGGATATCAGGAGAATAGTAAGGGATGGGTCATTAAGGAGCACATATAAAAGACTCATGGACATGGTACGGATTGACTGTGGGAGCAGCGGAGAGTGGAACAGGGCAGAGCAACAGGGGAAAATTGGCACAGCTATAATAGAACAATAATAAAAAAGTAAATGAAAAAATAAAGGCAAAAAAAGAAGAAAAAAAAAGACTGAGAACTACTCTAAGCTGGTGAATGAAAAAGACACACAAGTCCATGAAGTGTAGATAGTCCCAAACAAAATGAACAAAAACTGTCACAAAAAAAAGATACATTATAACTTAAATGTCAAAGATGAAAGACAAAGAGAGAATCTTAAAAACAGGAATAGAAAGACAGTTAGTTATCTACTATGGGGCTCCTGAAAGAATATCAACTGCTTTCTCAACAGTAATATTTCAAACCAGAAGGGGTTGGTATGAAATATTCAACATAAAGGGATAAAAATCAAGACCCTACAACCAAGACAACTTTACCCAGCAAGGTTGTCATTTGAAATTGAAAATGGAATAAAGAACTTAACCACACAAGAAAAAGCTAAAGGATTTTGTTATCACCAAACCAGTATTACAAGAAATGTTAAAGGGCCTCCTTTTAAAGAAGAAGCAAAAAGAAATGGAAAAATAGGGGAACACAGTTAAAAGAATAAAATGACAATAAATATGTACCTATCGTCTTGGGTGCATAGTTCAGTTGTTTGATGGGTCATTCTATGTGCTGAAGTGTTGCCAGTTTGATTTCCAGTTGGGGCACATACAGGAGTATGATGATACTCCTGTATCATTGACACACTGGTGATGTACAGAAATAACAAATTGATGTTTCTCTCTCCCATTGATGTTTTGATCTCTCTCTCTGCCTCCTCCCTTTCTCTCCCTTCCTCTCTCTCTAAAATCAATGAAAAAACATTTCCTTGGGTGTGGAGTATAAAAAATAATAAAAATAATGAAAAATGTACCTATCAAGAATTACTTTAAATGTAAATAGCTTAACTGCTCCAATCAAAAGACATAGGGTAGCTGAAAGGTGGAGGGATTGAGCAAAAAGAAAAAGGACTCATGAACATGGACAATAGTGTGGTGATTGCAGGGGCTGGGGAGACAAGGTGTAAGGGGACTAAATGGTAATGGAAAAATATATACAAAAAAATCAAGACCCATATATGTCCTGTCTACAAGAAATCCACCTCAGAACGAAAGATACACACAGACTAAAAGTAAAGGGATGGACAAAGATATTTCAGGCAAATAGAAAGGAAAATAAAAAGCTTATGTAGTAATACTTATATCTGACAAATAAACTTCAAAACAAAGGCTATCGTAAGAGACAAAAAAGGCCACTACATAATGATAAAGGAGCGATCCACCAAAGGGATATAACCCTTGCAAATATTTATGCACCCAACATAGGAGCACCTAAATATGTAAAGCAAATCTTGATGGACATAAAGAAATTGACAGTAATACATTAATAGTAATAGATTTTTAACACTCCATTGACATTAATAGATAAATCTTCCAGAGAGAAAATCAACAAGGAAATAGTGGCCTGAAATGACACACAAGACCAGAGAGATTTAATTGATATCTACAGAGCATTTTATCCAAAGCAGCAGAATACACATTCTTTTCAAGTGCACATGGAACAGTTTCTAAAATAGACTACATATTAGGACACAAAACAAATCTCAATAAATTTAAGATTAAAATCACATAAAGCCTCTTCTTGGATCATAATGGCATAATACTAAAAATCATAAGAAAAAACCCCTGAAAAACACACACAAAAAAATGGAGGCTAAATAACATGTTAGTAAAAAATAAATGTGTTAACAATGAGATCAAGGAAGAAATAGAAAGATACTTTATAACTAACAAAAATGAGAACACAGCCTATATTTTATGGAACACACCAGAAGCAGTCCTAAGAGGGAAATTCCTAGCATTACAGGCCTACCTCAAGAAACAAGAAAAGTTTCAAATAAACAATCCAATTTACACTTAAAGTAACTAGAAAAAGAACAAACAAAGTGAAAAGTGAGTAGGGAAAAAAAGAAATAGTAAAGATCAGAGCAGAAATAATCAAAATAAAGTCTAAAAAACAATACAAAAGATCGATAAAATAAAGAGCTGATTCTTTGAAAAGACAAACAAGATTAACAAACCTTTAATCAGACTTGTCAAAAAGAGTGAGACAGAGAGAAAGAGAGAGAGAGAGAGAGAAACCAAGTAAATAAAACTAAAACCAGAAATGAAAGAAGACAGGTAACAACTGACCCCAAAGAAATAGAAAGGATTGTAAGAAAATATTACAAACAACTATATGCTAACAAATTAGACAATCTGAATGAAATGGATAAATTCCTAGAAACATGCAATCCTCCAAAACTAAATCAGAAGAATTGGAAAAATCTAAATAAGTTAATTACAACTAATAAAATATAAGCAGTAATCAAGAAACTTCCACAAAACCAAAATCTTGGACCAGATAGTTACAGAGTTGAATTTTACCAAACATTTAAAAAAGAACTAACACTTATAGTTTTCAAACTATTTCAAAAAATTCAAGAGCAGACAGAACTCCTAAGCTCATTTTACAAGGCTACTAGCATCATCTGAATTTTAAAATCAGATAAGGACACTACAAAGAAAGAAAATTATAGGCCAATATCTCTGAATATATATGCTAAAATCCTCAATAAACAACAAAATACTAGCAAACTGCATCCACCAATACAGTAAAAAGAACATACACTATGATTAAGTGGGTTTTATTCCAGGGATGCAGGGTTGGTACAATATCCATAAATCAATAAATGTGATACACCACAGAAACAAAACAAAGGATAAAAACCATACAATCATACCAATAGATGCAGAAAAAGAAATTTATAAATTCCAGCACTCATGATAAAAACTCTCAGTGAAGTGGCAATAAAGGGAACATACCTCAACACAATAAAGGCCACATACGACAAATCCAAAACAAATATCATACTCAATTGGCAAAAACTAAAATTTTTTCTTTAGATCGGGAACAAGACAGGGATAGCCACTTTCATCTCTCTTATTCAACATAGTACTGGAAGTCCTAGCCACAGCAATCAGAAAAAAAAAAAGAAAGAAAGAAATAAGAGGCATCTAAATTGGAAAGGAAGAGGTAAAACTGTCATAATTTACAGATGACATAATAATGTATATAGAGAACCCTAAAGATTACACCAAAAAACTATGAGATCTGATAAACGAATTCATTAAAGTGTCATGATACAAAATAAATATCAGAAGTCAGTTGCATTTTTATATGCCAATAATGAACTATCAGAAAGCAAAATTAAGAATACAATTCCATATAAAAATGCATCAAAAAATACCCAGGAGAAAATTTAACCAAGTAAAAGATTTGTACTCAGAAAATTACACGACAATGAAAAAAGAAATGGAAGAAAATACAAATAAGCGGAAGAATATAGCTTGTTCATGTATCAGAAGTGACATCATTAAAAATGTCCATACTACCCAAAGAAACCTATAGATCATGTGCAATTACTATCAAGGTACCAATGGTGTATTTCCAAAAATTAATATGGAACTAAAAAAGACCTTGAATAGCAACAGCAATCTTAAGAAATAGAAATAAAGTTAGAGGAATCATACTACCTAATATCAAACTGTAGAAGGCCACATAGTAATCAAAGCAGCACAGCAATCAAAACAGACATGCAGATCAATAGAACAGAATAGAGAGTCCAGAAATAAACTCAGGCCTTTATGGTCAATTAATATTTGACAAAGGATGCAAAAACATACAGTGGGATAAAGATAGCCTTTTCAGTAAATGGTGTTGGGAAAATTGGACAGATACATGCCAAAAAAAATTAAACTAGAGCACCTTCTTACAGCATACGTGAGAATAAACTCTAAATGAATTACAGACTTAATTATCAGACTCGAAACCAGAAGAGGCTTAGAAGAAAACATAGGCAGTAAAATCTCAGACATTTCATGTAGCAATATTTTTTCTGATATATCTCCTCAGGCAATAATAAACAAATGGAACTACACCAAACTAAAAAGCTTTTGCACACTACAGGAAACCATCAACAAAATGAAAACACAACCAATGAATGTGAGAACATATTTGCCAAGGATACATCTGATAAGGGGTTAATATCCAGAATTTATAAAGAATTTATACAACTTAACACCAAAAAACAAACAATCCAAATAAAAAATGGGCATAAATTCTGCATAGATACATCTCTGAAGAGGACATACAGATAGATAGTCAATAGACATATGAAAATATGCTCAACATCACTTATCCTCAGAGAAATCCAAATACAAACCAATGAGATATCACCTCACACCTTTCAGAATGGCTATCATTGTTAAATCAACACACAAAAGTGTTGGTGAGGCTGTGGAGAAAAGAGAACTGCAGTGCATTGTTGATGAAAATGCAGATTGGTGTAGCCACTGTGGAAAGCAGTATAAAGTTACCTCAAAAAATTAAAAACAGAATTGCCTTATAACTCACTGATTTCACTGCAGGGAATATATTCAAAGAAATTCAAAACAATAATTCAAAACAATATATTCACCCCTATATTTTTTGCAGAGTTATTTACAATAGCCAAAATTTGGATGCAGCCTGTGTCAATCAGTAGATGAGTGGCTAGAAAAGCTGTGGTACATTTACACAATGGAATACAATCAAATTTAAAAAAGAAAAAGAAAAAAGAAATCTTACTCTTTGCAGCAGCATGGCTGGTCCTGGAGAGCATTATGCTAAGGAAAATAAGCCAGTCAGAAAAAGACAATACCATATGAGTTCACTTTCATGTGGAATCTAATGAACAAAATAAACGAACAAGTAGAAACATACTCATAGATACAGAGAACAGACTGACAGGCTATCAGAGGGGAGGGCATTTGGGGGACTGGGTGAAAAAGGTAAAGGGATTAAACAAAAAGAGAAATCCTAATAGTCACAGACAATGGTATGGTGATTGCCAGAGGGAAAAGGGGATATAAAAGAAGATATAGGGGTTATAAATGGTGGTGGAAGGAGACTTGACTTGGGGTAGTGAACACACAATACAATATACAGATGATACATTATAGAATTGTACACCTGATACCTGTATAATTTTATTGACCAATATCACCCCAATAAGTACAGTAAAAAAATCTCAAACTGAAATGAAAATAATATAAGTATTTTTACAATTTTAATAATATGTGTCATGTTTTGTGCTTTTATTCTGTCTGGGTACCTCTTTCCCACCAGAACACAATTGCTGTCTAGCATACAAACTCAAAGACAAGAACTGGCCATTCCTTGAAAACTGCTCCCTTGGAAAGTTTTTAAACAACAAGAAGAAATAGTGTCTCCACTCTCATTGTTTGCCCTGAGGAATTTGGGTGGAAGTTAAAAGACTAATTCACTGTTCTCAGTGCTGCTAGGGCCAGAAATTTTAAGCTCGTGTCTTTTGTAGCTATGTTTTTCAGTCCTTTCAATTATTGTTGGTTGCTTAGTCCACTATGTTGAAATAATGAAATTTGAAGTAATAAACAGGTCCTGTGCAAACTTAACACATTATTTATCAGATGAGGAACACTTAGGGATCTAGCAATTCCTCTGAGCCATGCTTATTACTACTTTATTGATGGATTAGTGCCCTATATACTAGAGTTCTTGTAGTTAGAACTTACCAAATAATATAGTCTACATAGCTTGTCAAAAAATTTCTCCTGGATATCAAGGTATCTAACTGTATTTTTGGCAAAGTGTTAAGAAAGATGTCAGCAAAAGCGTGGAGTAAGGACTTCTATGCTATTTTCTCCTCTATAAAAACAATGAAGAAATTGGCAAAAATGGTCCACATCCATTTTTTTAGAACTGTAGAAATTAATCAGAGCAGCAATCTGGGGGTGCTTTTTTAAAATGGCTGCATCTTAACTAAGAGTTGTAGGTCTGTCCTAGTTTCATTCCTCTCTCTAGCTCCAGAGCAACCTTGAAAAACAAAAGCGTGCAATCACAGTGAACACTGGCAGACTGGGGAGGGAAAAAAGAGAGTTAGAGACATTTGAAAGCTTTATGCCAGGGAATGGTCACCATTTGACCTATTTGGTGATTCTCTGTAAGACCCAATTACAAGACTGACTACTTCATATGACTCAGAGGCCATGCTATATGCAAAGTCTGTTCCCAGGAGGGTTTGGTTTTTTAAAAATTAGAAGAAATTGTATAACTTTGTAGCTGTCTGAAGCAGTAGACAAATGTAGGGGCAAATAATGAACTAAGCAAAACTGTTAAAAGAAAAAGTTGGAGAATGAGATGTCCATTTGGCCTTCTGAAAATTTCAAAATATTTGTCAGATCATAAAAGACCATGCACATTCGTAGGGCTGTACACACACCTGGGGAAAATCTGACAAGGCTCTAAGTTTCCTTCTCTGGAAGACCTTGAAGCTCTGTATAAGCAGGAGGTGGGGGGAAAGGCAGGGTGCCACATTGCCAGAGCACTGAAGACATGCTCAGTGGACCCAGAACCTCTTAGCCAAGACTGGGAGGCTTGTTGGTTTCATATGTTTAAAAAAACCTCTGTCAACTCATGATCTAACCACTAAGCAACTGTAAAAACTTCAGTAACCATATACAATTTTGAAGAATTAGACCAAAAAATTTAGCAAGCAGTCAACTACAACTACTACTATAATCAGCAGTAACATCAAGCTGTAGAATGGGAAAAATCTTATATCCAGAGTTGTTACATTACATTATATAAAATGCCATTTTTCAACCAAAAAATGATAAGACATACATAGAAACAAAGTATGACTCATACACAGGGAGAAAAATCAAAGAAACTTTCCCTTAGGAAGTCCAGGTTTGGGATTTAATAGAAAAAGACTTTAAGTGAGCTATTTTAAATATATTCAAGCACGTAAAGGAAACAATGTCTAAAGAACTGAAAGAAGAAAGTATGAGGATTATGTCTCACTAAATAGAGATTAGTAAAGAAAAATAAATGATAAAAAAGACCTAAATAAAAAGTCTTGACTTGAAAAGTACAAAAATTGTAATGAAAATTTTACCAGAGGAGCTCAACAGCAGATTTGCACAGGTGGAAGAAAAATATCATCAAACATGGAGATAGATATATTGATATGATCACATTTGAGGAATGGAAAAAAGGAAGAAAAATGAACAGAGCCTCAGAGACCTGTGAGACAGAATTAAGTATACCAAATAAGCATGATGGGGCTCCCAGGAGAAGAAAGAAAGGTAGAGGCAGAGAGAATATATGAAGGAATAAAGTCCAAAAACTTTCTATATTTGATTAAAAAACATTAATTTCCAACTCTGAGGTACTCAACAAGCTGCAAATAGAAAAAAATCAAAGAGATCCAGAACTTGATACAGAAAATATTTAAAAATCATATATCTAGTAGGATTTTAGTATTGAGAATATATAATGAACGCTTGAAACAATAAAACACAAATAACCCATTTATAAAATGGGCGAAGATTTTTAATAGATATTTCTCAAGAACAACAAAAAAATTAGATATAAGTGTCCAAGAAGCAGCATATAAAAATTTACTCAATGGTAATTAGGGAAATGCAACTTATAACTACAATGCAATAACATTTTTTACCCACTAGGGTGGTTATTAAAATTTTAAAAAGGACAATAAGCTTTGCAAGGATTAGGAGAAATTGAGACCCTCAAAATGAGAATGTTAAATTGTGTGCCTGCTGTAGAAAACCGACAATTCTTCAAAAGTTAAACATGAAATGATCTTATGACTTAGCAGTTCTTCTCATTAGTATATATCCAAGAGAAATGAAAACAAAGGTCTACACAAATACTTGTACATTAATGTTCATCATAACATTATTAATAATGGCCAAAAAGTGCAAGTAATCCAAATATACATCACTGAGGAACACACAAATAAAAATGGGATTGCCATACAATTAAACGTTATTTAACCATAAGAAGGAACAAAACATGAATAATTGTTGCATTATGGATGAATCTTGAAATCATTACACTCTGAAAAGAGTAAGACTTAAGAGACTATATATTATTTGATTCCACTTACATGAAATGTCTGGATTTGGCAAATCCATAGAGATAGAATGTAAATTAGTGGCTGCTAAGAACTGGTGGGAGGGAAGAATAGGAGTGACTGCTAATAGGTACAGGGTTTCCTTTTGGAGTAATTAAAATATTCTGAAATTACACAGTAGCGATGGTTGCATGATCTTATGAATATGTAAAAAATCAATTTTATTATGGATTATTTACAGAGTGTAAATTCTATCTCCCCACAAAAGAGGGCTATTATAAGGCTGAACATTCTTAACTGAATTTACATTGTTTTTAAAATAGGGAAATATTTAATATTTGTTAAATATCTACAACATATAAACATTTTATATATATTGCCTCATTTATACCTCAAAACATCCTGTAGGACATTATGCAAAACAGAAGATCTCATATCCTTCCCTAGGCCTATTAAATCAGAATGTGTTTTCTAATGACGCGTCTCACCTCCCATGATTCTTATGCCTTTTACAACTGAGAAACAATGATAAGACTACCATGATAGATTCCCGCAAAGGTAATGAACATGAGTCACCAAATACCAGGTTTCCTTAGCAGAGGTGGTACCAGCTACACATATGCAAACTATGATTAAATTATGCATTCATCCTATAAGTTGACTTTTCACCCTTTCCTCATCTCTAAGGATCACTCCCTTCATAAGTGGGGTGAAAAAAGACAAGTTTGTATCAGGTCTATTGAAGGATCAGCAGCACGCTGGACCCTGTGTTGATGCTGCTCTCGTCTCCACACTGAACCTCTCTGTTGCTTTACGAGACATGCCCATTCCCTTTACTCCAAAATATGGCTGTCTCAAGGCTGTAGGTATAGGTCCCTTTACTGAGAGTTAAGGGTAATGGAGGGAAATTCATCACAGCACGTCAGAGGAGATAAATTATAATCAACCTATTAGACATGCCTGCTCTTCAAAGTATGTAAGCTACCACCTCTACAGAGCATTTTCCACCTCATCTAACCAGGGGGCTCTCTTCTCTTCTCACTGTGTTGCTCCTTGAAAATCCATATTTCTCATTTTGTAATTTAAGCTATGTCTATTCTTTTTCTTCTTTTATCCACTTTCCGAGGGCTCTTTATCCATACCCATGTGGCTAATCAATGTGTTTTCACATACAAAAATGCACTATAGCAGGTTTTATAAGTTAGAAATGACTATATTTTGTTGCAGTTTTAAATAAATTCTTTCCCACCTGACCCTTAGTGGATTTACCTTGTCAACCCATAAATTCCCTATGTTTATGAATCTAAAACATGAAAACAGAGGGTAACTGAAGTGTTTGAGAACACAAGACTTTAAACAGAAGTTAGACATCACTTATGCTGAGCAGACCAAGAGCCAAGGGCACTTGAACACAGGGCTTTGGACATGGGTTTATAAACCAAGGGCTTTGGACATAGGTTGTAAACCAAGCAGTATTGCTAAATTACTGCTTTCTGGCAAAGAAATAGGCTAAGCATAGATCTGTGAATTATGAAACATTCTGGGTTGGTATGGGCACACACAGAATTTTCATTTTGTCTTTGCTTCCTCCTCTTATCCTTTTTGTAAGCATTTTTCTTATTTATTTTTTAAGCAAGCAATCTGACAAAAATGACATAAGTTACCCAATCATAAATCACAGCCCCAAAATTTTGTCTACTAAAATTGGAGCAAGGCTCAACTCATTTATAGTATAATTCTTACATTCAACTTTAAAAACAAAGTTTTAGAAACTTGGGAGTCTTATGCTAGACTCCCAAGAATGAAAAAAATATCTTTCTGTTTATCACACTGTTACAAACAGTGGGTCTTGCTCTCTTCCCTCCTTGTCTGCCTTCCTTCCTTCCTTCCCTACTTCCTTCCTTCATCTTTCCTTTTCCTTTCTCTCTCTCTTTTTTTTAACAAATGCAATATGTGAAAATTGAAACTTGTTTTATTTTGTGCTTCTTTGATAATTTTCACCTAGTTATCTTTTTATTTATATATTTCCTATTTTAATTTGTTTTGTCAGTTGATTGTATATACCTTATTTATGTTTCTTTTCATTTTCCATATTAATGATGCCAAGGCAATATAAATTATGTCTCTGCATTTAGAAATATTCCTTTAGTAAATATTTAGATTTTTTCCTTTAAATACACATTAGGTAATTGTAGTAAACACAGTTAGTGTTCTGACTAGAACCTCTCTGATTCCTTTTGCCACTTTTGTGTGACTCTCCTCCAGCTTCCATGTGCTTTTGCTCTCAGTGAAGCACATTGTCACTCTTATTGGTGAGGCAATTTTCAGCCTAACAGAGCCCTTTTGATTGAACATGCAGAGACTACCTGAAATATGCGGGAGCTTATATTTCTACCAGGGGTGCTCTTAACCTTGCTTGACTGACCAGAATAACAGTATGAAAGGTCAGCTCCCCTTGTTTCAGTTTGAAAGAAATTCTGGACACCCTTTTCCCCTCTATAATTTGGCTGAAGCCTTTTCCTGCAAGACATTTTGCCCAGATCACACCCTTGCTGGAGTCTTCCTTTTTCTGTTCCAGTTTCTCCTACTTCCTGAGTAATCTTCCCTGAAAATGCACACAAATCTTCTGGGCAATGGACCTATGATAGTAATGCTTTACTGTAAAGAAAGGAGAGAGAAAGAATGCCTTGAAAAGAGTTAAATTGTGGAAAATTGAAAGAACTAAAGCTACAAAGAATCTTTTTATCACATCAAATACAATTCATCTCTCATTTTTCAGATGTTAAAGCTAATAGGGACCAAGAGACAGTATGCAGTTTTTGCCCAAGACTGCACAACCTAGACTAATACAGATACCATATTTGGTCACTTACAGGTGATCAGTATAGTGCATGGTTCTGGGACCAAACTGCTTTGATTGAAGACCTGGCTCTGCTGCTTCTACTTTCATGATTCATGGCATTTAGCTAAACCTCTCTGCTTCAACCACCTTGACTACAAAACTACTTTGCATGGTTAATGTCATTATTAAATGAAATAATACATACTTAGGCATTAGAAAACTTACTAACATGTAATCATTACAGGAAAAAAAGTTACTGAATTCAATATTTTTTATGCCATGAAAACTTAAGCTAATTAATTAAAATTTTTATTGCAACTTATTTCACAAGGTACTTAATCATAGCTTTCTTTTATTTTTACAAAAATCTTTATATTTCAGAAGAGGAAGTTGATACTCCAAATAGAATCATATGGATGTTTTGCAACCTGATAAGAGTTATCTATCTCCCTTATCTCAACTATGTGTTAACAAACCACAAAGAATGTAAAGGGCCAAGATGTAGAAGGTAGTGACACCTCCTGTGACAGATCCTAGGACAAACTTATTGTTGCAACTTGGAACACCAATAATGCTAAGTACAAGTCAGATAGGACACTACAGCTCAAGCAATGACCAAGTGGGTGATTGTGCTCAGAAATTTATTGCAAAGCCCATGAATTCTTTTTAGAAAATGAAAGGAAAGCTAGAATAATCTGACTACCAGCTAATTTATTGTAGGAGAGAGAAGAGACACAATGTGGATTCCTACATTGGTGAAGATATTTGTGAAACCAAACCTGGTTAATATTTAACAAAATTCAGTGGATGTATCCTACATGCAAATTGAGGATACGGCCATAACACATCCATTACACACAAAGCACTGTCATAGGAACTACAATGGAAGTAAGTACATTTTCCTCAGATACCTGGTCAAGCAAAATTGAGGTTGCTTTAACATCCAAAATTTGATTAAAATGTTCAATAATAAGCCTGTTAAGAATACCTGATTGCCAGATTCTCATTTTCTAAAACTGCAGCAACTAAATGCTAGAATAAATTTTAACTCATAGCCAAAAACAATACCAAAAATGCCATTTTAAAGGCTCAGGAAAGCCTGCTTCAAATAAATTCCAAAATGACAAATTTGCATGGAATCACAAGCTATGTCACATCATATAATCTTTGTCTTCATTTTACCTTTTTATTTGCATTCAGGTTAAAGATACGGCTCATAAATATTAGTTACAGATGGAACAAAATTTTCCCAGAGACTTTACTAACAAATAATAAAATGTCACTGAGGACTTTTATGATGACTGAAGGAAAGATCTTTTTCACACACACATGACTGTGGGGCTGGCACATTCTACAGGAAAAGTGTTTTCCTGACTGTCTGTTATTCAAAATATGTATAATTTGAAAATAACTCAGACAAAGAAGGTGGGGAGATCTCTTTAGCAGCTAAAATGCCACTGTCACATTACAATAGGATAAATACAACTTACAGTTCAATTAGTTTGTAATTATGCAATTCTCAATGAATTTTTAACATTTTTAGATTCAAATTACTTCATATTCTGTGCATAAATTAAAACTTTATTTATTTTATATAATATTATTTCAAATGTGCACAAAATGTACTACTCGTCTTTTATTAGATAAGTGTAGTAAGCATTAATCACAGAAAACAACTTTTAGGAAGGACTCAGGCTTTCTCCCAAAAACCTAAATCCCTCTTCTCCTGCCACGTAAAATATTTTTATAGTTCAAGGATAAATTATGTCCCAAGGACAATAAATGATATAAGTACCAAGGATGATCACTAGATTTCTGGTTGGACAATCTGGTTATATGATGGTGCTGTCCCTGAGAAAGGGGATTTTGGAGGAGAACCATATTTGTGCAGTTCATAAATTTGTTTGGGTTGTATTGAATTAGAAAAGGCTGTGGAGTAATATAGTAGGTAGTTGGATATAAAACTCTGAGACTCACAGAAAGTGTAAACGTGTATACACCAGAAGTGCCAGGTGAATGTTTTCTTTGTGTCTGTGTTTGGTTTTACTCCAAAATGTGTCCTTGGAAAATAAAGAAATGAAAACTCTGAACATGCCATAGTCTATTTTACCTTTACTGACATCCTAGATCCAGGTGAAAATTTCCCTCAATACAAATCAAATATGACTTGACCTGGTGGGAAAGTTATGGACTTCAGTGGGACAAAATTTGCCTTGAAATTCTCAGGGACTCAGAGGTCTCAGAAGAGAGACCCTTGCCTCTGTGAAGACTATGTACAATGTGTATCACTCATCCATATGCATGGCGTTTGTGTTGAATTATGGGCAAAGAAGTCTTAGGTATAAACAAATTGTTATCAAATGTACGCTGTGCTATATGGAAAACAGAAATAAAACAGATGATTATTCCTCTGATCAAAACTGTTTTTAGAGTTTAAATTAGATTCTGTACATGAAAAATTTTGGAGATTTGAGGACTATATTACACTTCATAGTCATGTTTTTTAAAACTAAAGTTACAGTTTAAAGTATTTTATTTCTAAGCATTACTTTGCCAAAAAAGAAAGTTACACTGTCTTAACATTTTTTCAACTTTTATATGACAGTCATGATGATATTTGGTCTCTTCCTAAAGAATACTTATTTAAATCAGTTAGGTCCCATCTCAACCCTGTTCTCTCTGTAACAGCTTGTTTTCGCAACTCACATTAAAATCAAGCCACTTTATTTTTTATTGATGTGTGATGCTAACTCAGCCCTCCCTGCTCGTGATTCTTTTTTCTTGTATCAACTGTGTGCTGTGCCATGTGATTTAGAAGCATACGTCTAGAAATCTAGACTCAGATTATAACAATTTGCAAGGCTAGTAACTTTGATAGTGGGACCCAGTACACTAAATCAAAGCACAGAAGTGCAAGTATTTGCCTTACTGGACAGGGAGTTTATAAATGCTATATAATCACAGTGCCAAAAGATGAAGATAAATGATTCTGTGTGAGCCAAACGTTATGTTTTGATCTGTCTTGAATATAAATACATGTCTGTGAGAGTAAGAGAAGTCCATTAGATATAACTCAAAACAAAGAAGTGGGCCTGAATTCCAGCTCTGTGTTACATTAAATGTGAGGCTATGGATGAAGAGATCACACATCTGTGTATTCAAGATCCTCATTTGTAAAAGGAAATAATAACATCTTCTCCATGTAATTACTGAAGAGACCAAATATCATAAAGCATGTAGGTGACTTGTGCACACTTTTGGCATGTTTATTATTTAATCCTCACCCAAGGATATGTTTATTGATTTTAGGGGTGGGGGGAGAGAGAGAAAAAGAGAGAGGGGTGAGAAACATCTATTGGTTGCCCCCCATATGCAATCCCCATGGGAATTGAATCTGCACCCTACGTTTGTGTCCTGACCCAGGATGGAATCCACAACCTTTTGATGTAGGGGATGACACTCCAACTAACTGAGTCACCTGGCCCAGGTGACTTTGGCATGTTTTATGAAGATAAAATGCCATGAAAACAGTGGTTTCAGAAAAAAAAATGTTTGTAACTAATGAATTACAGGTAAGTAATTCTAGAGGCAGAAGCAGAGTAATAATAACTCTATTCTCTCTGGAATTGCAGTTTCTTTTAAATTCTCCCAAAGATAATTTGTCACATATGCTTAGGCATTTGTCATCTTAGAGTAAATGGCCTTCAGGTCCAGGCACTGAAATGCTACCGCTTTCTTTCACAGATGAAGGTGCAAAAGACATCAAAGTGACAGGCTCTTCAGGACAATGTATGTCTATAGGAATTTTTGCCCTTCATCCAAGGAGAATTTCTATTAAAATAATCTAGACACCTTATACCATGAAATTCTCAGTCTGGCTCCTTCTCTCCATCATCTTGCATGAAATGTATGCATCTTGATCATTTCTTTCCTCCAGCTCACAGTAGGCACTCAGTCCCTTTTGTAAATGGATAGTAGGCAGCATTTTGGCTCTAGTGCCTGAGACCTGGAGTGAACAATGCTTAGTTTTCAAGTTGTATCTCCTGACACAACATATACAAAGCATTCATACCCATGCTAACAATGGTTAATTATGCCATCACTTTAATGACTTGTTATAAGCCTTGTCTATGAAACCGCCCTGCAACAAGGATATTTTTCTCTCTTCAGTCATTAATAGCCATTCTTTATCAAATATAGTTTATCTATACTTTGCCTTATAGAATAGAAGAGAAAATCTGAGTTGTGGTTTATTGGGTCAGGAGTATAGAAATAATTATTTTTTAGTTCTCTCCTCCTCCAGATAAACACATCAAGGATAGATTTCTCAAAAATTTAATCCTATTTTTTGTCTTCTAAGAATTTGGTCTTCTCTGGAATCTGTTATACTTCCTTCTTCTTCTTGACCACTAACAACTCATAAATAAATCTTGTCTTCAATTGCAGTAACTTCCCTTAGTCTTTATTTTCTGATAAATTTACTATCTTGTGTTGTGTATGCTGACTTAAGCCATTAGGCGAAACAATCCTATAGTGCACCATGAATCAGAGTTAAGTACAAGCAAGGTGGAGCACTTCAACTTCTTCTCCTTTCTCTCACCTTTTGTTCCTACTTGTATCCATAACTACTCATCTCTGGACCCATTGATTATTATATAGACTCAATTCCATTTTTGTAATTCATAATTGTTTTCTTTCTTTCTTTCTCTCTTTCTTTCTTCTTTCTTTTTTTCTCTCTTTCTTTTTTTTTCTTTCTTTTTTTCTTTCTTCTTTTCTTTCTTTCTCTGACTTGCATTTGCTCAAATCCTGGAAATTTTTTTTTAAAACTATTCCTACTGGTTCTTTCCACTTCTGACTTCTTTAAACAACATTACCTATCAGAATGTCAGTGCCCTGTTATTTAAATCCCCATCTTGATCAAGTGTCTAACTGTACTTGCTAGACAATATTGAATTCTTGTTCTCTTACTTTCATAGCATTATTTTGCCTCTTTCTTTTATTGTATGCTACCCCATATTATTTTTTAGAAGTGGGAAGCAAATAAATACTAAAACATTTGCTTTAAACATCAAATACTTTAGCTAAAACACCCATGAGTTCTAACATTAACTATCACAAACTCTATCAATGAATGAGTAAACAAAGAGAGCTCACTGACTTATAGAAGGAAAAGGATGGAGAATGGAATGTTCGTGATACCACCCCCTTCTGCCTGTTGACATCAAAAGACTGTGGGTTTGTTTTTTAATTTTTTTTTCAAATAAAGCAACCTACAGTCAGGTCTTTTCTTTCAGACCAGACCCCACCCCCCCCCCAAAAAAATACAGTGTTTAGTATAAGAAAATATCATGACAAGGAAACAAAAAGCCCACAAAATTTATTATCATATGGTAATGCATTTGTATACAGTGTATGAATATAGCTAAATGTTACTAATTGAAAGTAATTAGAGAGGACTCCTTTCCACTTGGATTTCAAAACTTTTAGATAATGTAAGAGTTTCAAAGAAATAAAATCTTATCATTATAAATACATTCATTAACACAAACTATTGGTAATCTGTTGCCAAAATGATTTCCTTCCAGACTTGATTTAATAATTAAAGCATTTCTTATATTTAAATGTTTCTTTAAAATGGCCAGGAAGATGAAACAGACAGAATATTTTCTGCAAACAAATTGTAGTCCGGGAAGCAAATGGATAAAAATTCTGCACAAGCACACCAACAGGGACAAAAGCTTGAGAAAGGCAGCAACCACAGTGAGGAGCAGGCAAAGTTCTAAGAAGAACCCCAGAAAAATGATCCAACTTACAGTGTGACACACAGTGTTTGCACAATATGCGTCTCATTTCAGTCACGACTTTGTCTTGTGTGTCAAAGTATTATGGGAAGCTTTAGAAAAGAGTTGGAAAGGACCTCAAAACCTTCTAAGGTTCTCATTTTTTAGATGAGAAAAGTTTTGAGATGTATCCTAAAAATGGAGAAAAGTAAAGAGGGCCAAGAAAAGGTTTCAAGTAAATAAAAGAACTCAAGCATAAATAAATGAGTAAAATAGAAGTGTGAGTTGTTAGGTTTTTGAGGGAGGACAACACATCCCTTCCCTCCTTCACAATTTCCTCTCCCTCAAGGCTACTAGGTAGCCAGTCACTCATCCACTCACTGCCACTGCCCAGCTCCCCTACCTCCCTGCAGTCCCTCCATTGCAGCTGCCCCGCAGTCCTGCCCCTTTACCCCACCCTCTCGGCTCTGTGCCCCAGAGATCAACTTGGCTTCCTTCTTTTCAGCTTTTTATTATTTTTTTCATTTCTCAGGCCCAGAACTAATCTGCTCATTTTAAAAATACATCTCAAAGTTCCTAAAATCCACTTTGTAGGAAACCACGCACCTTAGAGAGTGGGGGCTGATAAATCAAGCTGGAAAAGATAACTGTTCTGAGGGGTGGGAGGAGCATGGAGGGTGGTCAGAACATCACTAATCCCTTTCTGCCTTCCCCCGCTCCTTTCCTGTCTCCCTTTTATTTATGTTTTACCATGTCATAAAGTTCTCCTCATTCATCATTGTAGATTCTCTCTCTCTCTCTTTAACACATACACACACATCCCCAAAATATAATAGGGTTCCTAGAAGTTACAATTACTTCTATGATAGCACGCTTCTTTAAGGAAATGCATGTAAATACCCTTAGATGGGTGAGAAGATATGATCAGGTGTAGTCTATTTATAACCTTTCAAATATCTCTTGTAAAGGGAAATTGGGACCTAAATGGCTTCCTAGAGAACTGACATAATACTATCAGTACCTCCCACTCAGAATCTTTATGCATTTATCTGCCCAAGGGTATTTGCTTACCAGTTGTCAACCCTCCTAGTTTGCAGCTGCCACTAGATGTCCCTCCTAGCCAATACTGAAATGCAATTCCACTTTCCATGCATCCTGGGGTCGCTGAAGTGTGAGTGGATAGATGCTCAGGTGCACCTGCCCAGCTCCACCGCTGTTAACAAGTTACAGGGCATTATTTTAAATCTGGCTTTGATTCTGTCTCCGGTTATGTCTCTGTGGCTCTGATGGGGGTTGAGGAAGCTGTTTATTCATATTGAATCAGACATGGCTTCTTGGTGGTGTTTCTTTAAGAAACAGAGTTATAGGCACCTTATTTCAGTCTTCTCATGCCCTTCTCGTGCCTTAGGTCTGAACCTCATTATTCATCCCTGCTTCCCAGTCACCATAACTTCCTTTGTCGTATGCTGGCTTAATTTCATCAATGGGAAAACGTTTTTTTTTTCTTCTTCTCCCTTTTATTCCCCTCCACCCTGTGCCCCTCGTCCCACCAGCATTCCCCGCCTTAGTTCATGCCCATGGGCTGTACATATAAGTTATTTGGCTTCTCCCTTTCCTATACTATTCTTAATCTCCCACTGTCTATTTTGTACCTACCATTTATGCTTCTTATTTCCTGTACTTTTCCCCCTTTCTCCCCCCGTCTCCTCCCCGCTGATAACCCTCCATGTGATCTCCATTTCTGTGATTCTGTTCCTGTTCTAGCAGTTTGCTTAGTTTGCTATTGTTTTAGTTTTTTTAGGTTCATAGTTGTTGATAGTTGTGTTTGTTGTCATTTTACTGTTCATATTTTTGATCATCTTCTTTTTCTTAGATTAGTCCCTTTAACATTTGATTTCATAGGGGCTTGATGATGATGAACTCCTTTAACTTTGCTTTATCTGGAGAGCACTTTATTTGCCCTTCCATTCTAAATGATAGCTTTGATGTGCTTTCAAGTAATAACATAGCTCATAGTGTAGTCCAGTAGTTTATTGAGTTTTGTGGGAGATAACCCATGGTGACTCCTGGTGAGTCACACCCTTGTGTCATCCTTTCCCCTTGTGTGCTATGGAAAGTGTGACTTTCCTCCAACCAATAAACAATATGGCAAATATGACAGGATGTCACATCCATGGTTATGTTATATTATATGGCAAAAATTAAAGGATCCTATCTCTTGACTTTGAGTTAATTAGAAGGGACTTTATCCTGGGTGGGCCTGACCTAATCAGAATAGCCCCTTGAAAGAGAATTCAGGCCTTCCCTGAAGTTAGGGATTTCAGGTATCATAGACTCTTGTTCTCACTCTCTTGCTAGCTTTGACAAATCTAGCTGCCATGAATTCTGTCCTTGTAAGGACCTAATCTTTGCCAACAACTTGAGGGAACTTAACAGTAATGTTTTTCCCAGGCAAAATTCAAATGCAAATGCAGTCTAGCCAACATCTTGATCTGAGCCTTGTGAAATTCTGAGTTCAGGATCTACCTAATCTGTTCCCAGACTGGTCTCTGAGCCTGAGCCTCTTTACCATTGTTTTATGGGTTATACAGCATTTATTTTTATTTTTATTTTTATTTTTTTGGAGCAACACCTAATTCCAACAATAAATTGCTGGTTTTCTTCATAGTTTGCAGGTTGGCTATCCCAGTCACACTCCAGGTTGTAGATGGGTCTCAGGTTTTCCTGTTTTGGGACTACTTATGTTGCTGTGGTCTTCTCAAAGCGACCAGCAACATTGCAGAAAACCAAGAAAACCCATGGATGTTTCCAAACATCTTTGCTCAGAGGTGGTGCTAGGTCACTTTTGCCCACATTCCATTTCTCAGAGTTCTATGGACTGGATTGCCCCATCCCCTCCTCATATGTTGAAGCCCTAAAGCCCAATATGTTGGTATCGGAGATGAGGCCTTTTGGGATGATTATTTCATGAGGGTAGAGCTCTTAGGATGGGATAAGTGTGTCTATAAGACTAGCCACAAGATCGCTCTCTCTCTCTCTCTCTCTCTCTCTCTCTCTCTCTCTCTCTCATGTGTGAGGACACAACAAGAAGGCAGCCATCTTCCAGCTAGGAAAAGGGCCCTCACTAGAACCTATTCATGCTGGCAACCTGATGTCAGACTTCTAGCCTCCAGATATATGAGAAATAAGTTTCTGTTATTTAAGTAACCTGTCTATGATATTTTGTTGTGTCCACCTAAGCAAACTAAGATACAAAACAAGCCACATGGCCAATTTCAAAGTAAGCAGACAGACAAGTATATGAGGTCTGTCTGGAAAAAGTCCAATCATTATTAATATAATGAGAACAGTTTACACCACATCAATGTAACCTGGCTGCCAAGGAGAGTGGACTGGAATGTGCATAGATGAACAATGACAACTTCATTGTACTAGTCAGTGGGAACAGTAGATGCCACTGAGTGAGCATGTGTACTGTGGATTTGTTGCATTCAAAATGATTGAGCAAGTAGAGCAACAAATCTGCATCAAATTTTGTGGTAAGCTTGAACATTCCTCCATGGAAACTATTTGGATGATTTAGAAGGTCCCAGTTACGGGCAACTGGTGATTGGCAGCTTCCTCATGACAATGCACCCACTCATGCATCATAGCTTGTGCAGAGTGTTTTGGTGAAAATTCAAATCGCCCAGATGACTCAGCCCCCCTGCAGCCCAGATTTGCTACCCTGTGACTTCTGGCTTTTCCCAAAATTAAAGTCACCTTTGAAAGGGAAGAAATTTCAGACTGTCAATGAGATTCAGGAAAATACAATGGGGCAGCTGATGATGATTGGGAGAACTGTGTGAGTTCCCAAAGTGCCTACTTTGAAAGGGACTGAAGTATCTTTATCTTATGTATAATGTTTCTTGTATCTAGTGTCTTCTTCAATAAATGTTTCTATTTTTCATAGTACATGGTTGGATACTTTCTGAACAGTCTTTGTATTTCATCCCACAGGTGTTAGAGAAGTGTATATATATAATTAAAAAAATTAGGAGTATATTTCTTATATCCTAGTGATATAACAGATATCAAGATCATACTTCAGTTCTTGTCTTACTACCTATCACTATTAACTTTATAGTTATCAGTAACCTATGCCATCATCATTTCAGAGTCTGTTTAATTGGTAGATTACATAACCTTGATCAAGGAAGCAAAGCCAAAATCTTAAACAGATAAATTAGGTAAGACATTCTTTCAATAATCATGTACTAGGAATTGGTATTTGAAGAAGTTTGGGGAAAAATAAAGCAAAACAAACCATAAAGCTTCAGTTTATGTTTCTGGTTAAAAATTTAAGAAATAAATAGGGTCTTTTCCAAGGTATGAAAATATTACTAGGAAGTCATTCCCTCAGAACTCTAACATTTTTGCATAATTCCTTATTTGACAGACCCGTCCTCGTCAGGATGAAAACACTTTTGATTCACATATATGGTGATGACTTTCATCCCATTTGAATACAGCTGTGTAATGGAACTGTAATCTCAAATCCTTCCTAGTACTCCTCCTTACTCTAGAAAGCCAAAAAGATGATTGAGTCTCAGAATTTACCTCCCAAAAGTATTTAAAGAAACACTTTTTTTTTTTTTAATGTTTGCTTCTCAAAGGACATTAGGAGGTCCTATATTAACTTTGGTCACAGAAGCTTGTTTCAGGAAAGGGAACCCTCATACGCTGTTGGTGGAATCGTAAATTAGTGCAGCCACTATGGAAATAATATGGAGATTCCTCAAAAATTAAAAATAGAACTGCCATACAATCCAGAAATTCCACTTCTGGGTATTTATCTTAAGAAACCATAAATGTGTATCAAACCATTTTCCTATGTATTATCTGAACAACTCTTAGATGGTCCTGTTCATTTTTCTTCAACATACTGGCTGTATTTATACTCCTATTACACTCCGTGACTCAGGTCCTTCTCTCTTATATAGACTTAACTTCTTCTATCTTGTAGAAAAATAGCATCCTTGCCCTCGAAGAGGGGCAGAGATAGTGAACAAATAGGGCAATGGACACTTAATTCTTTTATTTGACTTGGAGTGAGGGGAAGTCTGTGAACACACTCATGTGCATTGTTTTCAGTCCTCAGAACAGAGTTTTAAGGCCTAACTGGCCATTTCTTAAAATCTTTGAAACCAAATTCTGGAAGAGGCTTTAAGTCATCTAGCCAGATCCTCATTGTATATTTAAATGTGCTCTGCTACATACCAGATAAGAAAATGATGCTTAAACATCACCAATGATACAGGACTAGATGAAGAGAAATCTGGAGTCAGATGGTTACATTACATTTGGTTTGTTCTAAAGCAACTTCCGGCATATATTTAGAGCTGATATCATCTCAGTATAACTTCTATCCCAGAATTCTAAAATATTATTTAAAATGTATTCTAATTTCTCTTCTATCTGACAGTACTTTAAATAAAACTCATGTGTATTATTGTATCAAATAAATATCACTTCAAATACTCCCAGGTGATGTGGACCCAAGTGTCCTCATTTTCCTGATTGTCCTACACCAAAGCGATATTTATCTTTAGTGGTTTGGCAAGCAGTGTAGAAGAGGATCCATTAAAGTCCTGTTCCCCAAAACTGTATTCTTATTAATTCAATTTAAACTTCAATAGTATTTTGGGAAGGAGAATAGTATGGTTTTGTAAGGGCTCCAAGTTGGAATTGAACTACCTGGGTTCATAGCCAGACTTAGCTACTTTCTAGCTGTGTGTCTGTTTTTTTAATCAATAAATCTGTAAAATGCCAATTTTATGGGGTTTTGCAAGATTCCAATGAGACAATGCTCACAGAGAGTATCCATACTATCTGTCACACAATAAGAGCTAAGCTAATATTAATCATTATCACTGTTATTGTAAAAATTTCCTAGCATATTACTTTCAACATTTTAAAATACTGCTATTTCTTCTTTATCATGTCACTAATGGTTAATTCTACTTAGTCAATGAATCCCACTGCCTAAGTAAACCAAAGCTTTCTCTTCCACACTGTCCCTTGACATCAAAAGAATCTACTCAGACCAGGAGATTACCTTTCAATAGCTAAAACTTGATCTCTTTGGATAGAATAGCACAAAAACAGTAGCAGCAATAATAGCACCATTTATTGAATGTTTTCTGTGTGCCACACATTGAACTCTCTCTCTCTCTCACACACACACACACATACATACAATCACATTATCTTGTTCGTGGTCTTCCCCTTAACAATCTCAGAATAATTATCATAATAGTGATGGTAACAGCAGCAGCTACTCCACTTCCTGAGTCACAGTGATAGGGCTACACATTGCAGGGATAAAAAGACAATATCTGGATATGTCTTTTCCAGGATCTACCATCTTTGCCAGCAAGATTTGCATTGGTGATTGGAACTGTTTTACAGCCAATTTCTTTCCCATTGAAAACACCCCCCAAAGGCCATTTCAAATATCAGCTCAGTTTCCCTTTGGTGAATACATCACACTCTTACCATTTCTATAGAATTTTAATGCTATAAAGCGTCTCATTTAAACCTCACAAAAAACCCTAAAGGGAAGAAACTTTAAGGAGCTCAACACTTGTAGCAAAGCCTGCAAGATCACCAATCCTGTGGAGAATTAAGACTTGAATTCACACCCTTATCCTCTCCTGTCTTTTTATATCCCACCACGCAAACCACCTTCTGAGAGCCTTTGCCTGGGAGCCCTGCGACTTAACTATTGTACTTGTCTCTACCACTCAGTCCGGGTGTGGCTATGAGAAAGTCAGGTGACCCCTTTTAGCATCTGCACCTAGCTCTGAAATGGTCAACATAAACCCATCTCACAGAGTTGGTGTTAAATGTGATCATGTGGATAAAAGCACTCTGCAGACTTGCAAGTGTTTAACAGAAATGCATGGGTATTCCTAACACAGATATGGAATGTGAGTATAATGTTTCCCAGAGATTTATGGTTGATTTTCATACTGTCAGAGAGGTAGTTATTCAATAATTTTTGCTTTCTACAGTTTGGCTCACCATTTCAAAGTATGTGCCTAATAAGAATACAGAGATAATTTGTAGCCATTGGTAAATGTATAAGATCTGACTTTATTGTTTGATTTGGAAAGCTTTTTCAATATCCCTTAATTAATTCCACTCATCCTAATATCTTATCCACAGTCTTGCAGATGAAGATAAGCCAATAAAATAAGAGCACTGATTTTGCCTCCTTAGAAATAAATCTTTAATAAATATATGAAGTTGTTTAATTGGGGTAGATGGTTACTGCTGATTTGTGTTTCCTTCATGCTATACCCAAACCTAATAAGGCATTTTATCTATTAAACTTCATGTATTGATCTTGAGCATAGAAAAAAATGTAACCATAGAAATTATGTAAATTAGTTTTAAATTATAAAATGTATTTATAAGATATTTTATATTACTATTTTTTGTTTCAAAGATTGCTTCCTAGTTAAACAGGTGTTGTTCGGGAATCTTGATCTTAAAACAGGAGTTAACATACCTCTTCCTCCGTAAGATTAATTTGTGCAAGAGTTTTATATACTGGAGAAAAGAAAAATACTAAACATCAACTGTTTTGCCCAATGTGTTTAATCAAGTCCTTCTGTACAATAGGATTTATAGTGCATAAAATAAAAATATTTTTAAAGCATTTTGCAATTTAAAATACCTTTACCATGCATAAATATTATCCACACATAAAACACACGGACAAACACATATCAGGAAAAAAATTAAAAATATAGTGTGAGAAATGGTTGACTGTATTTGATGTATTTGGCTGTAACATTGGTAAAGTGCTTAGGATTTACCCATTGTACATCTTGCTTCCTAAATCACAGTAAATGAGGTAAAACTTTAAATAACTTTTACCAATTTCACCAATCCCACCAAAATGCGTAAGGCAGGATTTCAAGATCTATTACAATAGCAACAATCAATTATAATTAACCATATATTACTGAGTTAAAAAAAATGTGTTTCTTATTCAATTTTCTAGATCTTTCTCTTTCTTTAACTATCAGTTTATTCTTTTCCAGTGTAATCCATCTCATGAAATTAGAGTTAATCAGTTTAGCACTTCATGCAGATTATAGCATCAATAAAGAATTAGTAGAAACAGTGCATTTGCCGATATGTGCTTAAAATTGCTTTCTTTAATAACCAATACTAGAAATGCAGTGGAATATACAACATAATAAGGCAGAAAATCACCAGTTTTAAATAAATTCAAGAGTGAAACATGTCTTAAAAAGAGTTATCCTGCTTTTCTTCATGTTGATATGTTGAAATCTATAATTTCATAAATAATTTCCCCTCAACCCTCATACTGTTTGGAGCTATCATCATTGCCATCTCTTTCTTCTTTCATTTTAGACTCATGAATTGAGAAGGTTTCCTACTGGCTGTTTCTGCATCTTCAGTATCTACTAATTATCTAGCTCCTTTGCAATATAGCTTCCACTTTTTTCTTTCATGAAAATCACTACCTTTCTACATGGCCACAAAAGTCTCATTTAGGCCAAAAGCCATGATCTACTTTCTATTCTCTCTCATGAATCTCTGCAGAGTTCTAATTTATTTTTCGCTTTTTCTTCCTAAAGAATTCTCTACTAAGAATTCTCTACTCTGTTAGCTTCCTTAGTACTATACTCTCTTTATACTCCTACCATCTTTTGATGTACTTCTAGGCTTCTGGGCTGATCTCTGCCCTCCAAACATACAACTGGAACAGAAATCAATTTTTAGTTTCCTACTTATAAAAGTCTATACACTCTTCCTTTAAAATTTTAGTCATCTGTTAATTTTTTTCACTGGGCAATCATTTAGTACTCTTCTAATATGATTCAAACAATGTGTTAAAAGCTATGGGATATAAAGATGAAATTTGCCATAAAAGAGCCTAATTATCAAATTACCACTGATATCATTATATATTTTTTTCAAATGTAAATACATTACTCTCTTTCTTGCCTGAGTACCAAGGTACTTTATCCCTAAACATCATTATTATAGCTTCACACTTAAAATATACCTAAAGATAAATTCATTCTCTTTCTTCCAACTGGTCTAATGCTCTGAACTATGTTCTTTGTAAGATATGTCGCTTCCCCTGTCACTAAAGCTCAACACGTTGAAGTCAATGTTGACTATTTTCTCTAACATTACCAACATAATTAAGTAGTTAGTTATTCCTCTCAGTTGTTTCTGAATTATGGCTCATGCATTTGTTTCCTTCTTTTTAATCTTAGTGCTCCCCCTCTATTCAAATCCTCCCACATTAAATCCCTGCAATTTAATTTTTTTGCAGTATCTAACAGTTGTGCCCAAACTGTGTTTACCTCTTACCTCTAATCTACTTTATTTTATGCTCTTAAAATTATCTAGATAAATAGTAATTAGAATCAATTTCTCCAAATGCTAATGATTTTCCTCTGCTCAAATAATCAAAAAATTTTGGTGGGGACATACCACAAGCTAGCCCCAAACCACTTTCCCAGCTTCAACTCTAATTATTCTCCTCCTCCTCCTCCTCCTCCTCCTCCTTCTTCTTCTTCTTCTTCTTCTTTTTTATATAAACTTGAAACTCTTATTTAAAGGCATTTTGAATCCTATCATTAAAATAAAAAGTCTCAGGCCTTTTCTAACTGCAGAGTCCCATATTTGAAATATGACTTTCTTCTCTCTCCCTTATTGATCATACTATTCTATCAAGATATATCAACTTGTCTCTGATCAACTAGTACATGTGTATATCATTTATTGTCAAGTTGTATATCCTTTATTTTACTCATCTCCAGCCTTTGATTCTGTTGCATATTTGATGTCACATATGACTCATTCTATTCACCATTTGTTTGGCACTGCATCCACAGGTTCTCAAATAGTACTACATTACAATGAAAATTATGTGGAATATACTTCCAATCAATATGGAGGTGTGGGCAAACATGGTTCATCTCCCCCTACAAGCACATCAAAATTATGACTAAACTATACAACAATCATCACTCAGAACTGTCACAAATCGAGTTGAATAGAAGTCTGACAATGACGTAACTAAAGAAACCATATCCACCTAGGTAGGAAAGGCAGAGTTAAGGAGACACAGAGATGCAAAATGGTTTGGTTCCATATCCATGTGTTGTGGATGAAAATTCAGAAGAGATATCCCAGGAGCAAGGAGTCCGAGTCCCATACCAGGCCCCCTCTTAAAGGGGCAGCACACGGATTATTCAGGTTTACTCCCTCTGAGCTCCAGCACTGGGTGGCAAGTTAAAAGGCCCCAGAGGCATACGAGAAGAAAGTGAAGTTTCTGGCATCAGGATAAGAGCAAGGGGACTGCTTTCTACCAGACAGAAAAACAGGAAGAGGTCATTGTTCTTTTTCTGAGCCCTCCCCAACACAGAGCCACAGATGGGAGTCATATCTGAGACTCCATCAACCTGGCTAACACTGTTTGACCTACCCTAATGAATGTCTGAGGCTCTGCCTCACCCAACTTAGGCTGTTATCAGTGGCTTTTCCATTAGAATGGCTGATCTCTGCTCAGGCTTCACATCTTCCTAAATCCTCTCAAATAAGCAACAGCTAGCTTCAAGGACCCCTCCCCCCATACCACTTGCCAAGTGGCCCCAGGACTGGCACTAGCAGCAGCCAGCTTTGGATCACTGTTTACCTTGACCTGGAAGTCTTTAAACCTGGCACAAGTATCTGTTTATTGCTTGATAGCTCATGCTGGGTGGTCTTGGGTAGAACACAGGTGGTGACTGACCCTGACCTAACCACCAGAATACTGCAGAGTTTGTACACTTAGTGGACAGGTAAAGACCATGTTGGAGCACCACCACCCTGCCCCTGCAGATCTAATCCTCCACAAAGGGAAGAGGTTCGTGGTCAGTGGTCACAGCCAGTCCTTGCAGCTGACTGACCAGTACAAATTCTTCCCATTGACCTGCCAACAGAAATCAAAGCTCAACTACAAGAGGACGGTGTATTCAATGCACATGAAGGGTGACCCTTGGGTACCCAGCTTGGTGATAGAGGAGTCAGCACCACTGGACGCTACAGGACATCTGCTACATTAGGTCATACTACCAAGACAGGAAGTCAGAGCAGCTTTACCTAATACATAGAAGGAAAGATAGGGAGGCTGCCAAATTGAGAAGACAAAGAAACATGACCCAAATGAAAGAACAGATCAAAACTTCAGAAAAAAGAACTAAACAAAATGGAGATAAGCAATCTATCATTGCAGAATTCAAAACATGGATTATAAGAATGATCAGGGAACTTAGTGAGGACCTCAAAAGCATAAAACAGACCCAGAAAGAAATGAAGGATACACTAATGGAAATAAAGAACAATTTATCAACAGTGGAGTAGATGAAGCAGAGAATCAAATCAATGATTTGGAGCATAAGGAAGCAAAAAACAATGAACAAGGACAACAAAAGGAAAAAGAATACAAAAAAACAAGGATAGTGTAAGGAGCCTCTAGGATAACTTCAAGCACACCAACATTCACATCATAAGGGTACCAGAAGGAGCAGAGAAAGAGCAAGAAGTTGGAAATCTATTTGAAAAAATAGTGAAAGAAAACTTCCCTAATTTGGTGAAGGAAATAGACATGCAAGTTCAGGAAACACAAAGAGCCCAAACAAGATGCATGCAAACAGACCAAGACACATCATAACTTAGATGCCATTGGTTAAAGATAAAAAGAGAATCTTAAATGCAGCAAGAGAAAAGAAGTTAGTTACATAGAGCCGTAAGAGTGTCCACCAATTTCTCAAAAGAAACTTTGTAGGCTAGAAGGGATTGGAAAGAAACAAAGTCATGAAAAGTGGGCACCTACAGTCAAGATTGCTCTACCCGGCAAAGCTGTCGCTTAGAATTGAAGGATAGATAGAAAGCTTCCTAGATAAGAAAAATCTAAGAGTTCATCATCACCAAATGAACACTATATGAAATGTTAAAGGGACTTAAGAAAAAAAATCAAAACTATGAACAATAAAATAGCAATAAACACATACCTATTAACAATTGAATAAAAAAAAACAACAAGAAGAACAGAGACAGAATTGGATACGGATAGCATTTTGATGGTTGTCAGATGGGACAGGGGACTTCGTAAAATGGGTAAAGAGGTGAGTGGATTAAGAGTATAAATTGGTAGTCACAGAAAAGCCATGGGAATGTAAATACAGTATAGGAAATGGAGTAGCCAAAGAACTTATACACTTGACCCATGGGCATGAACAAAGGTGTGGGGATAGCCTAAGGGAGTGGGGTGTGCTGGGTGGGGGGGGGTGAAGGGGGAAAACTGGTACTACTGTAACAGCATAATCAATAAAATATAATTAAAAAATAAAAAAAGAAATTTAGGGTATAGAAAATGAAGAATATGTTATAAGCTAGACAAAAGAGAGTAATAATAACCCAGTCTTTAAGAAACAAATATTACCAACATTTTTAGAGATTGACTTCAATTCTTCTGCTCTGTTTAATTCTGCTATTGTTTCAAACATGTAAATATATGGTTCTCTACGTTCAATTAGGTCTTAAGATTCTGGAAGGCTGTTCTAGATTTTATTATCTTTGTTTTCTCAGTGCTTGACATCTAGAATGCACTCAATAATAATTCATTAATATCGAATATTAGATGACAATCATACACTTGGCCAAAATTAAAATTATTTATTTGTTTGTGTTGGTCTGTATAATGAATGTTCATACCAATAATCAGTATATCACATCATGATGATGAATATAGACCAACTTTGTTTAGTGCTGCCTACTAATACCACAGTACTGGAAACACTATAATCTTGTTAAGTAAATGTGTTATGATCACTCTAGGATGCAGGTACTATAGGGTACTCATTGGTAAACTTCTTGTGAATCATCCATTTATATAGAATTATCTTAATATGATTATTTTTTAGAAAGGAGGGCAAAACTGTTTTTATTTGCAGATGAAGTAATTGTAGAAAATACTAAGGAATCTACTAAAATGTTACTAGAAATAACAAAGGAGTTTAAAAAGGGTGTAGGATCCAAGGTCAATATGCAAAAATCTATTGTTTCAATATGGTAGTAACAATCAAAAACTGAACAATCAGAAAACACAATAGCACAGGAAAAAAGTGATACATAGGGAAAAATTCAACAAAATAAAAACAAGATCCATACACTGAAAACTACAAAGCATTGTTGAGAAATATGAAAGAAGACCTAAATAAATGGAAAGATATGCCATATTCATAGATTGGGGGACTCTATTACCAAGATGTCGATTCTCCATAAATTAATTTATAGACTCAATGCAATCCCAGTCAAATGCCAGCCCAAATACCTGGTGATAGCACAGTGGTTGCGGGGTGGACATCTGGAGGGGCTGCATGCCTGTTTAGTCCCCATACAAAACACCTAATGGATCACTGTGGGTTTTCTAGTCAGTCACATATCTTGTGTGCAATTCTATTTTTATAATATTTTATTGATTATGCTATTATTGTTGTCCTGATTATACCCCCTTTGCCCCCTCCACCCAAAATCCTTCACTCTCTCAGGCAGTCCCCACACCTTTGTTCATGTCCATGGGCCATGTGTATAAGTTCTTTGGCTACCCCATTTCCTGTACTGTATTTACCTCCCCAGGGCTTTTCTGTAAATATCTGCTTGTTCTTCTTAATCCTCTCACCTTTTCACCCATTCCACCAACCCCCTCTCCCATCTGCTAACCGTCAAAAGCCTATCCATGTTCATGAATCTGTCTCTGACTTCTTGTTTGCTTAGTTTGCTTTTTTGGTTCAATTGTTGATAGGTATGTGTTTTTTGGCATTTTATTGTTCATAGTTTTGATTTTTTTTTCTTAAATAAGTCCCTTTAACATTTTATGTAATAATGGTTTGGTGATGATGAACTCCTTTAGTTTTTTCTTATCTGTGATCTCTTTACCTGCCCTTCAATTCTAAGTGACAGCTTTGCTCAGTAGAGCAATCTTGACTGTAGGTGCCCACTTTTCATGACTTTGAATGTTTCTTTCCAATTCCTTTTAGCCTGCAAAGTTCCTTTAGAAAAATCAGCTGACAGTCTTATGGGAACTCCCCTGTAGGTAACTAACTTCTTTTCTCTTGTTCCATTTAAGATTTTCCCTCTATCTTTAACCATTGGTGTTTTAACTGTGATATGTCTTGGTGTGGGTCTCTTTGCACCCATCTTTTTAGGGACTCTCTGATCTCCCTGAACTTGCATGTCTATTTCCTTCACCAAATTAGGAAAGTTTTCTTTCAATTTTTAAAAATAGTTTTCCAATTTTTTGCTCTTTCTCTTTTCCTGGGATGCCCCTATGATACAAATGTTGGACTTCCTGAAGTTGCCCCAGAGGCTCCCTGTACTGTTCTCATTTTTTTGCATTTTTTTTCCTTCTTGCTATTATGATTAGTAGTTTTTTTTGCTTCCTTATGCTCCAGATCATTGATTTGATTTTCTGCTTCATCCACTCTACAGTTGTTTCCCTGTAAATTGCCCACTATTTCAATTAGTGTATCCTTCATTTCTGACTGGGTCCTTCTTATTCTGTTGAGGTCCTCACTAATTTCCCTGAGCAACTTTATAACCCGTGTTTTGAATTTTGTAATGATAGATTGCTTATCTCCATTTTGTTTAGTTCTTTTTTCTGAAGTTTTAATCTGTCTTTCATTTGGGCCATCCTTCTTTGTCTCCTTGTTTTGGCAGCCTCCCTAACTTTCTTTCTACTTATTAGGTAACACTACCCTGACTCCCTGTCTTTTTAGTGTGGCTTATTGTAGTAGGTGTTCTTTAGGGTCCAGCGGTACCACCTCCTCTATCACCAAGCTGGGTACCAAAGGTGTGCCCTTCATGTGGGCTGAGTACACTGCCTTCTTGTAGTTGAGCTTTGATTGCTGTTGGCAGGTCAAAGGGAAGGATTTACACTGGCCAGTCAGCTGCAAAGACTGGCTATAACCACTGACCACCAACCTCTTCCTTTTGTGGAGGATTTGATCTGCAGGGGCAGGGTGGTGGTGCTCTGACATGGTCTATAGCTGTCCAGTAGGTGAGTAGGCTCTGGGGTTTCCGAGGTTGTCCAGGCCAAGGTCAGCCCCAACCTGTGTTTTTCCTGGGGCCACCCTCCCTTGGCTATAAAGTAGTCTGAGATGGCTGCTGCTTGTGTTGGGCTTGGAGATTCCCCAGTGAAGCCAAGCTGACTGCTTGAATCTAGGGTGGCTATTGCTAGTGACAGGCCTGGGGCTAATTAGCAAGATGCAAGGGGTCTGGTGACTTACCAAGACCAGCTGTTGCTTGTTTAATAGGATTTAGGAAGTTGTCAAAGCATGAACCAAGGTCAGCCATTCATATGGCAAATTCATGGTTAAGAGTTGGGGTGGGCCTGTAATTTAGGTGATATAGAGTCTCAGGGGATCTCCAGAGTGGGGCAAACAGTGTTAGCCAGGTTGATGGAGTCTCAGGTATGGTATATGCCTGCTAGCTCTGAGGCTCTGTGGGCGAGGCTCAGAAAAAGGACAATGACCTCTGCTTAGCTTTTTCTCTGGAAGAAAGCTGTCCCTCAGGGCCCACCTTGACGCCAGACACTTCACTTCCTCCCTGTGTGCCACTGGTGCCTTTCAAGCTGTTACCCTGGTGCTGGAGCTCAGAGGAGTCAGTCCGAGTAAGTCCATGTGTGGGTTCTTGAAGGAGAACTCCTTGGGATTCCAAAAGCTTCTTCCACTGACTCCAGTCCTGCTGGTTTTTACAGCCAGAAGTGATGGGCACTTATATTCTGGCATGGAAACCCTGGTCTGTTGTGCTTGGTATTAAACTTAGACTTCTTGCTCCTGAGGTAGTCCTCCTGAATTTTTATCCGCCATATGTGGATGTGGGACCAATCTGTTCTACATCTGCACCCCCACTACCAGTCAGGACAGATGTTGTTTCTTTTTTCTGTAGTGTCAGATTTCCATTCAACTCAATTTCTGAAAGTTCTGAGTATGGTTGTCCTATATTTTAGTTGTAGTTTGTATGTGGTTGTGCGAGGAGGTGAACCATGTTTACTTATGCTGCCATCTTGATCAGAAGTGTTCTCTTATACAATCTTTATTTTTTTAAGTTAACATTTTTCTCACTTGGCACATAAACTCACATTCTTCCCTTCTTACAGATGTAGTATAAGTACTCTCCCCTCCAGACTTTCAATTCTTAATCTTGCCTCACTCCATTTTGACAAAACCTCAACATCAGATTAAACTGCCTGTACACTACTCATCTGTACCCAAGGAGCTGAGAAATACTCAGAGATCTTTGAAAATTTGCTGGCTAAATTGTCTTTAAATAGATATTTACCATCAGCTGATCATATAGTGTGTAGTTAGTATAACATTCATGTGATAGTAAATATTATTACAGTCAATATTTTGACAAAGAGAAGAAAAGCAAAAATCCTCAAAGGGATGATTTTATTAACTAGGTTTGAGGGAATATGTCTATAATTCATTGATAGATATATATCTGCAGTATATAAAGCAGATACGCTAAAAAAGAAATATTTATATTCAATTAAGCTCAAAACAACATAAAAAATAATATTTAGTGAAGGCATACTCTTGTTAACAAGCCTCTTATGGTTCTCATTGTCCCAGACTGCAATAGTAATGTCATCCAGATTACATTTCACTCCCTATCTCTTACAAGAGAATGTCCATAGCCCAGAATAAGAACAGTCACTGAGCTGCACTTCTGAGGGGGAAAGAATTGAGTGTGAAGAGGAAAAAATTAGTGCTCCATCTAAGGTTTTATTTTTTCTAGTCAAGTAGTTCATCCACTCTTTGTGATCAAGCTCTCTTAGAATTTATGTTTCGGGGTTATATTCTGTTTCTTCATTGCTGGTGGAAGCCAACTGTAGAGACTACTTCACCTTTACTTAAAACCTTACACCTTCCCACAGTAGAGAAAATGAGATATCTATTTGTACCAGTAGGTAACTCAGAGTTTTAGGGTAAATTCTGGTGTTAAGGGCCAGCAGTTCCTCCCTGCTCTCTTAATGGCCTGGTACTGTTCTCTGGATCTGTATCTTCTCTTGCCATCCTGTGTCTCTGTGTCTGTTCATGGCCATGATTACTGACTGGGTTGTTTGCAGATTGATTCAGAATTAATTCCTGAGAACTCACCATTTCTCACTGTCCACTAGAGAAAAGAATGTTATGAGGTACCAGGGAGATCAGAGCGGCATGTGTAGGAAAACAGATGTCTGACTTTATAAGGCTTATTTGTGTGGGTGTCTGGGTGCATGTAATTGTACCTGTCAAAGATGCTTGAAAACTGCATATTATTTGATGCATATATCTCAGAACAGTGACTATCACCAAAGAAAATTTGTTTTCCCAGAATGATAGCAGCAACAATAACCAAAAACAAAACAAATTATCATTAAGCAGCTCCTAAATCGATGCATCTCAAACATTGTGATTACATATTTGTATAAAACTAAGGTGAATTTTGGTCACAACCACATTTTCTAAAAGAATTATACACCCAGTGTGACCACAAGTAGAATAAAGCTAAGACTTTTATTAATTCAACATTTTCATTTTGCTGATGAAGACAAAAAAAGCCTGAAATTTTAAATGAGGATGGGATCAGGCCAGGCTTAAACACAATTAATCAGTGAAAGCTAATCATCACATTTTTTTCCAAATCCAGAGATTTACCACTCCTCCAAATGGCTTTTTCTTTAACTTCCTCCCAGATTACTCTAGTGATCTTTCTAATTTAAATAACACAGGGATTTAGGACACAACATAAATATAATTATGTTTTAAATGTTAATGTAGGTGTTACTATGCAAATATTTATATAGTATATCTATTATTATCTTTATGCAGTATTCAATTTTACCCCCTAAATACAAAGCATATCGAGCTATTTTCTCATGTGTCAGAATAAACAAACAAGCAAATTACCTTAGAAGTTAGTGTAAAGATAGTTAGCTTTCCACTATTGAATCTCCTTCTCTCTCTCTCTCTCTCTCTCCCTTTCTCTCTCTCTCACACACACATACACACAATAAGTTGTTGGTTCAGATTAATCCTCATTTTAATTTTCTAGGTCACTGAATATTTGTCCATAGCCTCCTGCTACTTCTTGAGCAAACAATTCTTTCTCTGCTAGAATATTTCTTCAGTTTTTAGTGTACAGATTATTTGGATTTAGTCAAATTGAATTGCGGAGGTCTGGCAACTTGAATATTATATAAATATAGTTTATTTGTGACATTTGGGGTAAATTCTATGATAAAAATCTTCTAAGGAGGTGAGACCTCCCCTTTTGCTCTGGTCTGAGCAACACTAGATTGGCCTTCACATTGCATTCCAAGGGAGGAGGAGTTTAGCTAAAAAGTAGGAAAGTCTGGGCTGCACTATACTACAGAGAGGATTTATATTCAGTGGGAGGGACAAGAAAGGAGAAGGTGCGATTTGCTCATTGTATGAACTTTGAGGATAAAAGAATGAATATGTCTAATAAGGATTTCATTAATCTTCTGCTATGTGTGTTATACTTTTTCTTCCTCTTCCTGTGGAATAAATATTCAGTAAGATATTGATATTTTAATGTGTTAAAAGGTTGAATCTGTTCTTGAGTTGTGCCAATTGCTATATCTGGTTTCAAAGTGAGTAGGAGCCAAGAACAAGAACAGCCTCTATATATCATCTATATCTGTGAATCTATGTATCTATCAATCACCTATCTATCATCTATTGATCTATCATCTATGTTTCTATCTGCCATGACCTGGCCACACTAGGGAAGATGGCTTCCCAGATACTACCTGTCTATAAAAGTCAGAGAACTCGGGAAATTTTAAGTAGGGTCCAAAAGCCAGGATCTGACCTTAATATTTCAAAAAGTATCAGATCCCTTTGACCACATTGCTTTATAAGGATGAGACAGAGAGAAAAACAGTAGCAACATTTTTGACCATGTGATACTATATTTGCATGCCCTCTCCACCTTCAGCCCTCTCTGTTCACTGGTCTTGACAGATTAGTTTTCAGGGATCTGAGCCCTACTTTCTGTTAAATGTCATCTCCTTAAACAACCTCAACACAGTTTGTTGAACAACTTGCTCACTTCAATAAGGGAAAATGACACCTCAGCAGGGCTCTGTAGTTCTCAGAGGAGAAAAGACAATGTCAATTTTAATAAGAGTAAGAAGTTTAGTTTAAGCTTGGTCTTTCAGTGAAAGAGGTAATTAGAAATGGGAAAAGAGTATAACAGTTTAGAAGTGGTGGAAATAGCAACACAAAAATTTTGAGGTGGGGGATTCAAAATGTCTGAAGGCCTAAAGTATCTGTTTATACTTCCTATTGAAGGGTTGAAGGGAATTTGGAAAGTTTGGAGAAAGGCTTGTAATAAACGATCAATTATTTCCTTGGCAAGGGTTTCCTGGAATAGTAAAGGTATGGTAATTAAAAAAAAAGAATAGTAAAGTCTTGTTAACATAGATGATAATGTAATCATAATTAAACTACATATGTAGATGTGGGGGTAGGGCCTTAGATAGTTTTGAGACTTTGGTTTTCAGAACTTTATCCTGAGTAATAGAGGCAAGCATAGGGAAAGTTCAAGAATTCCTCTTCACATCAGGTCTTTTGATATCGCATACGTTATTTATTCAAACCCTGGACTCTTTTGCATAATTTTATACAAGGGAAAATCCTTACTTATGAATGTTTATTATATGCCTTGTGAAACTATGTTTATAGTTCAATTTGCATAGTTGAAGAACTTAAACACAGGATGGTGACACAGTCTCAACTCTTGTAGGATGTCACGGTCTTTTAAGATCTCCTCTCACTTAGGCCAATGCCTGAGTGAAAATACCATATGTAATGAATAAGAATCTCCTTCTATACTTCTGCTTCATAAGAGTCTAGCTGTGGTTAAAAAATAAACTTTTATTTCTTAAGTCTGAGCATATTTATCCATGTTCTTAAATTTTAAGAATCATTTATCACAGGCAGAGTTCTACCTCAAGAACCCCTGAAAGTTTCAGATTATGTGGAAATCTATTTATCAAAATCTGTTTTGAGGATATATTCTGGAATATTGAGGAATTTTATTTAAATTCTCTATGTGTAGGGGTCACTGCTCAGCCAAAGTCCTTTGCATGTGTTGGGCATAATCTGATGTCTGTGAGAATAGAAATTATTTTCTAGAACCTCAGCCAACTCAATTTAACAATATATTTTCTTGAGGTGGGACAAACATTGGTGGGCAGGATGGTGTTCATGAAAGTTTCAAATGATTTTTATCTTATTATTAAGGTGGGCTTAGGAACCTAGAAGTTATTTCAGTTGAAATGCAATCAGGAACAAAAGGAGCTAATAGTAGATATTTTACTCCATTTGAATCAACAAAGTTTATTCAAGGTGCAGAGAAATTAAATGTGGAGGAAGGTCCAAGTTTTGGGGAGAAGTCCATGTAAGAAAGGCATACTATTTATTAGAGGAGGCCTGAAATCTCAATTATTCTTTATTTATTCAACTTTTAATAGCAATGGCTTGTGACCTAAAGGAACTTTTGAATCCTGCTGAGTTGGAGAAATAAAAAGAAGCTAGCTTGAGCTTGTGTTTGAGGAAGATGAAACCATGGAATTGCTTGGAACTTTCCGGCTATAAATTTGGTGTAGGTGATGCATGCTGCATCCTCAGACATATGCCACTGGATTTATCTCTAGAATGCCAGAAACTCAAGGAACTAAAAATGGTATGTGGGGGTCAATAAGTATATTTAGCACAATGGAAGGAGACATTACATGGTATTAGATATATGGATTGAATGTTAAGTAAAGGAAATTCAGAAATTACCTGGGGATGAGGAGGGTTCATCATTGTAAAATTCTGCCTTCATATTTAATGTCATTCCCGAAGAAGAGTCAGTCAGTTTGCATTACTTATAAAAATTGTTTCCCCAAGGTATTGAAATCATAGAGCCACAATTAACCTCTTGTTGTAGCTAGGCTGAAGAGATGGCTGTCATCAATTTCTTCCCTGCATTTTGTACATGGTGCTCCTCACATGGAGAGCTGGACTCTACTTCATCTCCTCTTAATGATTTGCTTGACTTCTATTCAGTGAAAGTGACATTATTGTAGTTCTAAGGCAGAGTCAGAAAAGGCTTCACAGTTTTTCCTAGGCCTCTTATAATAATTGCTTTGTAGACAATTTGTTTTAGAATCCAGCCACCATGCTGTGAGAAGTCCAAAATTCAAAAGGGATATATTTGAGCCCTCTGGTTAACAACTCCAGTTGAGTTCCCAGTGTTTGCCACTCATTGAGTGAGCCATCTCTCAATCCATCCCAGTCAAATGTTCAGATGACTCCAGCCCAAGCCACCATCTGTGTACAATCTCTTTAGATAACTCATGTGAAAGCTGCCATCTGAGCTCAGTCAAACCACAGCCTGAGATAAAATAACAAGTTGTTGCTTTAAGCCATAAATTTTGATGTGGTTTATTACCCAGCAATGGATAACTAGAGCACTTTTCAATGTACTATTTATGCATGTCTGTCAGTGCCCAGTAGGTGGATTCCAGATAATTAGAATGAATTGAATAGATCTGGGAGACACATACAAGGGAAACCACAGAAACTTTCTATTTTTCTTTCTCCTATTTCCTCTGCCTACCCTGTTTCCCCAGATAATACCATACTCTGTGATATGCAGCAATGAATTCAGACCTGCAACATCATCATTTTCTCTTTAAATATTCCCACTTTATGATGGGATTTGTACTGCAAATTATAAGATGATCACGTTTTAATTTGGGATCCTGATTACCTTGTCTAAATAATTGTAGTGATATCTTGTATTCTAGATTGCCCTCAAAGTTCCAGGGAACTTCGTAAAGAGACAAAAAGGAGAAATTTTGGGTGGGAATAATCCATCTTAACAGGTATTAAAGGAACAACATTAGTTTCTGCCATGCAGGAGGTAGTAGCTGATGGTGAAGAGGCTTAACCAGAAACAAGCTTCCACATGGCTAGGGAAGGGTAGGAGTATGATACAAGCAGAAAGATGCTTTTTAAACTTTCAGGATTAAGGTGTGGGTATGACCACTTTGTTAGAATTTACTTTCAGTGTGTACCAAAAAAATTAAATTGATAATGAGAATTTGAAAGCATTTTTTTAGGGTTACAAAAAATTTGGGTCACTTGACATCACTGCCATTATACATTCTGATATGTTGTAATTTAATGCACTTACTGGTAATCCCAGCTAGACTAAGGGTTAAATAAGATTAGAAAAGAGAAGGTGAGAGACCAGTAACTGACTGACCTGGTATGTGGTATGTGAAAAACTATTAATGAGTCTTCATAGGTCCTATTGCCTATGCCATTTTCCCCAGGTGACATTAAGCAACAATTTCAAGGATTGGAATAATGCAAGGAAACGTTTTATTCTTCCTATGAAATTATATTGTCCTCTCTAAAGGAACAGTCTTCCTCTAACTGCCCAGGGATAAGGACAAAATAGGGGAAAAAATTGTAGAGGAGAATCACCTGCACGCATCCACCTTTAGGGGGAAATCAAGGCTTTCTCTGAACCATCTTATTTTCCTGCCCCACTGCTCCACAACCACTCTCCAATAATCCTTCCAATTTTCAGTGCAGTGCTCACCATAATGTACTATACTGTGTGAAAAAAATTATTCCTCATCATGCATTCTTACTCTTATCAGAAATCCATATGTATATAATCCATTTTTTAAACTTTATTTTTTAAAAGTTTTTTTATTTATTTTATTTTTAGACAGAGGGGGAGGGAAGGAGAAAGAGAGGGAGAGAACAATGGTTGCTTCTCACATTCCCCCTACTGGGGACCCAGCCTGCAACCCAGATGTATGCCTGGACTGGGAAATCAAGCCGCGACCCTTTGGTTCGCAGGTGGACTCTCATTCCACTGAGCTTCACCAGATAGGAAATATAATACATTTATATCTATATCTTCATGTGTGTCTGTATACACACATATATAATCAATAAAAATGGGTTTCTCTTCTATAAGTCAGTAGTGATACAAAGTTACTGCCATATTAAACAAAAGTGCAGGAAGAAGCTTAGCTGAAAAGTTGCTTATTTTTAACTGAGATGTCTTTGATACAATTAGAATCATGCATGGTAGATACTGAATAATTCAAAATAAGTTACAGATAATTCATGCTCCCTCCTTGCAGTCACTGCTTGATCTACAAGTAGTCTGAAAAATGATGTGGTCTGATGGATTTTTTTTCTCTTTCTGACGAATAACAGAGTATTATGCTTCTAAAATTATCCTGAGCTATTTTAGTAATACAACCCAGAATCATGTCAAAGTAACTGAAATGGGGTTTACAAGAGAATACCAAAATAGCAGCAATCTTTTGAAGGAATTTGACTGCCTGTGTCTAGAAAACACAAATATTTAAAGGTTCATATTTCTGTAACTGGACGCAGTTCACTTCCAAGTTTATGCATCAGAGCATATGTGACAGGATTCTGGACTACTTAGTTTTTGCTGGGCATAGGCAGCAAACCCTGCGTGAAGTAAGCATTTTAAAAATATGGAGTTTTATTTTGTCCATTATTTGCATGTGATTTGGGAAAATCTCAAATTCAACGTTTTCTATAGATTTATCTATAAAGTAAGTGATATCATTGTAAAGCTCATTTTAGAAAAAGAATTACACAAATATCTCATTAAAACCATAAAACCATTGAGTAAAGTAGTAATTATTGTAATCAGACAAAGAAACTGAAACTCAGAAAAGTTAGGAAAATTGTCTCATATCATACAGTAGGGTTTCTGACTCTAAATCCAATGGTCTTTTTGTTATTACATATTATTTACTAACTGCCCAAGATTTATGTTGGGATATTTTGATACTTCAGGAAGTACATTACAAGAATATACACTTTATGGTAAGTAGCAGCGGGGGGAAATGACTTTATAGATCATTTCTAGGCAAAATTGTGGAGCTAATGGCCAACCTATTTCTACCTCTGTACCTTTGTGCAGTCTTTTTATTTTACTAGAAATGGGAATCATGGACTTTTGAAAAGAAAAAAAAGTCACGATTCTGCATTTAGCTGTATTCATACATTGTGTTTCTCTATTTTTTGTTTATATTGTAAAAATTCACATAATAAGCAATGTGTATTCTTTTGTGATATAAAAAATAAAAGACTAAATTTAGCATTTTGTCTCTTTTTGTACAGGTTACACCTTTTAGGGTCAAAGTAATTGGACAAACCACTTCAGGCAATGTCTGTCTGACATTCCTAGCAGTAATTTTGTTGGAATGATAACAAATGAGTATGAACATACACAGTGTACACATTTGACTGGAGATCTTTAAGTTATGAAAAGTCATTCTCTACCTAAACTAGAACTTACTGGTGCTCACAAGGATATTTGATGTTTCTGATATTCCTGAGGTGTAAAATAGCCTTTGGGATATTATTTTACCAGGTTATTGGGAATTTACATCAGTTTTTCAGGTTTTTGCAGAGTAGATATCAGCACTCTCTTACCATTGTGAAGAATCAGAGAATTTCTTCCTGCCTATGCAATTAAGAACCATACTAAAAAAAAAACAAACAGAAACAAAACAAAACACACACACACAAAAAAACAACTTTCACTGGAAACAAATAAAAATACACATTCGATTTAAACATTCATAGCTGAGATTACCTGATTGAAAGAGAAATTTCTCAGGTTCTAGGAGAGAAAATGAAGAGTGGAAAATGAAATAATTGTGTGAGGAGTTGCTACATCTCTGCTTTGATGGAGAGAGGGGCTGGAAAGCAGGGGTAGCCGGCACTTGGGAGGGGTTGAGGTGAATAACTTAGAGCGCATGTTCTCACAATGGGAGTGATTTTTGAAACCTGCTAGGACATTTGACAATATCTGGAGACATTTCTGATTGCCACAACTGTGAGGATGATGTTTGTAGTCAGTGTTAATGATATCTAGTGAGTGGAAGCTAAAAATTCTACTCAACATCTTATTGCACAAGAAAACAACCTAGAACAAAGAATCATGTGGCCTAAAATTGAGTGCTCAAAATGAGATACTCTAGTCTAGAAACTGTTTTTTTGGTTTTTTTTTTTCCCTATAAGGGCAAATGAGGAAAGACTTTAGTCCAAAGGTGAGAAAATTTAGAACTTAGACCCCCTCCACCCCAAATGAAGGTCTTCATCCTAGAAGTATTCTATCCTAAATTGAAGGCAAAACCATAAAAGAAATACAGAAAACAGGATTTGTCAGGGAAATATTTATCCTTTTCCTTTCTGCCTGGAATGTGAGTAAAGAAAAACTCCCATGAACCCAAGCAACCATGCAAATTGTGGTTCATATTTAATCAGCTACATATCTTGGATTCCAAATATTTAGAAAATAAAATAAACACTAATTCTCGGTGTGTGATATCACTGGAATTTTTTGCAGAGGTAGATACAAAATGTTTCTGGCAGGATAGCTTCAAAAAAGTCTTCAAAGAAAGTAAAGAAAGAAAAGGGATAGAGATCAGCTCACAATAAAAATTTAAAAGTTAATGCACCAAAAAGAGAGATTATGGTAATATTGAAATGCTTATCATTTGAGATAACAACATAGTCAAAAAGGGAACACAAACTAGTTAAGTTTAATGCCATCAACATATTTAAAATGTAATTAAAATATTGTGAAAATAAAGACACTATAAAAGAATAAGTTGATCTGCACAAAGATGCAAATCAAACTTCTAAAAATAAAAATAAAATCACTGAAAATAAAAATTCAGTCCACAATTTACACAGCAAATTTGATACAAATTAAGAGAGAATAGTTTACTGAAATAAACATTGAACAATACAGAATACAGAGTACAGAATACAGCAGAAATGGGTAAAAAATTCTCAATAATGCTGGCATATGAGAGCTTGAGAAACATGAAATTTAAAATAAAAAGCATCAATATTTATATAGTAGTAATTTTAAAAATAGATTAGAGATTTTAAGATACATAATATTCAAAATAATGGAACTTTTGTTTGTAATAGTGGATTGGTCTATTTGGGTAAACCGTTAGTTTTTCTTTATATATTTAGGTGCTCCAACATTGAGTGCATATATCTGTACAGTTGCCATATCTGCTTGATATATTGACCCCTTTATCATTGTATAATGACCTGCATTTTTAAATTTATTTTTTTACCATTTCTAGTTTAAAGCCTATTTTGTCTAAGTAGTGCTACCCCTGATTTTTTTCTGGTTACTGTTTGCTCAAAAATCTTTTTCTCTTCTTCAGTCTCAGTCTATGTGTATCTTTTAAGTCTAAAGTGAGTCTCTTGTAGGTAACACGTTGTTGGATTTTTTTTTTAATCCATTCAGCCATTCTATGACTTTTAATTGGAGAAGTTAATTCATTTACAGTTTAATTATTGCTAGGTAATGACTTTTATTAATTGTCTTCTAGTTGTGTAGATCCATTGTTTCTTATTTGTTATTCTCTGTTTTTTTTTTGTTTTTTTTTGTATTTTGGTATCCATATCCTTTGACTTCTTTCTTGTGTTCTTTTGTGTAATTTTTATAGGATTTTCCATTGTGGTTACTTTGAGGCTTGCATAAAATATCTTAAATTAATGACACCTTAATTTAAGCTTATAAGTATTTAACTTGAATAGAATTTGTAAACTTTATACTCTTACTTTTCCTTACTCTCACATTTTAGGTTATTGGTATCACAATTTACACTTTTTTTTATATTGTATAACTAATAATAGATTACTATAGTTATGCTTATTTTTATTATGTTTGCTTATAAAAGCTTTTTGCAAGTGAACTCTCATGTTGAGTACAACTAAAATTTTTAGATACACTATGGGGAAAAAACTCTGTGTAAAGGCTTGGAAGAGCTAACATGTTAGTGTTAAATTACTGGGCAAAATCCTATCATTATACTGGACACATATTGTGTTAAATTCTTAGCTTAGATTCACATACCTAGTAGGTATTATAAATTTAGACAACACCATCAGGTCTCACATAAACTAAAATTTGATATTCCTGATAGGTCACTATTCTCTCAGGACTCCAGGGTCATGTCAAATTTATTTTTGGTTCTTCTTAGGACTGGTGAATGCAATAATCTACTTCCCAATTCATAATGAAAATGAGATTTGAGGGTGCCTAACTTTACTTAAGAAACTCAGTTCTAATTTCCTGCTTCTATGATCTGAGACATTATGACTTATCTAGTAAGGGCAGTCAAGGTCAAGTTCCCAGACCTCTAAATCCATTATCTGATTTAATGTTTCTTAAGTCAGAAGGCTGAATATTCTGACTTTGAGTACTCTCCATGAAAGGAAAGCAAAAAACAAAAAGCAACAAAAACACAAAACAAAACAAAAAACCCCCCAAAACAACCCACAAGGATTTATTTAGCCATTAAATATACAAATCAAAATAATAAAGCTATAACTGAACTGAATATGAATGTTAACTAGAACATAAGTAGTGACTTATAATAAGGTATTGAAAGGAGTACTTATTTTAAAAATACTTTAGTTACAACTATTTGCAAAACTTATTTTAAATTGTTCTTAAATCTTCCCCAAATATTTTTTCTATTCCATAAATGATGATATTATGTTTAAGATAAAAATATTTCAAAAGTCATACAACTAGTATGTATTTAGATAATGAAACCAGTAAGACTAATCACTATACATGTGGGTCACAAACATCACAATATTAGTGAAAATTACACATTTGTTCAAAATGCTTATTTTCAGGACCCAAAAATAAAGATTCTGATTCTGAGTTTCTATGACATGACCTGGAATATTATAAAACAATGTCCAATGAACTTACCAGGTATATAAAATTTAAAAATGCTATACTACCTTGTGGTTAAATATTACTCAGCTATCAAAACTAGACAAAGGTAAGAATAATATATTAATTATATTACACATAATTATATATGTAATTATATATTAATCTAAAAAAAGAAAAGGGCTTCCAATATCTATTAAATCTATTATGACCAAGTAGAATAAATTACAGAAATAATGTTATGAGAAATCTATCTTACTATTGTTACCAAAGAGCACTTGGGGTTCTGTTGCAGGCTGCCTCCCCCTAGGCAAAAATCACAGGGGCAAAGTCTTGGTGATAAAGGAAAGGAGTCTTTATTCAAAAGCAGTTTCTTAAGCCTATCAAGGTACAGCTCTAATTGCTTAAGCCTATCAATTAAGGCTTAACTTTAACACTCGAGTTCTCCTATCTTTTCCCCTGGTAGTTTTTAGTTATTTTGTTTCTATAGGGTTAGTTTACAAACAACATAATACACAAAATTACACAATGGCAGACCCCTGCCTCGGAACCTGTTCCCTCTATAACATCCAAAGAAAAAACTTACCACCCTCTGCTAGCCCAGCCTGATCCTAGACTACCTGGAATTCCATCCCATACAAAATATCATCTGTTGGGAAATGCAGGCCGCTGCAGCACAATCATCAAGGCATCTCTGAGGAAGAAGAGGCTAAGAGACTGAGAGCCCAAGCCCAAGCCTGAGAGAGAGCCAGTTCAGGAGCCAGAGAGCCCTCCCTGAACCAGAAATAAGGCTTATTTTTATTTCCATGGGCTCTTGAGGCATTCTGCTTCTCAGCCAATCCTGTCCTAGGCTGTCCACAATTGCCTCGGCAAGCTCCTGCGATGGCCCCCAGTGACCTAAGTGAACTTAGATCTCTCTGTATCACTATTTCTAGCCTCTGTCCCAGTAACAATATTTCAGAGGGGTCAGATAACACAATACTGAAAATTTTGTTGGCCACATGATGTCATTCTT